>JBBBDQ010000755.1:3740000-3845000 GCA_037127315.1 Ascarosepion bandense
CGCAACATTGTTTCTGCTTTTGTTTTCTATTTTACTTTTAAGAATTTCACTCCAATGTGAGACCAACACTAAAGCGCAGTGGGTTACAGTGAGAAAGAGAGAAAAAAATAATAGGGTACAAGGAATGTTGAATAAATGAGTAAAGGAGGATGGAAGTCAGGAGATAGAAGATGACAACTGAAGTTGCATATAAATATTTGAAGTTTGTAGCTCTAAGGAAAGTAAGTAAACAGAATTAAGTTCTAACGGCAGAAAGTGCAAGTAAAGAAATTGTTAATGTTGAAAAGGAGGTTATATATAACTCTTTGAAAGATAAATGGATAGAACGTAGATGCTAATCTACAAGTACATATAAGTTCATAGGATTGGAGCAGTAAATGTAGCTATTGATTTAATGTCGTCGTTCTACTCCAAGTTGATTAAAAGAGTGAGACCAAGCACGCGCAATGTGTTGTTCTCCAAGAAACTAGCGTCATCCATTTTAAATGCAAGTAGGAAAGTTTCTTTATGGTGGTTAAAGAAGATCAGTTCCGTTTTGAAGTCATTAAAATTTACGGGCTATTATCTACCCCAATGCATCACAGATTAGAGGCCTTTTCAAGTGTCGAAAGAAAAGTGATAGCCTCGCAGAATTTATTCTGCGAGAAAGGAGTTGTAGAGTAGAAAATAATTCATTACCACCTTCATAGATGCCACTGAATTCTATAAATACAGGCATTTTATGTCTTGGCAGCTCAAGTTTAAATAACGCAGCAACATTACGGAATGTTCAACGGGTTCATTTTCTTTTGTTTTCCTTTTTGCATTGATATAAATTTTTCATTTTATTTTCTTAAAAAATTAATAGTTGAGCTGAGACACAAAACATCGCCTGAATATTATAATTCATACACATAAAACGGTCCTTCCCCGCTCGGTCTTAATTTTTGGGTTCACTTTTACATATACTTAGTATTGAGCCTTTTTACTCATAATTATTACAAATATTTATTATTCACCGGCTTTCCTTATATTTAGGTTGCAATCTCTATACTTGTTAATTAGAACTGAATATTTTAGTCCATAAACTGAGAACATTTTTTATTTCGTCGTATATTCTTGGGAATATTTTGCATTAATAAATCTTCTTTGTTAATTCTATTTTGAGATCTTGCATTCTTTCATTTCTCTGAACCAGCGCATGTCAGCTTCAAAACCAGACATTTAGACTTCACGCCATATGGGTAACGTCATCTAATTACCGAACATTTTATATTTAAGTTTGCATCTCACTATAAAAGTATTCGTCAGAAAATTATAGCTCACTATATTTTTTTCATATATTCTTTTATATTACGATATTATTTTTGTTTGTAAAATTGATTTTTGATCACAGTTATATTCACTCATGATTTCATACCTAATAGTCTCTTCTTTGTCTCTGATTTTAAACATAATCTGTTTTCGATCATCAGCAGAGGTACATAATTCATTAGAGTTTTCGACCATGAACAAAATATGTAATAAAATCATGGACCGAGAAAAAAAAATAATTTGTATATATTTCTAAAATGAGGTATTCACATTATTTGAAGTGTTGTCTTCATCTTTATTGTCATATTCCCCAAGTTTCAACCGTTGTATGCTTTGACCTTCTTCAGTTGACTGAAAGTTTAAACTAAACACTTTATTTCAATCACCGGGGTTGATTGTTGTCGTACAACGAGTCATGCAACTTCCGAATGTATTAACTATCCCAACTTATTTCAACTCTCTAATTTTATTTCGTCACTACTGTCGCCAGGTATTGAACTAACAGCGCTTTTGGCCATGTCAATTGATTTAACCAACGCTTTTATCCACTGTGCTATGAGTTCTTTAAAAGCATGTATATCTAAATCCACTGCTAGGATGGTTGGGTCACTGTTTCTGGTCAGGAAGTTTTTTCCGCTTGAATTCATCTTGCACATATCAACCATCCGTCCGTGCATAGAATACTGCTGTCGTATAGGGTCAGCCGCTCCAGCTATTCATCTCAGTGTTCTCGACAGTCTCCAAAATAGAATCCGTAATGTGATAGGTCCCGACTTGGCAGCTCGATTCCCACCACTTTGTCACAGGTGGGGTGTGGCTTCTCTCTGTCTATTCTATAAATATTTTCATGTATTCTGCTCCAACGAACTTAATTCACTGGTGCTTCCACCACATGAACTTACACGTACAACCAGACTGGCAACAAAGTTCTAGCCATTTACAGTTAGATCAACCAAATGGAGCCTACAATTCTACTCCATTAGCTTCTTTTCCCGCACTTTCTGCCTGTGAAACTCCCTTCCAAATACTTGTTTTCCTCACGGCTAAACCTCCAGGAATTAAAATGCAATGTCAATACCCATTTCTTTTTCCATTGATTCCAGTTCTTTTTACATCACTCCCGTATATCTTGTTCATTTCCTCTCTCTCTACCTTCACAACTGTCTTCACACCAGTGGTCCCATCCTTCTCTTGCCCTTTGTATTTCACCCTTTGTAGCAGGTTCGTCTTTCTCTTCACTCTCCTCCTTCCTAAAACATTAACTCTCTTATGTAGACACCTGCGAATCAGTGGCGGTACGACCTTGTTTCGGTTGAAACGATTAATACATATATATATATATATATATATATATATATATATATATATATATATATATATATATATCTTCTAGCTTAACATGCACAATTGGGGACACATTTAGAAAATGCACTATGTTTGGTGCAAACATAATTCTCTTCATCAGCCCTATGACGATGTGTGAACTTAGGATCATTACTCAGCAGAGGAAGTCTTATCACATATCCAGTTTGAATGCAGGAGTGAAATATATTCATATGTAATGTGTCTTGTTCAAGTAGACTTGGAGAAAACCTTCGATATTAGTGTTAAATTAAAGTCAATATATTCTAATTTGAAGCCTCAACTTGGTCACGCTTTGTTATAAGTAATTTCATTGTTGGAACAAAACACATTATCCGTTAATTTCAGTGTAGGTACAATCTTGGCCAGAAATACCATGATGTCAATGAATTTTTGCATATATGAAGAATGAACCATAATTTTCCCGTTGAGGTTGATGAGTGCTTTTAAAATATATTTGTTTTATACTTGCTTGATGCTTAAGCACCGTCACACAAGAAATACCTAGGTGTGGAATCGATTTATTTCTTAATAACGCAATGATGCGATAGGCAAAAGACATAGTAACTGTGTTACCCGTAAACATTATTGCTACAATATTTTATATTATTATGCATTTCAGTTTTGTATTACTATACGCAATTTATAAAGTTTCTGTTTTCATTTCACATGAGAACACTCCGGTGAGTCAGAAATACATTTTACATCTGGTTGACTGAAAATCAATTACGCCAAATCAAAATTCATCAGATTTAATACTAAAATGCCTCATCCGAGGGTCATTCAATAATATTTTCAGTATAAGGAGTTCTAATACAAGTAGAAGATTACTTTTATTTTATCATTCAACGTAGTCTCCCAGCAGTGTCACACACTTTTCCCGTCTGTGCACAAGTTTCCATATTCCCTCAGTGCAAAAATATTTGGACTGATGTCTTAGCCAATCGCACACAGCAATTTTGACTTCATCGTCACTTTCAAACCTCGTACCACTCGTGAAAACTTTCAAGGGATCAAACAAGTGGAAGTCTGAAAGGGCAAGGTCTGGCCAGTAAGTGGGATGAGGGAGCCGTTCGCAG
The DNA here is from genome assembly GCA_037127315.1 of Ascarosepion bandense. NCBI lineage: Eukaryota > Metazoa > Mollusca > Cephalopoda > Sepiida > Sepiidae > Ascarosepion > Ascarosepion bandense. Next base: position 3,743,735 of record JBBBDQ010000755.1, read on the forward strand.
CCCAGTTCGTTGATGGTCTGCACCGTTTGGGCTGCTGTGTGAGCTGACCTTCGTGTAGGAAGATCATCATGGACAATTTTGGGTGCTGTCCCAACAGATAGCCTCAAAATCCTTGCAATGTCATCCACTGTCACCCTTCTGTCAGACTGAATGAGGACATTGACTGATTCGATCCCCGCAGGATACCTCACTTCTGTAGGCCTCCCAAGCCTGTCTTCTTCCTCAACACTGCCCCGTCCTTCTTTAAACAATTTAGCCCACTTGTAGACATTTTTAGACATGTGGTATCATAGACAGTTGACATTCTCCTATGAATTTCAAATGGTTTGCACCCTTCAGCAACCATAAATTTACTAACAAACCTATGTTCAATCCTGGGGCATGCTTCTTGGTCGGCCATCTGTGTTAATCTCCAAAACTCTCAAAGTTTCTTTTCCATCTGCAAAAAAACAAAACAAAAACAATTAAATTCCTTTGAAAAAGAAGTAAAGGAAAGAAAGAATAAGCTTCTATCTGCATTAGAAGGTTTTATACCGAAAAATTCACCTTATGTAATGAATGAACCATGTAGCAACAAGTCGTGAAACGAAGGAAACACGAATGGACATTAATTACCGTCCCCTACAATTAATCTTCCTTCAATGATTTTGCATATATTGCCATAATGTTTTGTAAAGGCAAAACATAAAAAGCCTGTGTGAAATGTTCAAATATTCGTTTACAATATTCTTGGTCATAGGAACCGGTAAATATTTTGAACTCGTTTGAAACAACCTGTTCAAGATATAAAGTCCTATTAAGCCTAGCGTATCTGTGACACGAGCGCGAAAATGTGCGTCATCTAATGAGGATGTAATTGCTTGTTACCCATCCTAAAGAAGCGACAATATCAGAAACGAGGCTGTTCTGCAAAGTGTTAACTGAAACTATTGCTTAACATATTTCATGCCTAAATATGGGCCTTAGCGCACCGCGTAAAAGCAACAAATGCACCTATGCGTAGATTTGCTTTATAACAAACAGAACAAGTAAACACATGTGTAAATGCAATAGAAGAATAGACAAAAAACATGTGAGAAATCATTTGGGAAAATGAGGACATTTACTTTGGACATAGAAAAATGGAAAAAAAAAAACGTGCTCGGATACAACTGATGAAATATGAAACAAATTGTAGGAGTATTATAACTGGGAGTAATTAATTATACCACCTTGGAATATATGCAAATATATTCGTAAAAAAATAACGAGTATTATTTATCCTATGGTCTTGGGGAAAGGAGACTGAGTACTGAGTAAAATTATGAGTTTGTAAACAAATGTAAATTAAATATTTATTGGTTTCCGATAAAAGTCTAAAAAATAAATGGTTACAGTCTTTCTCATATTATATTTTAAGGATATATATAATATGTTTCCAAACAATTTAGTTGAAAAACTAAAATAAATTTCTAAGGTTTTCTTACTTCGAATTTTTTTTTTTGAGTGCTAAAATATAAATCTTGCTATTATGGAGTGTAAAAGAAAAGGAGACGGAATTTTGATTGAAACGCGTGTTAACGACTTGTCCGTGTGAACTGCTTGACTGATAGTGAGAATATCACGTGTTAGTGTATGTAAAAGAGAAAGGTGGCGTAGTTTCTCATTGCTTTGGAATGAGTGAATTCACGTTAATTCTAAGTGTCATAATTATTTTTTACACTATAACTATATTTTATTTAATTTATGGACACGGGAAAGTAGAACAAAATAATGGATTGCTTTCTTGGTTTTCATAATAATCTTACATTCACCAGGATGTGATTGATCATACAAATTTTACAAGATTCTCGTCGCCAGTAGCGCTTCCGAAATTCCTCTGATTTTCACCTCTCATGACTTAGACACATTGTTGGACTTTAAATGTCCTCTAATTATCGACGGAAAACACATAGAAAACGTGACCCTGCAAACAGCTACAGAAATATAGCTGTTAGCTTTGAGAGAACAAATAGAGAAGCAGGGTGTCTGTAGTCTATGTCTGTCTTACATAAAGAAGAAATACACTTGTTTTAAAGATTTCTTATATTATTTTGGTAAAAAAAAAGTGACTACATTATATGGCAATTAAAAACATCAATGAGTTATAAAATCCTCAGTTTTCGTTTAAATGTGACACATCAACTAGAGTTAGCAACAAGTTTTTCAAATCAGAATTGAGACAGCCCGTCTTTCATGGAGATAAGAAGCGATTATTGTTATTTTTGTTTGTTTTTAATCGTTTTACACTAAACAAGGAAGTACTACCACTAGTGCATATTGGGCTACATAAAAGGAGAGTGAAGGTATACATAGGAGGAGAGCAAAGGGAAAGAAGTATTTACAGAGGATGTCAAAGAAAAGTACAAGAGTCAAAGGGATAAGAGATGGCATGTGACGTTGCAATTAAACTCTTGGAGATTGTAGCTATCTGGGAACCAAATGTACGGAAAGGAGTTCTACAGGAGGGAAGTGCGATAAATGAAGCTGATAAAGAAGAATTTGAGGCTGCGTTCGGTTGTTTTGAATATAAAAGGGTGGGACCTAGTTGCCAGTCTGGTAGCTCTAGTAAATTCTTCTACAGGAGGTACTAGCGAGTTAAGCTTGTCGCAGCAGAAGCCATGAAAATATATGAAGTCAAAGAGAAGCCACATCCCGTCGGTTGAAAAGTTGCTGAAGTTGAGCTGACAGGCCAGGAGAGATCATATTGCAGAGTCTCTTCTGCATTTTGTTGAGAACGCAAAGATGATAGCACGGACGCCTGCTCATATATGACAAAAGTATTCAATGTTTCGGCGGTTGGTTGATCTGCATATGTCAAGACACAATAGCCCAACATTCTTAGCAGTATATTTAGCTATTGATTCAGTGATGTGTAATATGCATTTTTATCGAGCTATCATTGGGGAAAAATATCAGTCATTTAAGTGCCATACATGAAACACTCTTGGGCGATCATGTCTCGAAAGAGACATGACTGTCCTGTTGTTTAACCCATAACTCGAGGGAAGAGACGGATGAATACCTTTCCCAAGGGTATTTGTGCGTAAGTGAATGCAATGAATTCAAAAGTATAAGAAATTGTAATTCTCACATGTAAATAAAATATAGATCACAATCCGACAGAAGGGTAATATAATGAAGAAGCAAAGTTATTATAGTATTTCTTTTATATATTTTTATAGATGTTTGTCCATTTAATTTAGTCGAAAAAATACAAGAAAATGGTAATGTTTCCTTATTTCGAATTTACATTGAGTGCTAAAAGATGAATGTTATTACTATGGATTGAAAAAGGAAAATTAAACGAAACTTCCATTGAAGCACGTGTTAACGAACTATCTGTATGAACTGCTTAACCGTGAAAAAGATACATGTTTGTATTTGTAAAATTAAACGAATTTGTATTTCATGGCGGATCATCCAGACTAATTCATTATTTTTCTGCTTTTCTGTACACACATATAAAACACACCCAAGACAGTCGCATATATGAATGCACATAAACAAATATTGATATAGGTCAGATTAAAATAAGATAAATAAACAGTTGTGTTAGAAAGTGCTCAATACATATATAAAGGTAAATGAAGATTTAACATGTAGGGCTATTAGATATTTATGTAGGTAAGATCGATCGGTTACGCTACTATGTTTTCGAACTATTTTGTTTCGTCGGAGGATATGTGGTAATTTTTAAAATTACCGTAGTGTATCTCTGTACTGAAAAGCAGGTAAACATTAGTATGTGAGCAGATAGGAATACATACCAGCTTTTGCAAACATGGGGCTTAGACAATATGAAAAACTGGGGATGTTGTACGCATTGAGTTGAATACATTGAGGAAAACTAATTTTTAGAATCGAATTAACCATAAGTTTTGTGTAATGACTGGTAAATCTGATCGTGACAGTTAAGTTGTTTTGAAAAATTATACACGGCGAAGATTCTTAAACCGATATCTTTTATTGTCTCTATTGGTGTAAATGGGGGATTTACAGAATGAATCATAAATCGAATAGTTCAAATATGAAAGAACATATGGAATTATTTTCAGAGCGAAAATATTGTTGTGACATTTTATTTAAAGTAATTTCACCTCCAAGAAGTAAAGCTACTAACAAAAACAGGCTTTCAGAGAATGAAGGAATATGATTTCTAGTCGAATTCATGATTTTCATTTACGTGAAGTATCTTGGGAATGGTACGAAACAGCCCCTTCTTCCTACCAGATATGGGTAGATATTATGACAGACTGAGTTCTATAGCCATGGGTTGCAAACGGTGTAAAAAAGCAAAATCTTGAAATAAAACATGTCTGCAATCATGTTGAAGGACCTACTATGAAGTTACGGAAAGGAATTAATTGTATTGAAGTGATGATCTCAACTACTATGAAATACGTTTTTTAGATAATATGATTTAAAATTAGAGAGAAAGAACAATAAAAGAACAAGTATTATGCAGAAATAAAAACAGTTATTGATAGTTCATTTAAGCTTTTGAAGATAAAACGAGAAAACCAGAGACCTCAACAAGCGAAGATTTTGATAGAATAAACTGTCAATATAAACTTACATTTACACCGAGCCATTTCATGAGAAGTTGTAGCCAATCTACTATAGTGCTTAAATTTATAAATATTAGGTATCCCAGAGGAAGGTTCATCAGAATCATTACCATGGAATTCTTTCTAGAAAACGCATAGGGAAGTTACGTAACTGCGGTGGGAAAGCGACTGTAGACGAGGTTCCATGACAGGGCCAAAAGCATTTCAAGGATGTTATAAAGAATCTCTAAATATATAAAATTAGCACCAGACGAGAAATGGCAAAAAAAAAAAAAATTGAAGCAACAGTGAATGGTAGATTATAATTAAGTAAGATAAATATCTGGGAAGAACAATATCTCGCTTCAGATTAAAAATGAGACTGATTTCAGCAAAACAGAAAATAAATGGAGAACAATCTTGTGTTAAAAAAACACAAGATTTTGAAATGAAAAGAAAAACAGCAAATGTGCTACGTTGAATGTCGCGTGTGTTCAGAAAATTTGTCGACTTCAAGTCCAAATAATTTTGTTCAGAATCCTTCAATAAGTGCAGAAAGTACAAGAAAATATTTATTTGTCGTTTTCATCAAGCGATGATAAATTGTAATTAGAAGAATCTGTGGAAGTAAAGTCAATCCTGACTTTGATAATTCTCCACAATGGCAAGTATGTTTTCCCGTAACTGAATATAGCGAACGCAACTGGAATTCGAACTCGGCTATAATAATGGAATGTATTCTGGAAAACGAGTCCCAATAGCTTTTTCAACTATAGCACTATCATCGCATTTGAATAAGAACAAACAGATTTTTTTTTAATTGTGTCACCCCAAGCAAGGCATTCCACTGCCACTAAAGCGCAGGGGGTTACATAGAGGGATTGGGTATAGGAAAGGTCAGAAGGAGTGTGATAGACGACTTAGGATGTACATAGGGAGAGAGTTGGAGAGAGTGGGTGTGAGTTAGTGTGTTAGGAGGTGTCTATTGACCTTACATTTAAACTCCTTGAGGTTGTAGCCGTCGGGGAAGCAAGCATGCGGTAGGGAATTACACAGGCGGAAAGTGCGAGGTAACAAGCTGTTGGAGTAGAAATTGCGGTTACATTTCATCGGTTTCACTGTAAAAGGGTGGGACCTAGTTGCCAATCTAGTATCTCGTGCAAATTCACATCTAGGGGGCACCAGTCATTTAAGTTCGTCAGAGCAGAAGCCATGGAAGTATTTATAGAAGAAGCACAGGGAAACCACGTCACGCCGGTGAGAGAGATACTGCAGGCGGTCAGCCAAGTCGGTATCAGTCACATTACAGATTCTTCGCTGTGTTTTGTCAAGAACGCCAAGGAGAATAAAAGGGGCACCCGACCAGATGTGGAGCAGTACTCAATGCACGGGCGGATGGTGGATTTATATAATTGCAGGATAGATTCAGGCGGAAAGAATTTCCGGGCCCTGCGCAGAGAGCCGACTTTCATAGCAGCGGATTTAACAATGGATTCGACGTAGTCATTCCACTTGAGGTCCGCTGAGAGTGTCAGCCCAAGCAGGCATAGTGATTTGCTCTCTGGGAGGCAAGCCTGTTCCATGCTAATGGGAGGGAGGTGCTGTTGTCTGTGGTTGTTAATTGGCAGCAGCTTCGTTTTGGAAGATTTGAATTTTACGTGACATTACTTACCCCAATCCACCACGAATTGGTGGTCCTTTTCAAGCTTGGTAGCGAGCTTCGCCTTGTCACCAACACCAGATTTTTGATCGAGGCGAGAGTAAACTTTGGTATCATCGGCGTACATGCCTACTTGTGATCTTATGGCATCAAAGTATAAAATTAATATCTAGTTTTCTTAACAAGAATTTAGACGTGCTACTAGATGGGCATCTAGCTCCAACTCTTTTACAGTTGAATAAGTTACATGCAACTGACACTTATATTTCAACAGTTTATTTACTCGTACTTCCCAATACGGAACTTCTTTTTGATTACTTTCTTTCCTGATAGGTAAAATCTTCATAGTTTTAATTGCAACATCATCGTCTATCTTCTTGAATACTGATGATCTATTAGTCTTTATTCTGTATTCCATATTCTTGATCTTTTCTCTCCGTGCAGCTCATTGAGCACTTGTAAATTCAATAATATACCTGAATATGGTAGAATATATTGTAATATATAATATAATAAAATTCATGTTGTATTATAGTGAAATGATAGTAAGGAGGACCATGGATTAGAACTGTGGTATGTATTCTGAGTTATTCAGACCACAATTCGATTTTATTTCCTTCATTTGCATATTATTAATCTAATGTCTGGCTGCCTTTTGAAGTTGGACAATAATGTTCCCTTCAATAAACATGGATAAAAAAATACTGCTGAACGATTTCATGTGAGCAATTATTATCAAATTATAATAAAATATCTCGTAATATTCTGGTAGATAAATACAGGTTTTGATAATAAAGGTGGAATTGAATATAACTGGTGTATTCAGTACATATTAAGCAAGGCTATTGATAGTTGAAATTAAAAAGCACAGTTCTTTTAATCAAGCCACAAGTTTTATTCTAGGTTAGATAATTCTAGTCTCTTTTATGCGAGAAAATTAATTTGGGTTACTGCAGCAAACTTTTTACACACACACACACACACACACACACACACACACACACACACACACACACACACATATATATATATATATATATATATATATATATATATGGCGAAACTCGAACCGTTGCCTTGGATATCTCCAAAGCCTTCGACAGAGTATAGAATGCTGCGGAATATGGTATAACTGGACATTTGCTTGACCTAATCGAGTCACTCCTCTCTAACCCCACGTTGAAGGTGGTATTAAACAGATATGCCTCCAAACACTACTATACGTGCGCAGGTGTCCCTAAAGGTTATATCCTAGGCCCTACGCTCATTCTGATCTACATTACTGATCTCCCCGATGCCATAAGACCCCAAGTAGGCATGTACTCCGATGACACTACAGTTTACTCTCGCCTCGATCAAAAATCTGGTATGGGCGACAAAGCGAACCTCGCTGCCGAGCTTGAGAAAGACCTCCAATCCGTAGTGGACTGGGGAAAGAAATGGCTCGTAAATTTTAATGCTTCCAAAACAAAGCTGCTATTAATTAACCATCATAGACAATAGCACCTACCTCCAATTAGCATGGAACAAGCTGGCCTCCCAGAGAGTAAAACACTACGCCTCCTTGGTCTCACACTCTCAGTGGAGTTCAAGTGGAATAAATATATCGAATCCATTGCTAATTCCGCTGCTATGAAAATCGCTTCTCTGTGCAGGGCTCGGAAGTTTTTCCCGTCAGAATGTATCTTGCACATATATAAATCTACCATCCGGCCGTGTATTGAGTACTGCTATCACAGCTAGTCAGGTGCCCCTGCTATTCTTCTCGGTGTTCTCTACAAAATACAAAGGAGAATCTGTAATGTGATCGTTACCGACTTGGCAGACCGACTGCAGTCACTCTCTCACCGGCGTGAAGTTGCTTCCCTGTGCCTCTTCTATAAATATTTTCACGACTTCTGCTCCGATGAACGTAGATCACTGGTGCCCCCTAGGTATGAATTTGCACGAAATACTAGATTAGCAACTAGGTCCCACCATTTTACTGTGAAACAGATAAGATGTAACCGCAATTTCTACTCCAACAGCTTCTTTTCTCGCACTCCCCGCCTGTGGAATTCTCTTCCATACACTTGCTTCTCCGTCAGCTACAATCTCCAAGAGTTTAAATGTAAGGTCAATCTACCCAACCCTCATCCTCTGTATCCTTACCCGTCTATCACCCTTCTTCTGACTTTTCCTATATCTAACCACTGTTTTTCATCACTTTCTCCTATGGAAACCCCTGCGCAATAGTGGCAGTGGAATTCATTTATTGGGCGAAAATCATGAAATATACATATATATAATAACATGCATGTTATTCACACTTACTTGTTCAACAGAAAACTTCAAGTCATGGGTTTTCGCAAAATGAAGACTCAGAGCTAGCTTTTCTTTCTGTAACTGCGAAAGATATATTTCTAAAGGGAAACTGGGCCAGCGATGTGTATGCTGCTGGAACTATTGTGAGTTAAAGAAAGCAACATAACTATTTTTCTGGTTCTAACTGAATGTTGAATGACGTTGGTGTCATTATGTGAAACAAGGTTACTAAACTGACCTCATGTTACCCACACCACTTATTTCCTCAAAAGAGAGATGAGCGTATTCTATATTCGTATAAACCATTGATGTCGTTGTCAGTTTTTAACTTTTTCATAATTTATAACTTATATTTCACATGATATTCGTTGATCAAATGAATTAAATTTGAAATAATGGAAATAACAATAACAGTCTCCCTGGCAGATAATTATCTCGCAAATAAAGAAGAGATTTAAAGAAATATACATATTGTCTTACGAAATAATTGACTGATCATGCGATGTCTTACAGAATATAGCAATACAAAGATCACTTATTATTATAGTTAGAATGAAACATTTGAAATTTCTTGGTTACGTAACGAGGGAAGAGAGCTAGCAAAAATTGAGACAAATATAATATATTGGACAAAGAAGACAGTACATATTCTATTGAGTGATCTTCTGTAAATTTGGGCAGAACAGGTGCCAGAATAAGAAAAGGGCATTTTTATATTATCTATAAAGGACAAAAATTTTAGATATAAGTGATAGCAGGCGTCCCCAAGACGGTACCAAGGATCTTGATAAAGATATCCTAAAAATATGGCAGATTAAGGAATTAATAATTCTAATTGTGTTTGAAGCCCTTGGTTTTATTAGAAAAGTTTCCGATAGTCTCACGGAAAGGAACCCTAATGTCCAATCCTTTATGTACTTCTAAAATCTTTAACCGTTGTTGTTAAAAAATGCTCATAATGTCATCAAAATAAATCAAATTAATAATAATAATAATAATAATAATAATAATTGTTAAAAACCAGAAAAAGAAAACTTGTCTATTAATTGATAAGGCTTGTCCAGCGGATTGTAACATAGCAATCAAGGAATTTGAAAAACTGTCAAAATATAAAGACCTGGAAATTGAAATAGAAAAAATGTGGAAATTGAAAACAAGTGTTGTGCCAGTGATAGTAGGTGCACTTGGAATGATAAAAAATGGAACAAAACAACACATTGAAAAAATCCCTGCAAACCCAAGCTTAAGAGATATACAAAAAATTGTCTTGTTAAGTACAGCCCACACACTAAGGAAAACTCTATCTATGTAATGCTAGGGATGATAGGGAAGATAGAAAAACATGAAATGGAGCCACAACAACACGCCACGACCTGCCATAGGTCTCTCCGCAGACTTGGTTGGTAGTGAGACCAAAGCAGAAATCGAAATATGATGAAAAATGACATAATAATAATGAGAAAGGAAGAATGGAATAAGATGAAGGAAGTGGTAAGATCTTTTTGGATTACTTCGATATGTCTGCCATACTTATTACATTTTCTTTGCAAGCATAGATATAAACCCTTATATCTATATAATACTATATCATTGACATGCGCAGACACAAACACACACACGCGCCTGACCACCAGGGCTCACACAAACATAGCTGCCTCTGAACAGTATGGGGCATGGCATATATATGTATATGTGTAACGTCTTTTACATGTTTACGCGTTTGATTTGTGTATTCAAATAATGTATCTACCGACTTTCATGCTGGAGGTTTTGTATAAGTATTCTCGTGTATGTTGTTATATTTTTTATTTTGTATATTATAGTCTGTGGAGTTTCTATTCGTGTACGTGTTTGCCTTTAGCTTGTGTACTTGCGTGAGTATATATGACGTTTAATACATGAATAAGTTTCTAAATCTAATAAATTGTTAAACTTAGATTTTTTAAATTCGCAATAATAATAAAGTGAATCTAATAGTCAATTAATAATGCTGATCTCTGATTAAAGAGGTTTTGCTTGTTTTTAAACTTTTAAAACCCTTCAACTTGAAATAAACCTCATCATTTGATAAGGCACAAGAAGTGTCGAAATAAAATAGCCACTTTTCTAGTGATATTGTATTCATGTTGTAATTTCTTAATTAATATATTCCTATATATGTATAAACTTATGCACATTCCCACACACACACATTTGTTTCTGATGAAAGGCCGAGGACGGTCTGAAATATCAAATATCATAATAGGAATAAATAAATACTGTCAAAAAATACATTTTTAAACTTACAACTTTTTAGTAGTTTTTGCTATACATATATATATATATATATATATATATATAACTAATTTACAGATTCAAAAAGAAAATTGTATTTATTTATAACTGACGCTTTTTGTCTACTAAGAGACTTCATCTCATTAAAGTAAAAATGAATTTAATTTATTTGAAAAAAGCATCTATAAATAAATCGCTCGTAAGTATTTATAAGGTCAACTAAAAAAATAGATATTTATTACACGCTATTGAGCATACTTGAAGTTATTTTTTTCCAGTGAAATATATTGCTTGGGTTAGGATGGTATAAGATTTTGAAATACTTGTTTAACCTAAAAAATAAGGCCTCTACTTAAATAAGAGGTAACATGGCTAGTATAGATAATTGATTTCTGAACAAAAAGCAAACTTTTGTACACGGCTTTGACATAACAGACACTATTTTTGTCATCGTTAGTTTAGATTTGTGGGTTTATTTTAATTAGAAACAAATGATTTTGTGGTGTTCCATTTTCCATAATAAATTATGTATTTTACATGTCTTTCAGAAATTACAGCAGAAATATGTCGTTTAATAATTTTTTGTATAACTGCTTGTAATTGCAGTAAAATATGTTGATGATTTTGTGCGATAATCTAATACTCGTGTTGTTTATATTTGTAAGATTATTTTTATTTGTTTATCAATGATGTAGTTGGGAAGCTTATTGTTGACTACTGTTTGTTTGATGTGTTTTAGTTTGCTCATAAATATTTTTGACAGGAGGAACTTTGGTAGGATTTATTTAAGAAGTTCCATATCAATGCTGTTTTCTATATTTTCAAGACATTGGCTATTATTTTTTAGAAGAAAAATGAACGTACTGGTGATTTCTTATACAGGTAAGTGATAAACTGTCTTGGTTTTAGCTTTAACGATAACACCAGAGAATGGGAAATTCTAATTGTCAATGAACTCATCGGATAATTTTAGCGTTGAGTTCTTTTTACAATTTCTGTTTAGATTATAATTTTTTCCATATTTTTTTATCAAAACAAAAATCTCACTAAAATATTTTGTATAAATTTCCAGTTTTTCGGCTGTTTTTATATAGGATAACGATATCTATGTTGTTTATACATCAAGCAACATTTTAGGGAAAATAAGTATAACAATTTGCAAAATTTCAACGTTTCATGCGCTTAGTCCTTTCGGGCATCAACGAAATAATTTTAGGTTACAACGTTTTACCCTTTTTTGGCAGATCTTCGCTTATCCCAGTATGTATAATTTTGTAACAAACGTGATGATAATAAATAAAAATAAAAAACTCGAAACGAAATTGGCACGATAATGCAAACAAAGATCGCTTTAAAAAAAAAACATTAAATTTAAAATTATCATCTTCTCTCTTTCGTGCGTATATGTATTTGTATCAGCATAAGCATACAAATTGTCAGAATGGTTAAATTACAAATCCGAGATATCAAAATCAAACTAGTCCAAATGTGTAAATACATGAAAAATGCTTTAACCGAAGACGGAATGTATGGCACTGAAATCTGAAGATGCACTGGGATAGCGATTAATGTATTCAAAAAGCTAGGCAATGTATTAAGAAACAGGATATAATTTGTTAAAATCAAAGAAACATGTACTGAAACATTACGTAATATATTTGTTTCTGTATGGCAGCAAATGCTGGATAATCTTCAAAAAATAAAGAGGAAACCAGTGGTAGCATAAATGTGGTATTGAATCTAGTATGGGTAGAGCATATAAGCAATGACAAATTTTTAAGGAAAATTATACTCAACAAAAGTTACAAACAACTAGAATTTCTGAAGCAGTTTCCGATAACAAAAAGGTTTTTGAAATTCTGATTTTCACATAACAGTTTAAAAGCAATAGAGACAGAAAAAAATTACGCAAAAACTATTTAGTAAGCTAGAATTGCAGAAAATGTTTTTGCATAAAAAAACAAAATAACACAATTTATTAAGAGATCCGAAAATCTAGAACTTTAAATGAGACATTATCTCCTCCGTCCTGAAGGGATATGGCACACAAAAGAAGAAGAAAAGAAGAATCTATCAGCCTGCGCATTCAAAACAACCCCCTATAAAACATTACGGTATACGTCAGAGTTCGAAACTGAGTCGCTGTTTGTAGAAACCAACCGTTAGATAGAGCGCTCTTACAGATTGTATACAAAGTGTTACATGTCAGCAGGTATATGTCTTTTCCATTTTCCAAGAAAGCAAACATCATAGGTGTTATACTGTTTAAAGTATATAAACTTACGGCGCCTACACGACTACCCACTCTGACAACTTTTAATCTTATATATATATATATATATATATATATATATATATATATATATATATATATATGTACTCCCGATCAAAAGTTTAAGACCACATAAAAATCTTTGAAAATAATTTTTTTTTAACGGATAGATTTTAAACTCGTCCCCCGTAAGGTTGCCAATACTACAATCTAAAAGGTTATGGAAACAAAAAGCTACATTCCAAACATTTTATTTAGAAATTTACATTTTTAAAAAATGAGGCGAGTTACACATGATCAAAATTATAATACCAAGGGTATAAATTGCTAGATCTATGGTAATTCCAATGTTTTTAGTTCAGTTAGAGATTATCAATGGCTGCGTAAAGGTGTTACCATGCCTAAAGCAAGCAAACTTACCGAAGTTGAGCGTTCTCAATTCTAGAATTCCATATGCAAGGTTTGTCACAGCGGGCGATCGCAGTTAAGGTAAATCGTAGTAAAACTGTGATTTGCAACTTTCTAAAGAACAGTGAGAATTATGGAAAAGCAAAATCTGGTAGGCCCCCAAAAGTTTCTCCTGCATTGAGTAGGAAAATAAGACGGGTTATTATGAAAGACGGGGGACTTTCTTCTAGTCAAATTAAGACAGTCACAGATGCTGATTGCAGTCCCGTAACCATCAGACGACACTTACGACAAAAAGGCCTGGTAAATAAAAAGCGTAAACAAATTCCTCGGCTGCTTCCATGTCACAAGATGGACCTCTTAAAGTTTGGTCGTGAATACCAAACATAGGACGTTGAGAAGTGGAAGAAAGTTTGTTTTCTGATGAGAAAAATGCAATCTAGATGGTCCTGATGACTTCCAACGATATTGGCATAATAAAAACATGCCTCATGAAATTTTCTCCACACGTCAAAGTAGTGGTGGGTCCCTAATAGTATGGGGTGCCTTTTCTTACAGATGGACGATGGAGCTCCAGGTGATGCAGGGTCGTCAGACAGCGGCTGTTTATGGTAGCATGCTACAAAAAGCATCTTTGATGATGGAGGGCCATCGTTTGTGTGGGGATGGATGGTTATTCCAACAGGATAATGCTGCAATCCACGCTGCAAGACGGACTTTGATCTTTCTACAAGAAAATGGGGTCCATCTCTTGGGACATCCTGCATGCTTACCGGACTTGAACCCAATTGAAAATGTTTGCGGATGGATGACAAGAGATGTTTATCGAAATGGCAAACGATATTCAACAAAAAATTAACTTCGTGAAGCCATCTTCAGAAGCTGGACCTTAATAGAAACGCTTATTTCTACCATTCCCGACAGAATTTTTGAAGTCATCAAAAGCAGTGGAGGTAGAACTCATTATTAAATTTGGTTACTGAATGTTTTCATATACTTTTCATACACGTTTTGTACAATTTCATAGAATTTTTTCTCTAGTCTTATAATTTTGATCATGTGTAAATCGCCTCATTTTATACAAATGTAAATTTCTAAATAAAAAGTTTGGGATATACCTTTTTGTTTCCATAACCTTTTAGATTGTAGTATTGCTAACCTTAAGTGGGAGAAGTTTAAAATCTATCCGTAAAAAAAAATTATTTTTAAAGATTTTTAAGTGGTCTTAAATTTTTGATCGGGAGTGTATATATTAGAAAAATTAAGGCAGACACGTTATTTCATGGTGAATCTGAAGTATAGGCCTATTTCATGCAAACCATAACCAGCATCCGTCTTTATTTTACAAATGATTTTACACGAATTCCTGTAAAATCCTTTTTTAAAGTAAAGACGGAAGCTGGTTATGGTTCGCCTGATATAGATCTACACTTCCTATTCACCATGAAATAACGTGTCTGCCTTAATTTTTCTTTTATTTGCTCTATATGTATTTATATGCATATATGTTTAGATCTCTCTTAGAGAGTTATCCTACCACTCTATGTACAGGATACTCCTTTGGATTCTTTTATTCCCACACTGCGTGCTGATATATATATATATATATATATATATATATATATATATATATATATATATGAGGGATTAAGTAAGAAATATATATCAGTAACATTCTGCTGTCTACAATTATACAGCCTATGTCCTGCTCCAGTTCAATTTATAATAGATAGATAGATAGATAGATAGATAGATAGATAGATAGATAGATAGATAGATAGATAATCTCCTCTATTTGTCACTTTTCAGCACAATATCAGAAGTTAGTAAATTATTTTCACCGATAGATTTGTAATTTGTAAACCTAGAAAATTTAATTTTTGTATGTATCTGTGTAATTACAAACCTATACAAAAAGAAGAATAGTGTTATTTAACGTGAACAAATGAGGCTGACATTGTATCATTTATATATTGAAAAGCAAGTTATTAACTTATTGTCAACTGGTGCTGATGGCAATGTAACTTTTGTAGAATTCTCAAAATTGTTTCATTACCGCTGTCAAGTTACATAATAATCTGGTATTAATACATATGAAGATGGACGTTCTTACAAAAATGGGAAATTCAGGAACTGAGGAAAATAACGTAGGTTTTGTAATGCTTTAATATTGAATACAATTTTTTTTAAAAATGTGTTGGTGTCATGAAGAACATTTGCCGGAGAAACTTTCGAAATGATCGTCTTTTAATTGTTGAATTCTATAGATCACCATTTTTATAGCTTCTTTTTTCCCCTGTGTTGTTTTGTATTCTTTATTTCACTTCCATTTGCGACATTTTTTCTTTCCTTTTTTGTCTTAGCTTTTTCTTACAAGGAAATAGGAATTCCGTTCATCTCTGCTCAAGATCTTTACACAAAGACAATTACGCTGTACCATTTGAAAACATTTTATTATTTTATTACGACTCTTGTTGAGTGACTTTTTTTTCCTTACAGTTTTTGGTAATTATTTATTAGAAGACATTTATTAATTGCATTGTCGTGTTGCTTCGAACTAATTTGCCTCGAAGACTTTAAACTGTTGGTGATGTTTCCCGCATGAACAGTTTGTGTTTCGGTTTTAGATTTTATAATTCTATGGAGTGTATTTTAATTAGTTTCGCCGATATAATAAGAACAGTATGGATTCTAATAGTGGAATTTTGTTAATAAGAAAGAAAGAAAAACATAAAAATGATTTATAAGAAAGTAAAAATTGATATTAAGTAAAATTATAATGATAAATTATCAGAAATGGAAGAATACACAATAAAAATATGGTGACGATAGGGAATAGAGAGAAAAAAGATAAAAAGTCATTTGAGGGAGAGTAGCAGAAAAAAGAGAAGAATAAAAAGAATATTAAGAAGGGGTAGTAAAAGTGGAGCAGAACAATGAGAAGAAGAAACAGGAGAAGAAAAAGAAATGAAGATTAATAAATGCAGACGGAGGATAAGTAAAACGAAGAGAAAAAGAGGAGAGAGGAATTATGGTAAGACAAAATGTAAAAGAAACAATTTGAAAAAAAATTAGCTAAAATTCTATTGATAAATTATAAGAAAGGGAAGAAAAACAATTAAAAATATATAGTAACAAATTTGAATAGAAAGGGGAAAAGGCGGAGAGGAGAAAAGGGAACAGGGGGAAAAGGAGAAAGAGAAGATAGTGTATTAACGGAAGATAAAAAAGTATAAATATCCACCAATAATAATAATGTTTTAATATTATTCAATTTATTTTGTTTTAATACGAATTCAGATTCTCTGACGAATAACAAGACCACAATTTTAGAAGTATTATACTTTGAAGTGACACAACAAAAAATTAGTGAATTAAAACAGTGTGTCCTATATTCATTAAATGAAGACGAATTCATCACAATTTAGAACGTTGCAAGTAAAGGTAATTTGAATGTATTTCGAATATGCTTCTTTGTTCCTTTTTATGTGCCCTGTCCTTCCAGGACGTAGGCGATCATGGCTTTCCCACATCTCCCTAGCCTGGTGGTTCTTAGCATGCTTTCTCCGGTGGCACCATGCAATCCTCGTTCCGTCATCAACTTGATCATGTCCTTCAAATATGTTATCCGCTGCTTTCTCCTGTCTCATTTCCTCTCTATCTGGCCTGTTAGTATCAGGTTCTCCTAGCTCGCCTTCCTCATTGCATATCCTAGGAAATTATTTGTCTCTTCCTGATGCTCAGTATTAATTTCATTTTCCTTTCCATGCTTTCCAAAACCTCATGCTCTCATGCTCAGTCCATGATATCCTCAGCATCCTTCTGTAGAACCACATTTCAGTTGCTTCAAGTTTTTCCTTCATCTTCGATGATATTGTCCAGCATTAACTGCCATCATGAAGAACTGATATCACATCGCAATCCATTACTTTCTTCTTTGTTTCTAGCGAAAATATTCTATAAAAATCTGTCTAAAAAATATGAAAATTATCTTTTTTATATTGGCAATTGAAGTGGACGTCTGAATTACAAGAAATCAAAACTTTTCGGAAATATAATTAGATTTGTAGTCTTTGAGATTCTACCGTAGTCAAAGAATATTAAAGGCTAGTGAAACTGGTGAAACAACGAGTACAATAACGTTTCAATCTTTTTAAATCATATCACCAGAAGCAAGGTAGGAATGCCACTGGTACAAAAGGAATTAACTGAGACTGACAGTGAGAGAAAGGATTTAATATTAGACAGGTTGAGCAAAAGATAACTTATAAAAGTGATTCATGAAGATAAAAGATGTTGAATGAAGTAGCATTTAAGTTTCTAAATATTTTAATTATCAGTAAAGCAAGTGAAGGAAAGAGTTACACAGTCTAGTGTTGGACTTTTTTCGTACATGTATCCTGGGCAGACACCCATGGGCTGACCCATTTTATAGTTCAGCAATAGAAGGCTTAACCAATCAGGGGGCTCGAAATATTCAATTCGACGAGTATATATGGCGGCCATATTTTTCCGAGTATTGCCGATCTAATCCGGTTCAGTAGAGTGTTAATCTTTGACTTTGTTTCATTGAACAGATTAAGTGATGCGTTGTACTCTATATCCATAAACTATGGCGGATATGGTCAACATATAAAAGTGTGAGAAATGAAATTGTTGGGGTAGAATTGACGGTAATATTATCACCTTGCTTTGGAATTAAGTGAGGCCAGAAATATTCAGTGAATTAAAACGATTTAAGTCTTAATTGTAAATACTTTGGATGTATTGTTGTCATCAAAAGAGATAGCCCATAACGTTACCTATGTAGTGTAGATGTCATCAACACGTAAGATAGTAATAAGCTTAGAAAAAAATTGAAACGAGTGATACGGAGAATAGCAACAAGAGACATATGTTAAAAATCAAAAGGATACTTTTTCATTATTCTTTTATATACCGTTTCCCATTCAGTACGTAAGCTATCATGACGCTATAAATCTTCCTGTCCATTCCCCTTAATACCTTTATACTTGTTATTTATTCCAAACTATGCTCTGCAATTTATTTCCTAAAACCCATCATGCATGTGACGCGCTGTTTTTCCTCTGTGCTTCATTCCTGACATTCCTTGTGTATGTCAGATTCTCTAAGCCTCCATTCCCTATAACTTTTCCAAGAAATCTTAACTCTTCCCACCAGATGTTAAGTTTTAGATTTTTTTTTTGTTTCCATTCTCTCTAAAACGTCGTGATTGCTCCTATGTTTGGATCATGGTATCTTCAGCCAAACCTCTGGAAACCATTTCTGTTATTTCGAGTATTTTCTCCGCACTTGATGAGCTTGTCAAGTATTCGTTGCTTTATCCGAAGACATATATCACATATAACATTTCATTACCCCTTTCTTCTTTTCCAACGAAAATTTCATAACTCAATAATCTACCTCTTGGCCATGCCTAAACAACTACGGATTTCAGTGTCACACTTACCTTCCTCTGTTAGATATACATTATCTGCCATAATCATTAGGCCACCCCAGTTTTTTCAAAGAAATGATGCATTTCATACAATTTTTAAGTGGATAATTCTAATTGAAAATTGAATGGTTATTTTATTATTATTTTGCAAATATTTTACAAAGCAAGGAAGCAAAGATGAACTCGTCGAAATCACCTTAAATTTTCTTCATTCTTTCGTTGATGAAACTGCAATATAGGTAATTATTAAATATTTATAAATTCATTTGATGCATATGTTATTGTGCAATTTTAACAAAAGAACCATTCTATTTTCATTTAGAATTATTCACTTGGTAATAAATACTAAAAAATAGTATGAAATACATCATTTTTTTAAACACTTACTGGGGTGGCCTAATAATTATGCCCGATAGTGTATATTGTGGAATGGCTTTAGTAGTTGAGAATCTAATGTAAGCAAAGTATATTAAAAGCAAGAGAAGCGGGTGAAACAGCGAAGACAATAACGTGTTCCTATGAATGAATAATTCAAGAGAGTGAACAATTTAATATTAATGGTATTACGTGGTTAGTTATTTGATGCTGTTTAGCGGCGTATCAACTTCTATCAATTATATAATGACGAAAACTAAACGCAGTTTTATGGCTTCAGGTCTATGCCGGCGATAATTCTACTCCATCAGCTTCTTTTCTCACTCTTTCCGCCTGTGGAATTTCCTTCCATATACTTGCTTTCCTGACGGCTACAACCTCTAGTAATTTAAATGCAATGTCATTACCCATATCTTATTGACTTGAGTTAAGTTCCCTTTCTACATCACCTCTTGTATCTTGGTATTTTCCCTTCTCTCTACCTTCGCAACTGACATCACTTTTCTGTTCACATCATTTTCTTTCCAATTCTCTTTTTGTCTCTGTAGCTAGTTCGTCTTTGTCTTCACTCTCCTCCGTCCAAAAACATTAACTCTCTTATGTAGCCACCTGTGGTGATATCGCCCTGCTTATGGTGAAAAGATGAAATAAATATTTTGAACGAAATTGTCTGCCTTCAACTACAGATAAAAATTTATTGCTGGTCATGTTTTTTCGGTTTTTATATATGAAGATATATTGCTGGTAGTTTTTTAATCATTTCACCCTAAGCAAAATATTCTAGTGACACTGTTGCGCAGTGGCTTACATAGAGGAAAGTGATAAGAAAGAGGGGTTAGTTATAGGAAATGTCAGGAGGATGGTAATAGACGGATGAGGATACCGAGGATAAGGGTGGGGAAAGAGTTTGAGAGAATGGATGCGAGTTAGTGTGATAAGAGAGGTCTATTAACCTTACATTTAAATTCCTGGAGATTGTAGCTGTCGGAGAAGCAAGTATACGGAAGGGAATTCCACAGTCGGAAAGTGAGAGAAAAAAAAGCTGTTACAGTAGAAATTGCAATTACATTTTATTGGTTTCACTGTCAAAGGGCGGAACCTAGTTGCTAATCTAGTAGCTCCTGTAAATTCATAATTAATGTCACCAGTGATCTAAGTTCATCGGAGCAGAAGCCGTGAAAGTATTTATAGAAGAGGCACAGGGAAGCCACGTCACGTCGGTTAGATAGCGCCTGCAACCGGGCTGCTAAGTCGGTAACAATCACATTCCAGATTCTCCGTTGGATTTTGTCAAGAACCACGAGTTGAATAGCGGGGGCACCCGACCAGATGTAGTAACAGTATTCAATACACGAGCGGATAGTAGATTTAGAGTTTTACTATTAAAATGTATTTTGGGCGCCTTCACACGCAGTAATGTCTAGCAAGCATGTCTTGCTAAAACGGTTGTTACCGCGTAATAAATTCAATCCTCAATAGGTGACTTATATTTTCGGCTTTGATCCACGTTTAAGCCACGCTTAGAAAAGCTTTTAAGGTTATATCGGCGTGTTGTAATAATCAGCAAGTCTTGTGTCACATCTAAGCGGTGTTTAGAAAAAAAACTATTAAAATATAGTTTTATACTTTAATAGAGTTTTTGTATTTTGGGTTCACTATTTGCTCATACATGAGGCACTGAAAGATTATGCCCTTACTGCTCAGTGTGGAATTGGTAACAAGAAAAATTACAAGAATGCTGAATTTTGTAGAAAACCATGGTTACAATAAGATAATATTGAAGTAGTAAGTTGTGAAACTATAGAATCCATTAGGTGAAACTTTCGCTGATTGACACTGAAACATAGCATAGCTTTTTCTTGTATACATACATTTTGCTGGATGTTACGAATATCATCAAGACTATAAACATTATATTTATATAATTCTTAAAACAGGTGGCACAGAATACTAAAGTTTACACTCTATAGCATAGGTTCCCAAACTTTTTGCTGCGATTAGCCCAAAATACAATTTCACTATTATCCATTACCCCAATGAACAAATACTCGTAATATAGGATAAGAAGTAATATTATCATACATCAAAAGCAAAGTTAATAGAAATTATTCAATACAATAGTACCAATCTGTAATAATCAAAGGTATAGTAGTCGTAACCTAGCCGTGATTCTTAATGTGAGTGTTGAGCTTGTATTGCCTGTGCCAGTGCAACTTTTATATTCTTGGCTACTTGAAAGGGCTACTCGGGCGTCGTTTTCCACGTTGAGACTGCTACGTTTCTTTGTCTTCATTCCAAGGACACAGTGTGAAATTATATGTTCATTGCCTCTTCCCAAAACAAACATCTATTTTCCCCAAAACATGGGCTCATTACCATACTGGGGTAATTTACCCCGGGCTTGGGAAGCATGGGTCTATAGTGTTATGGATTTAAATGACAGGGACCTGTGAATTACTAAGACGCCATTTCTCATTCGCAAATATTGTTAGGATCATCTACATTTTTCTCTTTACCCGTATCTCGTTCTAGTTAGAGCTGTACATTTAATCTTTCATCTGATATAAGTGACCTTCAAATTCAATGCACATTTGCATCAATTCTTCGTCTTTCTAACTGCCTGAAAACTGCATCTTCAATCACCAACTTCTTTATCGGTCCATTCTTTGCAGCCCCACTTCACTCAATTTCCCTCCAACATGTCGTATTTTTTCAACTTTTCTATAAAAATATGCTAAAATGTTATATTAAATTGGCAACTATGTGTCATCGTTTTAATGCTGAATATTCTGTAAATCCTAATTTTTCTTTAAATACTTTACATCTCGAAAGCAGTTAATGTATTTATAACATATTCACAATAAACATATTTTAAATTGAATAAAACTCTTCTAGTCTGGTAATATGTGTTAACAGGAAACCTGCATCTAATATCACTTCTGATAGTCTCAAAACGTTTTCTTTAACAGTACATCAGAATCATATAAATGCTTGGAAAAAATTACTGATTCTTTACTTAATCGACGCACTGAGATTACACCCGTTATTAAATTGTCATATATAATATTATGATGGGGTTTTGATTTTTGAAAATATGTTTTTTTACACTGATCCTAAAAACATGAAACTTTATCTCTTTAATCTTGTGTAAATTATTAAAATTGAATAATATTTTATATTTGATTGTCACCTTGTTAATATTATAGGCTTTATCATCATTCAGAAACCCGTTATTATTTCAGACTCAGTCAATCAATTAAATGCCATGCAAAATACACGCTTGGGCGATAATGTCTCGAAAGGGACATGACTGACTGGGCAAAATATTATTTCGAAGTAGATTGCCATTACTTTATGATTCATAATTTCTATTTCAGTCTTGACTGCTAATAAGATGCCCTAATATATTTTAAGTTGCATTGGCTCTCCGAGGACTTGCTTGCATTTCTGACTATACTGTTTAATAAATAGCTCGCTGAATCCTGCTTTTCTAGCTTTTGGAAGGCATCATCTGTTGTTTTAGTTTTTCAGAACTCTGATGAGCCGTCCGGCTATTCAAGCTATCTGGCTACTAGAATCTTTCTTTTTGCCAAACTCTAATCAATTCTGAATTTATTCATATTTTCACATCGCAGAACCTTTGCTCAGACAAGAAATACAGTTTTTGTTTATTCAGTTTAACTGCTGATGTAATTAAAATAACTGCGTGTCTATCATGGTCTAGATAAAATCAGTGATGCACGGACTTTAGCATCAGATATCCCGAAAGCTTTTGACAGGGTTTTGCATACAGATGAAAGTTTACCGCGTCGCCGAACTCATTTTTGATCAGATCGATTCTTTCCTATCAAACCGTGAAATGAAAATTATCCTGAACGGCCTATCGTCTAGATCCTTTCCTGCTAACACTGCTCTTACCAAGGGTGCTATCCATACTTCTGCGCTTTTTATAATATTAGTTAATGAATTTCCTCGTGACATCACCTTTCATATTGGCATCTACGTTAACAGCGGAAGCCTTTATTCCTGTCTCGATTGTAAGGTTGATCAATCTGACAAAGTCAAAATGGAAGCCGATGATCAAAACAATCTCAAGACTGTCGTTTGTCGTGTGAAAACAAAATTCTTTATGGACGTCCGTATGTAAAAAGAATCTCGTAGGGAAATCATATTGTTTTTTATGCTGTTAGATCAACGCGAAATCAAGGCGACCACGAAATTTGACAAGATATACTTATGCCTACTGGGGTAGAACTCGGGAGAGGGTTCTCGTGTTTGCGACTACTAAACTACGCTCTGTTTGAGAAGAATAGTTTTCTGCGTTATTGTGTTTGAGACTATTAATCTACACTCATTTGGGAAGAAAAGTTTTGCGTTTCGTGTTTGAGACTACTCATCTACATTGTTAACTGCAGGAAAATATGGCTTGTCACTTTTAACGACTCAAAAAAGAAACTTTCCTCAATTAATATCTACCTTTCTTAAACATGACTTATACTTACCTCCATGAAAGCGATCGTTGAGTTTTCTTGGGCTATATTTCTCAGCTGAGATAAAATGGAAAGAGTATATTGAATCCAGCTGCTACGAAAGTCGGTTCACATTGTCGTGCGAGACAATTATGCTATCCGGAATGTATCTTACATATCTATAAGTCTATCCATTCATCTATGATTACAATATTGCTGCCATAAATTTAACTTAATCCCAGAAATTTAACTTTTAGCTTCCTGCAAAGATTTTTTTTTAAATCAGCAAATATTGGCAGCTTGGCATCAGTCAATTTTTATCCACAGCAAGGTTGACTTGCTCAGCCATATTAAAAAAAAATACATTCGTAGTAATTGTCACGGTGATTTCTTCACTTTGGTACCTCGACTTATTTAATTTCAGCTCCGTACTAGTATAGTGTTTAAATCTCATCAATATACAAATGAACTGCCTAGATGCAGCCGTGATTTCTATGCTAATAGTTTCTTCTCTTAGACGTCTCGCTTGTGGCACTCCTTTTCGGACTCATGCTTTCAACATAACTTTAATCTGAAAAAAAAAAGATGCAATGTCAATCGTTGTCTCCTGTTCTCCTGATTGCACGTTTTCGTTTCTGCTCACTATTAATATTTCTGTTCCGTTCCTAATTCAGCCGCACCCTGTAAACTCCTTGCGCCCATTATTAACATTCCTACTGTCCATATTTCCACATCCTGTAAAATTACTGCTGTGGAACCCAGACTCACCTCAACATGGACTCACCCACTGCTATATTAATAGGTGTGTGATAGCAGTAAGTGTGTGAGGAGTGAAAAGAGCAGACAGTAGCACTGTGCGCATTACCGCAGTCTACTACCAAGGACTATATTGGATTCATAAGCTCTACTTATTTGTACCTTCTTCTTTGTGTAATATGACAATCTGGCCCCGCCGAGGAAGTGATGCAAGCGATGGTGTTTCCCGTCGGTGAAGGGGGCGGCGAAGCAACAAGACAGGTGTTTGTGAAATACATCCTGTCGAGGCCGGAGCGGATGTCATTTGACCTTATTTCCGACAGTGGCGGAAATGGCTACAGAGGCAAACAGATCAGGTGTCTCTTAGAATTACGTGAGCGTTGCGTGGGCGAGGCAAAACCGGAAGGAAAGTCCCGGTTCTAGAGACTATAAAAAGACCTCGACACACGGATTCGCCAGCAGAGAACGGCCAGTGGAAGCAGAGAAACACCACGGCAAGAATACACTCCCGTCAACCCATTCTATGTGCCTCTCACCCTTCCGTTCTCTATTCCACACGGTTCGTCGTCATTAATAAAAATATAACCTTATATTTTTATATATGCGTGTTTGTTGTTTTGTCGTCGTACGGCGATATATAACATTTGTAACCTTTTCTGTAATACAACTTTCTTTAAACTACACCTCGTGTTCCGTGTTATATTTCCGTGGACCTACATTTGACTCCACATCAATTACCTAAAATATGTCAGGGGCAACGTTGAGCAATATGAAATATAGGACAATCATGTGTGACATCTGCCACAGAGAATATTGTCATATTTTATATCGAAGAAATTATAAAAGGATAGATCATTTTACAAAATGTTTGTTTTTATATTGATAGTTTTCCTGTAGAAAGACCAAGATTCAATTAATGTATAACAATAACAGAGTAAGATGCACATATCTCTAAGATATGGAGGAAAGGCAGCAGTTGATCATAGATTGAACAGCTTAATGGTGTAGCTGAAAAGTTTACTAGGACAGTATTGAATATTTCGAGATCGCTGCACTGTAGCCCTCACAGCAAGCATGGGTAAGTTCTGGTTAAGGTTTTGTTCTCTTTATATCTAAAGTTGATCAATTAGAAAGCAGAACATTGTAGGATAGAAATCCTATATAGTCCAACAATCAATTAAAACACAGAATGTAAAATTGCACACCCGCAGGAATAGATCAGAACGACTGAAAACATTTTATAAAAAACAAATCC
Source organism: Ascarosepion bandense (assembly GCA_037127315.1). Lineage (NCBI taxonomy): Eukaryota > Metazoa > Mollusca > Cephalopoda > Sepiida > Sepiidae > Ascarosepion > Ascarosepion bandense. The sequence goes on from JBBBDQ010000755.1 coordinate 3,769,534, forward strand.
CACGCAAATTTCACAAATCGGTGTGAAAATTAAGATTCCGGATTTTGATTGGATAGGAAATAGCAAATTGATCTGTAACCCCAGTCAAATTTTCTTAACATCTAAAAAAATTGGGTAAGCTTTGAATCCAGTCACATAACTAAATTCTACTACTTAACCACGTCTCTCGACCAGGAAGAATCAATCACTCAGATTCGAACATGAAAATAGAGACGACACGCTAAAATATCAGAAAAATAAATTTCAAGACGCCGACCCTGTCATACCTTGTTGAAATACATTCCTTCTTCCTCTACTTCCAACTTTTCTTTTCTTTGTCTGACTTACACGCCGCCAAGAAAAAAAACATTAGGATACTTCAACTGACTCCTAAAAACTAAAGTCTGATAAGTACAATTTTCCTTTATTGCTTGAACATTTTTTCACTCTTTAACCGAGCAAAACAGGGAAAGGAACACAGAATTTATCAGTATCCTGATTAATCTTTTTACATACATGCATACTGCTAATATCAAGCATAACCTAAACTCATTTAACCTCTTACTGCTATATCTCTGGAACTTTTAACTACTTACATTTTCATTTGAACATTTATCGTATACAAATTAATTAACCATTTAATTTTGTCTTTGAGGTTTTTTTTTTTTTACTTCTTACAATTTTTTAATTCTCTTTAGTTAATAAAATTTTACTTTAACATATAAAACGAAATAATCTATCCTTCGGCATTTCAACATCCAACCTTCAATCTTATGATATTTCAAATTGTTGGGACTTCGGTCGTGTTTGACATAAGGCCAATTCGACAAACATTGCTGAGGCCCCTACTACATATTGTCATGTTCAAAATATGTGTGACGCATTTCTTAGCATGTAATCACTGAATTGAATCAGAGTAAATTATCCATTCGCTTTATGGGTTTTCATACGATAATCTTTCTCTGATTTCGATAGCAATGACTATTGAAAAAAAATGAAACAATGTTTTGTTTTATAACTGTCTTTTCTTGCCATGAAGATTTTCTCATATAATAATCTATGTTTAATTGTTAAATAAGAGGTTTCATATTAATAACACAGGGAACTATACATCGGATTTGAATGTCACCAGTAATGTGATTAAAACTGACTGACAAGCAATTTGATGCAATTTGAATTAATTATTATCACCTACAGAAAGAGTGTATTCCCTCAACACAATGGATATGAAATCAGAAATAGGAATCACATCCTCAAATCTTCATTTACACATTGATTTTCCGATAACAAAATCTAAATTCTATCGAGGAACTTTATCTGGATCTCTTTTTACAAATTATAATTATGATAAATTTCCCTCCAACAATTACATCGTTTCATTTGATAAGAAAATCAATAACTAACATTTTTAGCAAACAAATATAAAATGAGAGTGTGAAGCAAGAAGACAAAATGAAAAAAATTATTTGGGCTTGGTCAGAATAGTTTTATGGTCCATACTTCTAATTATGCATAATTCCAAAAACTAAAAAACTAAAAAAAAAAAAAAATGACTTTTATCTTTCAAGTGCATTTCTTGTGAGCAAGTAGGTTCCGACCATATAACGTTGAAACACTAATTCTCGTACGATCACAGAAGATAAGCAACATTGGACTTGGTCACTATCCAGATGGATAACCGCTGCGGAATAACAGGTGTTGTGGGGTTTGATTTTTACTGATGTAACGGATAATGTCATGGAGAGGCTAATTCCAACTTATGGTCGGGTTAGTTATATTCACTTTTATCGCAAATGACCTTGAGATAGTTATGAATTCACCTCTTCTCCAGGTATCTTTGATTATTACAACGTGATTTTGTACATTTGTTATTATTTCCTTTATTGGCATTACCCCTCAGCTATTTTTTATTAATTCAGTAACATACTGTATACATTATCTTTCGAAGTACATTTGATTTTCTGAGCATATATGATTGTGTATTTACTATATTTCCAAATAATAATCTAATGTTTGCATATTTTTATGCCTTTATATCTTCTCAGCAACCGTAACATTTTAAAATAAAAAAAATAAAATGAAAGGGGGAATAAAAAATAGAAATAAAAAAATAAATAAAAAATAAAATAAAAATGACGATTAAGATTTGAGAAATTGACGTCACAAAACATTTTCGAAAGTAAATCAAGTCTAATTTTAGATTTTAACTTTTAGATAAAAAGTTAAAAAGTTAAAATCTAAAAAAAGTTCAAAAGTTAAAATCTAAGTTGCTGAGGAGATGTGAAATCTCTCTTAGGGATTTCATGTTGAAATGTTCATTCAACATTTTTGAATATTGAAAATTTATTTTATTTTACTTTATATTAGCTCTGCAATTGTAATTATATTGAGATCTTCTTCTGTATCAAGTAGGTATGTACGCCGACGACACCACAGTTTACTCTCGCCTCGATCAAAAATCTGGTGTGGGCGACAAAGCTAACCTTGCAGCCGAGCTTGGAAAGGACCTCCAATCCTTAGTGGACTGGGGTAAGAAATGGCTTGTAAATCTTAATGCTTCTAAAACGAAGCTACTATCAATTAAGCATCATAGACAACCGCACCTACCTCCCATTAGCATGGAACAGGCTTGCCTCCCAAAGAATATAGCACTGTGCCTCCTTGGTCTCACACTTTCAGCGGACCTCAAGTGGAATGACTATATCGAATCCATTGCTAAATCCGCTGCTAGGAAAGTCGGTTCTCTGTGCAGGGCCCGGAAGTTTTTTCTGTCTGAATCTATCCTGTACATTTATAAATCTACCATCCGCCTGTGCATTGAATACTGTTGCCATATCTGGTCGGGGGCCCCTGCTATTCTCCTTTGGCTTCTCGACAAGGTACAGCGGAGGGTCAGTAATGTGATCGATACTGACTTGGCAGACCGCCTGCAGTCTCTGTCACCGGCGCGACGTGGCTTCCCTATGTCTCTTCTATAAATACTTCCATGACTTCTGCTCCGATGAACTTACATCACTGGTGCACCCTAGGTTCGAATTTGCACGAGATACTAGATTAGCAACTTGATCCCACCCTTTTACAGTGAAACCGATAAAATGCAACCGCAACTTCTACTCTAACAATTTCTTTTCTCGTACTTCCCAACTGTGGAATTCCCTTCCACATGACTGCTTACCCGACGGATACAATCTCCAGGAGTTTAAATGTAAGGTCAATAGACCCCTCCTAACACAATAACACGCTTCCATTCTTTCAAACACACTTCCCATCCTCCCAACTACCTATCACCCCCCCTTCTGACATTTCCTATATCTAACCACTCTTCCTATTTACATTCTCCTATGTAGCCCCAAGCGCAATAGTGGCAGTCGAATGCATTGCTTGGGGTGAAACGATTAAAAACTTTTCTCTTTTCCGTTTGGATTAAATAATTTTAATTATATATATATATATATATATATATATATATATATATATATATATATTTCAGGTACATTTTTGTCAGCTGGGTATCAGACAATTCGGTGTTATGGATATCGGCTAGGAGTGACAAATCGTAAAGCCGAATCTAATCATGTCGAATACATTTTATTCACCTACGCACAAATACACTTGAAAAGCTATTAATCCATCACTTCTTATAGTTATGGGTTGAATAGAAGAACAGATGCGAATCTGTAGCCTTGGCTGACAACAGTTCTACCACAGAATGTAATGGCAAACTACTGTGGGTATTCCTGCCTAGTAAGTAATATCACGAAAAAGATATAATCGCTCAAGCGTTTATCACGTATGACAATTAATTGATTTTGTCAGATTGTATCTGATTTAATGTGCTTTGAATTTGCCAATACTTCTATGGGAAAGTAGCACGGAATTACTGCTTTGTTATTCCACACAATCCTTTTCAACTATTGTGACAGCCTCTTCATAATACTTGACAAAACATTCAAAACTGTACTTTCTTCAAAGCTTCCAGTGAGTAAAATGAACATCTTTAATAATTTTTATTTTTATACTCATTCCGAGCCATGCACTTTCATTAATAGATGATCTGGTCGGGTGCCCCTGCTGCTCTCCTTGGGCTTCTTGACAAAATACAAAGGAGGATCTGTAACGTGGTTGATACTGACTTGGCAGACCGGCTGCAGCCGCTCTCTCACCGGCGTGATGTGGTTTCCCTGTGCCTCTTCTACAAGTACTTTCATGGCTACTGCTCCGATGAGCTTAGATCACTGGTGCCGCCTAAGCACGAATTTACACGAGATACTAGATTAGCAACTAGGTCCCACCCTTTTACAGTTAAACAAATAAGATGTAACCGTAAATTCTACTCCAACAGCTTCTTTTCTCGCGCTTCCCGCCTGTGGAACTTCCTTCCACAACTCTGCTTTCCCGACAGTTACAATCTCCAGGTGTTTAAATGTAGGGTCAATAGACACCGCCTATCACATTAACTCCCAATTATTCTCAGAACACTCCCATCTACCCAACCCTCATTCTCGGTATCCTTACCCGCCTATCACCCACCCTCTGACATTTCCTATATTTAATCATCCTTTCTCCACTCTACGTAGCCCCCTGCGCAGTAGTGGCAGTGACATGCCTTGCTCGGGGTGAAACGCTTATAAAAAATATATATATATATAATTTAAAGTATCATATTTTTCTGCACTTACAACATAACAACAGTGTAATGTCCTCATAAATATTTGCATTCAAAAATTGATCTTGTATTGCCTATGATACCATAATATTCCTTCATAATCCTTCTTCAGATAATCATAACTGATCTATTTTCTCGTTGACATCTTGTCTTTTTGTTCAACTATATTTCTTTCGAAAATGGGATAAGTATTCTTCTCCAAGAATTTTCTTTTCGTTTTTGTAGATAATTCAATCCTTACTCTTTTAGAATCTTCTCTTCCAAGAATTAGTCTTCACATTTTTTCCTCATACATTATTTTCTATGATAATACGTTATATTTTACTTCATGCGGTACAAAACATTTGTCTCAATATTTCTCATTCTGTCAAACCAGCATCTTTTATTCTTTTTTTCTCGTCCAATATTAGTGGTGCATGTCGTCCGCAAATGTATTCTTCCCTGTTTGGTCATGATTTTCATCATTTCATTTTCCCTATTTTTCAGATCCAACACACAAAAAACTACTGAAACAATTCAGGATTTATTTTCAGAGACACATTTTCACGCATTCAAATTAAGCTTTATTAATTTCTTTAAAATATAAAAATATTTTTCACCATTCCCTTAATTTTAATTTTTCCTTTGTCACTCTTTATCATTTTTAGTCGCTTACAAGCATCTATCGATATTTTCTACTAATTTGTAAATACGGTTGTCTATCCGTCATAGATGTCTATTGCTTATTTTCCTCTACATGTTCCAAGGAGAGACATTCAAGAAGTCACAAGTGGCAGATCATTTAATATGATTATTTATAGTCGAACTATGCTATAATTATATTTGCCAACCCTCAGAGCAGTTTTTCTCTTCATAGTCTTTTTTATCTCTCCCATGGCTGCCCTAATTTTAATAAGTATTTTCTTTCCAATTATTGATAAAATTCTTCTGTCAGCTATCCGGTATATACTCTAATAATATACGTGCATATTGCCGGTTTCTTCACACCTTCTTTCTCTTAATCTAATTTTTAAAAGTGATACACGTCCTCCATTTTGTTCTCTATTATGAGAAAATTCCACCGCGTCATATAATCTTCAATTATTTTTTCTATTGTACTAACTTCTAAATATGTTTATTTTCTCAGTTATTTTTTTTTTCCTGGTTAGCAACCATTATCTTTTACTAGCAGAAGAGCCGGGCGTAGCTCGGATGTAATGATAGCTTTAAAACTAATCCATGGTCCTGGAGCTAAGAATCTTTGGACGTTGGCACGAAAGACTAAAACGCTATAGTTGTTTCCAGTTAAAGCGAAACTGTAGACTGAAATAGAAATGAATGGATGTTAGTTAAATTTTGAATTCCTGGTATCGATATCAAATAAGATTTTTAGTTGGAAACTGAATTTTTAAGCCCAAATAAATCCTCTGGGTAAATGGTATCATGGCTGAGACTAAGACCTACAATTATAACTACTTAGAGCCAAACTCGAAGCAAAAACTATAATAAAAGGACTGAAAAACTGATTTTGATCAGACCCGGTATCTTGCCTTTTATATATATATATTTTCTGCACTATAGTAAGAACTGCAACCTTGTAACTTCTGAATATCGTTTCTTATGTCTTTGTCTACAAGTGTATTAAATTTGATTAAAATCGGACCAGTCCTTCTATAAACCGATTTTTTCGATTATCGATTTTCGATATTTATCGGGTGTACCTTGACACAAACATAGTATACCATAGAAAAGTGAAAAAGTTTTGTTTATGTTTTCATTTGGTGATATTCTTCTATAATTAAAACATCGAATATTATCAATGATGAGAGTAAGATGAACGCATGTCGCTACGTGTTGTTTATTTTTTATTTATTCATTTGAATATATAAATCATATATATCTTTATAGTAAAAATATTTATGGATGTTTCCTCCATCAAAAGAAAAAGATCTTTATACGTATGACCCTCCTTAGTTTGAATCGCCGAAGGTTTGAAAGGATGTAAACCTTATTTTCAACGGAAGATTTCTATAATTAAAGAATTCATTTAACCATAGTTAATGGACATGTTTATGTACTTTAAGTTTAGATTTATCATTAATTAGATTCACTTAAATAAATTTAATTAAATCATATATCAGCTGTTTCCCCCAAAAAGTTTTTTCTAAAAATCTTTTTTCTAATGCTTTAACCCATTTATAAACGCTAGTTTTGTTGACACGTATATAGCGTCTCTAAAATATAGAAAATGTTTCTTTTTTCTTTTTTTTTTCCTTCTTCTTCTTCTTCTTCTCCGGTTTCCTCCCTCTCATTCTGTTTTGTTAAACCGACTTCTCAATCAAACACCACTTCCTGTTTCCTCTGTTAACCCCCTTCCTCTTTGTAAAGCTAGAAAAAGCCAATTTTAAAATTTTTTCACTTACAACTCAATCTAAAAGTAAAATTGTCCAAAACCTAAAAATAGACATTGATTGCTAACCTGATTGATTTTATGTGACGTAAATTGTTTAACTTCCGCCGGTGAATTCTTAACCTTCAAATATATTATTTATTTATTTATTTTTTATTTCATTTTGAAATGTTGTAGTTGCCGATGAGATGTGAAATCTCTCTTAGGGATTTTATGTTGAAATGATCATTCAACATCTTTGAACATCTAAATTTATTTTATATATATATATATATATATATATATATATATAGTCATCCGCAGACAGATCTATTTCGCTGTATCACAGCTCATCAGTACGGTTACACTCCGATTGCTTTTAACCAAGGATTGAAACACAACCGCATTGGCCTCAGTCGGCGATTCTACCTCTGGGCTATATATATATATATTCTCAAGCATTTTGAATTGGTAATTTTACTGTGCTCTGCAGATTATCATAAAAAAGTAACTGCTAAAAGATGAAGCAGAACTGTGACTGTGTATGGAATGTACACCTATAGCAGAAAGTGTTGTAACCGCATGGATATGGATTTTAATGCATACTACGAATTTAAGCTCGTACGTATTGAGCTATCCGCAACATAAATTTCTGCTTACATCTAGATATATATTCTATATGCAATAACATTTAAAATCATGAATCAACAAACAAATTCTAAATGGTGCATAAATATTTATCATGTTTATTTCCATGACTGTTTATTTATACATATTTTAACTGACACCACTGCCAAGATTTAAAGATTTAGCTGAGATACAGAAAAAGCTTCAACAAATATTGAACAAGATAAAACCTTTTTTGTGAGGGGGATGCGTTTGTCTGTGACAATGTGGGCTTGAATTTTGCTTTTCACTCAAGATCGGCGATCTAGCGCAGATAGATTTTGGGTTTCTGGAAGTTCATTTTGAAGGCAGGATGATAGGATTCTTAAATTGTTTTGAAACAAAATCTGCCCTGCGTGTTATGTATATGCACGTATTGAAGCATAAAGCTTTTAGCATACGTGGCCCTTTTGGCATGTCTCGCTATTTGATCTACTTGTTGGAGTAAAATTAGTTGATACTTAGATATTATCGAACAGCGATAATAACCGGTAACTGAAGGCGTGGAATATATTATTGAAAACATAGACGGACATTTCGAACGGTTGAGATACTGGTATAAATAATTCATGGTATAATTTCACTGTACTCAATTTGCAATAAAATGTACGATGATTTCCCTATTTAATTAATTCCAGAATGCATTAATCTATTTTGGAATTTTGTTAAGGTTCATAAAAATCTCAGTATACACCGGAATTTAAATTATGTATGATAATTTCCTCATTCCAAAAGTAAACGTGATAAGAATCTGGCATTTATTGTATAATTTTAACAAGTGCAAATTTCAGAATTATAGATATTCGATGGACAGTTCAAAGAAAAAGCAAATAATTTCAGTAAAAATAAATTTAAATATATCTCCTCTTTCTTTTACATTGACTATATATATATATATATATATATATATATATATAAATTTTGGTTTACTACCCCACCAAAAAACGAAACTGACACGATTTGAGTTTTATGCATTATGGCCAATCATCAGGCAGAAGGATTGCCTTTTAACCAAAACATTATAAAAAAGAGTATAAGTTTGTAGAAATTTAAAAGTGTTGGCACCGCAAATCTGAACGAGACCGATAGCCAAAATTCATTAAAATATTAGAATAACCATAAATGTCCCGCGGTGGGAGGAAAATAAACCTCAACGGGAAAAGAGAGCTAAAGATGGTTTTGTGAAAAGTGCTCACTGAGAGTCAGAATAGAAAAAAATATAATGTGAGGCGACTATAGACGGAAGGCCTAGGAAATCGCTCTCGTTGAGTTTGTCAGATGGCAACATACGCCTGTTTCTACATTTTACCGTAAGTATGTGGTACGGTGACAGCTGACAGATTATTATTCAACTTGTGCTTTTGCCTGAGTCGTGTCCGTCTAACAGTGTTTTCTTGTTAATTTTGAAGTTATATATATGTAAAAATTAAGTCATATACGTTATTCTATGGTTAAGCGGATGTATGCGCTTATCTCAAATGTAAAATCTTCTTTACAATAAAGTGAGAAGCTGATGATGTTTCGCCTGAAATAGGCCTACACTTCTGCCTAACCATGGAATAATGTGTCTGTCTTAATTATTACATGTATTTGCTCTATATATATTTATATAAGTATATATTTAGAGCTCTCCTAAAGACTTATCCTACCACTTTATATACATGATTTTCTTTTGGATTCTTCTATATTTACACCGCATGTTTATATATATATATATAAGTGATTTTTGTAATTTGCTTCAAGCATTGTGTCTATTAGGTGTTCGGATAGGTTTTGAAGGATAGTCAGTCAGTTAAGTGCCACCAGTGATACATGCTTTGGGCGATCATATATCGAAGAGACATGACTCACTGGGCAAAAGATTATCCTTTAGTAGGTTACCATTGTTTTCTTCCGTAAACTGGTTGCCATCCAAGGCTATCGAACCCAATCTGTCATGTTATTTAACTCCTAATTGGAGTAAAGAGAGGGATTAATACCTTTCCCAAAGGTTATTTGTGCGCAGGTGAATGCAAGGAATTCAATTGGAATTCAAAAGCGGCTCACTCGACTTGTCGCTTCAAGTCGAATCTACTGCACCACAATGCACTAAAATAAAAGAAGGTAAAACAGGTGTTGGGTATTACCTATTTATTAATTATTTAATATTTCTAGATCAGAGTCTTCTTTTCTCGTGGATTAAGTTTCCCGTCTTCTGACGAAGAATGAAAAACCGCAATTATTAGACGTGGCCGATAAATGTGTGATTGGGGAACATTATAATGAGACAGTGCTGTCTCCGTTTCTTCATGATTGTTGGGAGGATTATATATGTCTGGATATCATTTTTAACTTGGAAAAACCGAATTATATAGGGATCACATCCATTGCAGCTTTACTTTCCTCATAATGTCACATAGTGATTGGGTAGCGCCTCCTGAGCAGATGTAATTAGCAGCAATAAAAAATTACTCAAGCACTCGAACTGGTTACTTTCTACTCTCCCGACAGTAATATTTAATTTGTTTTGATATTTTTTTAATCTATCTATCTATCTATCTATCTATCTATCTATCTATATCTATGTCTTACTCTCTCTCTCTCTCTCTCTCTCTATGCATATATATATATATATTTATATATATATATATACACATATATATATACACACATATATATATATATATGTATAAATATTCAGTATGTTTGTTATGAATATAGTACTAAATAATGCACAATTTCTCAATGTCATGAACACAGCGTACGACAAGGATTCAACAACGTATGGCAACAGTCTGTTTAATGCGTAAACTCAATTTTCATTCTATAGAACGCGTTCAAACTTGAATCAGTCGGTCGCTGCTCAGTGTTGACCTCAGTAGCTACTTATAAACATCAATAAAAACTTCATCTTAAGATATATAAAACCAGTTGTTAAAACAAATATCTTATATTTACTTTTTATGAGAACACATTAAAATCCAACTAATTTGTTATTAAAATAATATATGGCAAAATTCGCACTCCCGATATATATTAAATATATGATGTATGAGTGTACTTGCTAATTTGGAGAATAACAAAAAATAAAAAAACAAACTCTTTACGCAGGAGATAACACACCTACAATCTCACGCAAAATCACCCACCATTGTGAGACACAATCTCCCACGTTGATGCTTTCCTTCTTCCACGGGGATAGTTTCCTTTGGTTGTTTTAAAACAACGGAGAGAGAAATTGATATTGGTGGTATTGTTAGTGTTTTATTGCGCCACGCAATGTGAGCTTAGGAAAAAATATATTTTACTACCATCAAGTGCTTCTAAAAACACGGGAACATAAAATAATGTTATTTTGGATAACTATACATTTCTCGTCTTTCATGATTTTCGCCTCTTTCATATTCAATATGGATTTCTCTTAGATTTGATATGTATTCCGCTAATCTGAAAACGCGTAGACATAACAAGTGTCAGAGTGATTTGATAAGGTCACCCGGATGTCAAGGCCGCTGGTGGGTACATAGGGTCCGTGAGAACCGAAAATAGAATCAAGCTCCGATATGAGTTGGCAAAATCACATTCGTTGAGCTAAAGACATCCGCAAATCGAGTGGGCGGAGACCGATTTTCATTGGCCGAAGACTGTGAGCCGTACGGATCCCCAGAGAGGATCGAAAATGGTTATAAAAATAGATGCTCAACACGAAAAGTTCAGTTGGAGAGCTAATTGTTCAGGTTTTGGGCAGAGCACCACCGCCGTCAGTACCTACACACACTCCGCCAGCGGCCGCTCCGATTCGGCACATTCCGTCAGATTCCGTCAAGAACCCGAAAAAAATTTGCTGTTTTAGATGTACATTTGAACGCTAACGAAGCTTAGATTAAACATTTCATTTAACGATTGGAAGCTATGATGTTTTTGGCGAACTTTCTCTTTCCGGTACAACCAGCATTTTAAACAACTGTATATCATTTCCGATTGTATATCATTTCCGATTGTATATCATTTCCGACGATTGTATATCATTTTCGACAACTGTATTCTTGGGAAAAAAACAGAAATTGTTTTGTTTTTCTTTATATAAAGACATTCTACGTAGCTCCCCAGGCGTGTTCGACTTTGTTCATTTATTTTTTTATTTTTATTTTTGTTTTGGTACCGTGTTTATTTTTTTTCAACTCATAAGTGTACACCAGTGTCCGGACTGGTTAAAAAGGACGACTATTGAAATTGCACGACGAAACTTCTGGGATCTAAACGTGGGACAGTGGTCCGTTGTTGCAAAAGACGTCCTGTAGTCCAGCATTTGTGGCGACATGATCGGACGGGTTCGCTGCGACTGGGTGGCAGTGTCACAACTGGAATCGTCACGATCGTCATCGAGAACGAGCGTCACATTAGACAGACAGCCAGCCATCCTGAGGCGTCACATCTGGTGCCGTTTCGTCCAGGATATGGCTTGAGGGCAGCAGTCCGGCCTGCGGTAGTATCACAATTGTAGCGGATCAGTAATTAATTAAAATTACCCTTCTTCTTCACTTATACAAAAATTCACAACGACTTGTGAAATCCTGGTCTTCCAAAATAGAAAAGGTTTGACCATGTGTTTAACGAAAAAGTCGAAACCAGATTTCGCAAGGGGTTAAAATTATTATTGACGAATAAGAGCGACTTTCAAGACCAAAATGGACTTCTCGTGCAAGTGCAAAAATTCTAGATTACAATAAAAGGACTTCATCAACGTCAGTGAGTCAGAGAGATGGGAGCCGCAAGACTAAACATCTAAATTGTAACTTCAACTTAAAGCGACTGGGACATGGTCTTCTTTCTCTCTCTCCTTATATCTTTCAACAATTAATACTATGAACATTTTGTACGAACTCTACACTTAACTTCTTATTAATATTTCTAATTGCACATTAACTTCTACAATTTGTGTTATTCTTTCCTTATAATAAATTTCAATTTTAAAATGCAAAACGTAGATCATAGCAAACTCAGACATTAACACAATAGCAAAATACTAGCAAAATAAGATACAGAAAACCGACTCATGACATTCGAAGCAGGACTTATACAACAAAAACTACCATTAATAAATTAACACAATTTTAACTTAAAAGATCACATACAAAGATTTACATAAAATACAGGCTTATTTTAATAACACTGGACAGTTGATCACTACAAATAAAAACATCTTTTTAAACATATTGAATACCAAAAAAATATTGATTGTGTTATTCATCATTCTTTTCTTAAAAAAATAGATAAGCCTACTACGTTATGTATAAAAGCAATTAAAATCAATACTACTTAAAAAGTAAATTAGTTGTATAACATTTTACATTTTAAAATTCAGAGCAGTTTTTCTGTAACCGTGAATCCTGGTTGATTCATAAGTTTTTATGATTAAAATATCTGAAAACTTAGATTTATAACAAAAATATAAATTAACCGTTAGAATACCTCCAGGAAATTTCATACATTAAATAAGTGGGTAGGGGACTGACATATGTCAAAAATAAATTAAAAAAGCGATCTAATAACGAAACATTTTGAAAATTAATTCATTCATATCTGAATAAGTTCTGGAATTCTCCTTAAAATTTAACAATTGTTTAATTTTCCATGAATTTCTAAATTAGTGTGCTTTAGACCACAAAAAGATGCAAAATTTTCTATGCTAATTTATGGCGTAACGTTGAAACCAGGGAAACACTATTTTAAACAACTGCTAAACCAGCCTCGCAGAAATAACCTAGACCCCTCAATATTTCTTTCACTAACATCCATGATCTACGTACCAATGTTGCAGTAGGGAATTTTTCCTCCACAAAATAACCCCAGGCATCCTGTTTCTCTGCGAAGGTAACCTGAACACCATAATCGCCCCTCCGATTTCTCGTTAGAAAGGACCCAGTATCCATATGCATTTCCTGGGAGTCTATATCAGCAAACATCTCCCTCTGACTAGGGAGGTTTGTCTTTAATCTCCGGACCATCCATACATGTATCTACGTCTCGCTCATTTTGCTTTCTTTACCTTTCTCTTCCAACTGTTTTTTACTGGACAGTAACTCTGAAAATATAGACAAGCCTATTGCTTCTCACCCGTTTGTTTAAACTACTTTTGTTCAGTGACTTCACTCCCCACTGTGCTATTTGGTTGTTATTTATCTTGTTGGTATCTACTCCCTGAACTTTGCGATCAACGAGTCTCTCGCAAAATGGTGGACTTCTTCGAAATTTTCTCTAGTATACTTAAAGACAAGCTATTCTACTACACTGCGTCTAGAGATTATATGCAAGTTATAAATTGGTATAAAAAGCTGCGTCTTTAATATTAAAAGTCCTATTATGATGTTGCTTAGATTCTACTCAATATTATTAACATATATATATAGTGATAGAGAAAACTATTGTTTTTGGTTGGAAAAAAATTTACTAAGTTAACAAAACAGACTAATTTGACTGTCAGTAGTTTATTTGCAACTATTTATTTTGATATTTTTACATTATTATACCTTGTAAAACTAATGTAAAAAATATGGAAAGAATTTAGAACAAACACGTCAATTCTTAAAAGGAAACATAAAAAACATTTTATTTTAAAAATAAAAGATATATTAATAAAAAATAATAGGACCATCATAAAATTTATTGCACAAATGCTCCTTTCTTTCAATAACTCTTAGCAGGCTATTATCAACATCTTATCTTAGATTTGCAATCTTAGCGGCTGGTAAGTTGTTTGCAGCAAATTTACTTGCCTCCAAGAGGTCACACTTGCTGTTGAATCACCTTCCATTAGAATAAATATCTCTTTTTGGGGATGCTGCATAGGTTCTCAATGGGATTCAAGTCACAGCTATTTGAAGGCTAGTCAATAAGAGAATCTTAAACAAATCCCTTTTCTTTCAACCAGGATTTAGTAACCTTTGATGCAGGACTTGGTGTGTTGGCTTGTGTAATTGACTGGTTATCAATCTATTCAAAGAAATATTGCTCTAGAAAATTACAGCAACATTTGGAATTCAATTTAACCCCGTCTTTCACTTTAAATGGGCCAACGAACTCATTACCAATAATCCCAGCCCATATCATGATCCCACCGACGCGTTTTTGGCATTTAAAAAAATTCTTGAGTCATGTTGCTTGCAAACCCACCATCAAGTCCATCCAGCGGGTCCATCGTGGGTGATCCTTATCGTCGGTAACAAACACTTTACTGAAATCATTTTTTATGTATTTTTCGCCCACTGCAATCTTCTTTCTTTATATTTTTTTGTTAAAATAGTTTTCTTTTATTTGATTTTTACATCAGCAAACTTCCTTAATGTTTCCCTTGACATCATAGGAACTCCATCGGCCTCAAATATGAACGCACTTGACGCATTTGGATTTCTTATTAATTCTCTTCTGATATGTGATAGATCTCGCTTTGTTAAATTCTTGATTTCAGCCTGAGAGTTTTTTCCTTGGTTGAATTCTTATTTGACATATTTTCTTGATTGTTCCATGACACCTCTTGGTAATTCTGATCATGCTGTGCTTTCTGTTTATATCTCTCTCCATTTTCCTTTTCTTCCCAGAAACCTTCGAATAGTAGAATCATATACTGCTATAAAAAAGCGGACTTGAAAGCACTACGAGATTTTCTCTGTGGCGTACCTTGGAAGAAAGTGTGTAGTCTTCACATTGAGGATTGCCCTTCTGAGGTCTCATCCTGGGTGAAAGCTGTCATCGATGTTTATCTCCCAGTCAGTTAATACCAATTTAAACCTGGCTCTCTCCTGTCTACTCGTTCGCCATTTACTAAAAGAATCACTATTCCGGCTGTTTCGGAGCCAACCCACTAACTATTATAGGCGCCTTTTTGCTTCTGTTCATCATAAGTGTAAAAGGATCTTCAATAACTCTAAGCTTTTGTTGGCTGACAGAATGAAGCAACGTCTAGCAACGCGCAAGTTCGGCTGGTTTCTAAATGATGTTACTCTGTTAAATTAAATGAATGAATTTAACATTGAGTTCGTCTCTATCGGAATTTACCGGGATAGTATACCAAGTGTTCTACGTTATATATATATACCATTTGCGAGAGTATGGCACCCAGACATTTTGCGAAAGCTACATGGCTAGAGTATAACTGAACACTTACTTCAACTCCTTAAAAATCGTTCCTATAGGACCACGTAATAAAGTATGAACATATAGTATAATATATATATAAAATATTATACAATATTTGAAAGTATAATATTAACGCTTGATCTAATAAATACGTATATTCAAACATTTAAGTTGAATATATTTGCAACATTTACTAATTCAACACTACCCACTCCCTGAGTTAAAGTTCATAGTAACCCTTTTACCCGGACAAACTTGCAGAATCAAACCTGCTCAGATGATTAATTCAATCAATTGCATAGCGTAGGAGACAGAAGGAAAATTTGTCAAATTTCAACATTGACGTTAATTTAATACATTTTTCTGTACCATTCATTTTGTCGATATTCAAGTTGAAAATTTCCAGGGTTAAGTCATAAAATCGAACCAAAATGAATATCCGAATACTGTTCAACTTCCCATATTTAAAATTGCAAATATGTGCAGAAGACACGCTTTTGCGACTCAATTTAATTAGCGACGTACATAACACTACTTGCTATCGAATTAACAAAACTTTACCGATCGCCTTTTAGTAATTTTATTTCTATTTATTTTTTAAATTTAACTTTTTTCTTTTTCGCTATTTTTTTCTTCATGGACAGCGAAGTTCATAGAAAATTCGTTGATTTGATTTAAAAACCAATCCATAAAATGTACGCCCTCGTGTTCAGACATACGTTCTAATTAAATTTAGAATAGTAGCTTTAAAGCAACCTATATTCTGTTTTAGACTCAACGCAACATCGGAGCTATCTTTGCAATACGGCACGTTTTGACTCGATATATCGAAACTTCATGGGGACCGCATACAGGCGGAAAAATTCCACATCGACATTGTTATGCTACTTAAACTGGTGCCATTAACGTTTTTCGATTCCATTGCTGTAAATTGCTTAGTAAATTGTAAACTTGTGTAGAACATACATCAAGAAAAAATAAATGAATGAACAGTATATATATTTAGTTGACCAGTCAAACATTAGCAACACTATTTTATATTTCTCAGATAAATAACTATCTGCATTATTTAAGTAGTTCGATCTGTTGTCTTTATCTTTATTGTTACATCACAAATTTTCGACCGCTATACGCCACCGGCCTACTTCGGTGATATTTTTTTAATTTCGTAATGAACCTAATGTAATCAATCTACATTTTGGAGTTTTTCAAGACTGATTCAACGTCATTGGCGTAGTCCTTCTTTCTGATGTTTAATTTTTCAAATGAGCTGACATATATAAGAAAATATGTATCAGATTTAGAGTGACTATATCGAACGAACGAAAAATGTGATCGTTACATGCCAGCCTATTTCAGTAAAATAAAAACATAAGAACGTCTAGACAAACATCATGAAACCAATTATCAGAAATGCCAACATACAACATAATACTCTATAGTCAGTCAGTTAAGTGCCATACATGATAAACGCTTGGGCGATCATTACTCGAAACAGACATGACTGACTAGGCAGAAGATTTTCTTTCCTGCTATTTAAAGTATAGTTGAAGGGAAAAGAGACGGATTGTATTAATAATTAGTAATTAGTGGAGGATCATTTTATTATTTCATAGCAATAGAAAACGGATCCCCCAGTTTATGCCCAGGAGAAGCTTTACTTATGTTTCCAACTATTATCTTCATTCAGTCAGTTAAGTGCCATACGTGATAAACACTTGGGCGATCATGTCTCGAAAGAGACATGACTGACTGGGCAGAAGATTATCCTGCAGTAGGTTGCTATTACTTTCTTCGATAGACTGATTGCTAGTAAAGGCTAAAGAACCCAATCTGACCTGTTGTTTAACCTATAACTGGAGGGAAGAGACGGATTAATACCTTTTCCAAGGGTATTTGCGCGTAAGTGTATGCAAGGAATCCAGCTGGAATTTGAACTCGACTCTCCGATTTCTCCTTCCGAGCTGATATTCACTGCACCACAACGGCTATCCTACTCTATAACCTGTTTGAAATTCAAATGTCCTGTGTCCCTTCAGAACTTCAGAGCCTTCCACAACTCCCTAATTCTTGTAGCTCGTAACAACCTCTCTCTACTTCCAAACAGGCCTTGCAATCGATTTGCTCTGGTTCAAAAAGAATACCATGCATTGCTTTCCCCTGTCTCTTTTTTTTCTCTATCTGACCTGTGGGTATCATACTCTTCAAGATCTCTTACCTCATTATGTTAGAAACTACAACAATCTTTTTCTGATCAGTTTCCTTTTCGTTTCCATCCTCTCCAAAACCTCGTCGTTTCTCACCTGTTCAGTCAATTGTATACTCAGCATTCTTTTGTAGAACCATATATCGTTTGCTTTAATTTTTTCTTTTATCTTTGAGAGATTGTCCAGCATACACTGCAGTTATGTAATGTCAGTACGAAGGACAGGCATCACATCACAATCCCGTACTTTCTTCTTTGTTTCAACAACAATTTCCTGTCTTCTAATTCTCTACTCAGCTTTTGGAATGCGTTCTCATCCGTACTAATACGCCTTCGGATTTCAGTTTCGCATTTTTCGACTTCTTTTAAAATACTTCACAGGTATTGAAATTTTGAACAGGGTTGACTTCATCATTCCCGAATTGTACTTAGTTTCTCTTTATACCGATGACCGTGGCACTATTTTTTTTTTTTTGTAGTTTATCATTCGATTTTTCTTTTAAATTTCATGAGGAATATTCTGCTGGAGTTCCGGAATTTTCTTTCTCATGTCTGCTATCAGCACAACATAATCTGCGTACATTATAGTGTTCAGACTGTAGCTGCCAATGATGAATTTTGGCAGGACTTATATTTCTCTCAGAATTGCCTTGCTGTACAGGTTGAATAGATATGGTGAGAAGGTACGTCCTTGTCTTATACACCTTTTATTGTTGTATATACCCCGAACTTATTTCTTGCCAATATGCAGGCGGTTTGCGTCATGTACAATTCGAATTCTAGTTGAATTCCTTGCATTCACTTAACACAAATGCACTTGAGAAAAGTATTAATCTATCTTCTCTCCTGGGTTAAGTAATAGAACAGATTGGATTCTATAGCCTTGGTTGGCAACCAGCCTACCACAGAAAGCAACGGCAACCTACTGCGGGATAATCTTTTGCCCAGTCAGTCAGGTCTCTTTCGAGACATGATTGCCCAAAGCGTGTATCACGTATGGCACTTAACTGACTGACAGGTTCATGATTATTCTAATCTTTCTTCTAGACTATAAGTAGATTGTCAAATATCATTATCAAGTATTTGGGACGTACTATGTCAAACGCTTTTGCGCAGTCTATGAAACACAGGTACAAGTCATTCTGCATTTGTATTGCTCTTGCCGATAGCATTCTAAGCATGAAAATTGCGTTCCTTGTTACAGTACCCTTGAAAAAGCTGCATTGTTATTGTCTAATCTCTGGTCTGATTCTACTGTGCGCTCTGTTCATTAGAATCCAGATAATTATTTTTTTATGTGACTGTTAAGCTGATTGTTTGGTGAGGAACACATCCTTTTTGCTTTGCTTCTCAGACAGTGCCATGAAAATCGACTTTGCTAGGAGTTCCTGTATATTGCCAATGTAGATTTTATTTATTATTTCTATGATCTCCTGTTTATAGTAACGTAGTCGATTTTGTTTTTCTTGCTTCTTCCTGAGCTTCTCCATGTCTATAATCGTCTTGGGTGTTTTTGAAACTAGGTCTCAGTTATTACCTGGTATTTTGCTCTGCACCATTAGACCAATTTTGCAGTGATAACTTCTATTTCCTAGATCGAATTTGCCAATTGTTACTTCTTTTTTTCTTTTCTTACTGTAGAATTCAGGCTTCCTATAATAATTTTTTTCCTTGTGTTTTACAATGGGCTACGGATTTTTCATGTACGGAGCAGAAAGTTTGTATTTCTTCCTTAATTAAAAATAGTTTAAATTAGTAGCATTATCCCTATCAGGCTACGGTGTTTAATAGATTGACAATATGGAAAATTTACTTTTGAACTTGTTTAATCTTTCAAAAGCTCATCTTTGATCAACTCATAGTGAATTAGATAATTATGATTGATGCCTGTCTATATTTACCGTTTTTCCTTGCATATATTCGAACCCATCAATAAATATAAATTATTTATATTGAATGTTATCTTTTGAATCACGAAACAGAATACATAGAGTTTTTCTAATTTGTCATTCAAATAGGCTTCTTCAAGTTTAATATATATATATACATATTATATTCTTCTATGTTACCCAAAGATTGTACAATATCTTGCGAATTTAAAAACCCTTAATTTATAATATAATTTGTCTTAAGTAAAATAAATTACGTGGTTTTATTCAATCATGTTTAGTTTGTTAGGTTGTAATGATTGTTTCTTTGATTGATTGATTCGTTATTTTAGGACGTATAAAATCTTTCCAGGCCATTTCAAGCCAGAAAATAATTTTAAGTTTAAGATTTATTTCGAGAAAATAAATATTTAGTGATACAAATCTTATAAATTAAAATATATCTGGCGCGAGAAAAGGTGTATTAATAACCCTCTAAACGCATTTGTGTTTAACTGAATATTACGAATCCAACAAGAATTGGAACAGCAGTTAACAATACAGGGCCATTGTATATTACACCACTAGCACATCAAACCTTATAGCATCGGGTATTTGGAAAACGGTCACTCATTTAGTTATTGACAAGGCTCGAAATTGATAACCGCCGTGATCGTATGAAAAATTGTATTTATTATGTAATACTAACTTAGATTATATTGTTATATTATATTTATAGCGATATTACTGCAAAATCGTATGAAGTCAATGTTTATAAAACCTAATGTATATTAATAGATCTTATTTATTTTGCTTCGATAGTGAAACATTTTAAATGTAACATCCTTTTTAGATGTAGGCATTCCTAAGAGAATTGCCGTGGGATGAATTTTCAAGTGGTTTCGCACTAATTGATCCATGGTTTTGAATACAGAATCAGCCTACTTTTAAGTATACCATCAAAGCCTAGACAAATTTTCGAGAAGAAGAGATAGATGCAAACTTTTTTATACAGAACATATAACGAACATATAAAGAAAGAGATATTTTTAAAAACTGCTATATGTAAAATTTAGAATATTAATTTAGACACGCATACACAAAGCGGTTATATGTATATAGTCATCAGCATACAAGGCTGTTTCGCTGTATCACATCTGATCAGTTCTCAAATTTGCAATTCGGTTCTATGACGTCACACCGCGTGATAGCGCGAAATGACAAAAGAACCATGTATTCAAATGCAATGTATCGTGTGATGTCTGGATCTAAAAGTGATTTTATTAAGTGCTGGTTGTTTAGATTTCATGTACATGGCCTCCAATATCTGAAGGTTTTTTTAATGTGTGTATGAGTGAGGATTATTGTATTGTTGAGTAAAATCTGTCTGATATTACCTCCATGTTTATGTTTTTTAGCGAAATGTTGTTTACTTTTACTCTGAAGATGGCTTATGTGAGCCTAAACTTAGAAGCAAATTAATTAAAAAATATCCAAATGTTGGGGAATTTTTGTCTTTATTTTCAACTGGAATTAAAGCCAAAATACGATGTTTAGAACGGCTCATGATTAAACATAATAGACATTCAAAGAGAAGTAAATAAGATGAGAAATCAAGAAAAAGTAAAAGAAAGAGTTAAAGGAAACATTCAGAAGAAATAGATTCAGATTATCTTTTGAACTCCTTGATATCACTTATGTAATAAATATATTTGGTACTCAATATCATTTTTATAATTCACTTTTAAAATGTGTCCCATCATTCTTTGCCACCATTATTTAAATCATGAACAATTTTAAAATACCTTTTTGTAGAACTAAATTTCGGGAACAAAATTATAAAATCTAATAGGCTTTCTCTCCTAATCTATTTCTTTTGTATGGTTAACGCACGTTTATCAATTTTATTAATTTAATCTTTAAAAATTTAATTGATTTACCAACTTTGTTACGATTCTATATCCGAAACTCTGGTTTTGTTCTCCTATTGATTCTTGAACACCCTCAGAGCCGAAATATGGTTTATTCTGTAGTTATGATAAGCGCAATTTAATAACAGTTTCCGCGAGAGAACGCATAAACTAAGGTTATCAACAGTTGAATAACAACACAACGCCTTGTGACTTCCACTAGCACAACTATCGACGAAAGCTTCCGAAATGTTTCGTCTAATAAATTTTAATGAGTAGGATTGAATCACTCCGGTTGATTGTTGCCACGCAATTCGGCGGCTGGGATCGTCTCTCAGGGTCAATATTAACAGGGTAACCTGCCCGAAAACGACCTGGTCTCACGATCACGACTCTAACGTTGTAACTGCTTGGTAACACAACCATAGAAATGATTGCTTTCGACTCGTTAAACGTGTATGACTATCACCGAACAAGTTTGATCAATGTGCCGTTGCTGCAAGTGGATTGCAAAGTTTAACGAAGGCGTAGAAAAAATAATTTTTCTGTTCTGTGTTTTTATATTTGATCAGCTTACTTGTTATTTTATATTTGACGGGTTGTTTATGTCATTCATCCTCATGTTCAATTAATTATCAAACTTCTACTAAGTTGGTACTTATTCCGGCTAACCTGACCGCACTTTTTCAGATTCATTACATGTAAATTATTCAAATAAAGATTTAATCAATTCCTCCTTATCTAACCACCTGGTAGATCTTATTGTTTTTCTGAATTCTACTCTTTATTTTATTTCAATCACAAAGTTTTCTCACTAAATATTTATGTTTCTTGTTTTGATTTGCCCAATGCAAGGCCCAAATGACAATTTCATTACTATATTAGGTTATATGGTCTTAAGAGAAGTCATGAAGTACCGTTTTATTGGATTTTGCAGAAAAATAACGGTTTAAATTAGATTGACCACATTAATGATGTAATAATCGAAAATACAACTTGCCGGGTGTCTTTTTCACAAAGAAATAGTCTTTATGACAAGGCTGTCCAACTAAATTTCGTGACTTACTAATGGAATTCATAAGTATATTTACCTTACTCCCTAACTGGAGCGAGATATGACACAAGGTCGGTGTTTAATATGGGGAGCACAGATGCGTACGAGGACTTGGGAACAAAGAGTGCCTGCAAACGCCGGTTGCGCTGGCTACGGTGACGAGCACCTGGTCGACTTCTCTGGTGCAATGGGGTGGCGCGGCTTTGAATCTCTCTTCTCCAGGGATCTACACAGTTGCATATCTGTCCTCGGACAGAACTACAACTGAGCTGCACTCTGTCTTGGAGGAGAGAGACGCAACTGAGAGGTTATATAAAGTCCCTACTCGACACAAAATGTGCCAAGTATGCATTCATAAATATTTATATTAGTTGAGGATGATCTATCTCTGTGTGTATGACGGAGCGCGTGCCAGTTTCATCGAGGGGAAAGGAGTAGAAATGAATTCAACTTACATGAAAACCACGTGACAGTTTTGAAAGGATTATTTCTTTTAATCGCTTCAACACAAGCAAGGCGATACCGCCACTGAAGCGCATGTTGCTACATAAGAGCAAAGATTTAGGCAAAAGGAGGGTGAAGAGAAAGACGACCGAGATACAGTGGGTGTCAGAGAAAGGGCAAGAGAAAGACGGAAATACAGGTGTAAAGACAGTTGGTAAGGCACGGAGAAAGAAAAAAGGTAGAACAAGATACTCAGTGTGGTGTAGAAAGAAATGGAGTATAAGAGAAAATGAGGACTGAGATGGCCCATCTCAGAAACAAAACATTTCTTCATACTTTCTTCTAATCTGCCTCTTTTAAAATTAATGTATAGTAGGAGCAGTCCGATACATTTTGTGCGGCGCAAAGATCATTTTACTATAAGCCTTAGTAAGCGATCGTTATATGACAAGCAACATAACACCCTATTAAGCCATCCATGAAGTATTTATTCTAGGATCAAGTGCTCTAGAGCCAATTGCCCTAGAATATTTACTTGTGTATTTTGTAGTTTTCAAGGGAAGTAAACCTTTAGATTTAGATTTAGAGTCGTGTATTTTCGGGACATAGGTTATAAATTTTCTCCAAAACTGCCATTTTTAGCTTTTGATAATTTTTGCGATTTCTTATTTTCCCTAAACCCTGTTTCGCCACCAAATTCTCAAGCCCATCAAGTCTTTCAGTCGCTGTTTTTCTCGTTCACTTATTCTGTCCAGTGAGTATCAGTATTTCATCTGCTCATAAACTTATACAGAATACGATGGATAAATTGTCACCATTTCATATTTATAATTTCGCGCATGCGCGTTGTTTGATTTTTTAAATATTTTAAACTGCACACTGTTGTGATGCAGTTGATATCGACTCGGAACGACAAATCGGGGGCCGAGATCGAATTTCAGTTGACTTCCTTGCATTCATTTACTCAAAAATAACCTTAGTAAAGGTATTAATCTGTCTCTTACTTCCACCTATTGGCTAAATAATAGAACAAATGAGGTTCTATACCCTTGGCTTGCAACCACTCTACCGCAGAATACAATGGTAATATCCTGCGGAATAATCTTCTGCCCAGTCAGTCATGTCTCTTCCGAGACATGATCGCCCAAGCGTTTATCATGTACGGCACTTAACTGACTGAATATAAAAGTGTCTATGAGAAAATTAGTTCCATGGAGCAATTCACTTCACCACAAATTTGAAAAGGAATAGCACACTAAACGGCTTAGCATTCGAACCAGAAGTTTCAATACAAATATTTCAATTTTTTGGCCGTGTCAATATGATGATAGTGCAGAATATTCAAAAAGTGTTAGATGAGTTTAATAAAGTTAAGTAAAGAGTTTGGGGTGATCACATATAAACGCAACGTTATGCATCCATTCATCTTTTAATTTGTCTCTGAGTCAACACGAAAGCCTACATCAAGTGCCCTGCAGGGGGAGTGCTAACCTAAGTAAAAAGGTTTGCTGCTGGAAGACCTTATGTCTAGCAAAAGTGCTCTACACATTGCCACACAAGGAAGAGAATCCTGTCATGGCTAACTGACAATTTCTACTCTCATATCAGCCCTTATATACGGACACCTAACTTTCCAGACTACAACAACCCTGATTAACATGTTTGAGGCACATTTGAGCAAGAGACAAAAAACGCCTTATAACACTAAAGTTGAACTGAAGGCAAGAATTAAGATTGCATTCACCAACTTAAAGAAAAATACTTTCAATAACTGATATAGGATATTCAGAATTTTTATGGAGGCCGTGTTGAAGTTTTTTTTTTTTTTATAAGCGTTTCACCCCGAGCAAGGTATGTCACTGACACTACTGCGCAGGGGGCTACATAAACTGGAGAAAGGATGATTAAATATAGGAAATGTCAGAGGGTGGGTGATAGGCGGGTAGGGATACCGAGAATGGTTAAATATAGGAAATGTCAGAGGGTGGATGATAGGCGGGTAAGGATACCGAGAATGATGGTTGGGTAGATGAGAGTGTTCTGAGAATAATTGGGAGTTAGTGTGATAGGAGGTGTCTATTGACCCTACATTTAAACACCTGGAGATTGTAGCTGTTGGAAAAGCAGACAAGTGGAAGGGAGTTCCACAGACGGGAAGCGCGAGAAAAGAAGCTATTAGAGTAGAATTTACGGTTACATCTTATGTTTAACTGTAAAAGGGTGGGACCTAGTTGCTAATGTAGTATCTCGTGTAAATTCGTGCTTAGGCGGTACCAGTGCTCTGAGTTCATCGGAGCAGAAGCCATGAAAGTACTTGTAGAAGAGGCACAGGGAAACCACATCACGCCGGTGAGAGAGTGGTTGCAGCCGGTATGCTAAGTCAGTATCAACCACGATACAGATCTTCCTTTGTATTTTGTCAAGAAGCCTAAGGAGAGCAGCAGGGACACCCGACCAGATATGGCAGCAATATTCAATACACGGGCGGATGGTAGATTTGTATATGTGCAGAATAGATTCAGGTGGGAAAAACTTCTGGGCGCTGCACAGAGAGCCGACTTTCTTAGCGGCAGATTTGGCAATGGATTCGATATAATCATTCCATTTGAGGTCCGCCGAAAGTGTAAGGCCAAGGTGGCGTAGTATTTTACTCTCTGGGAGGCAAGCCTGTTCCATGCTAATGGGAGGTAGATGCGATTGTCTATTGTGGTTAGTTGATAACAGCTTCGTTTTAGAAGCATTGAAATTTACTAACCATTTTCTACCCCAGGCCACTACGGATTGGAGGTCCTTTCCAAGCTCGGCAGCGAGGTTCGCCTTGTCGCCCACACTTGGTTTTTGATCGATGCGTGAGTATATTGTTGTGTTATCGGCGTACATGCCTACTTGGGATCTAATGGCGTCGGGGAGATCATTAATGTACATTAGAAAGAGCGTGGGACCTAGGATAGAACCTTGAGGGACGATAATAAATAAATTTACGCTTTCATATTTCATAATATTTTTGTGTAATTTTGGTAAATATATTTGTGTACATGCATAAACGTACCAGTTGAATTGAACATCATTCTGATAATAATCTACTGCACTCCCATAACTATTGTATCAAGTAATGTACATTTATTTAAATTTATGTCGTACTAAATAATAATTTATATTAGCGGAGAGAAAGTGGTAATTAATCACTCACTTTCGAAATACCAGAGAAATAGTATCAAATTCCGGCTAGGGAAAAAACCAAGCGTCAAATAAACATTCTTGTCACATGGATTCATTAATTGCACTATAATATGATCACCTACTGAATTAAATGCCTGATCTATTGATTAGTCTAACAGCCACTTAAATATCTCTTAAGGTATCGAGGCAAGGACAACTGTCGTAACTAAATAAGCTGTTCATGCGTTAGTCATTTTATACTCTTTCAGTGACATCCTGTTAACAGTTCGGGGTCAAACCATTTTTTTTAAATATCTTCAGAATCGTTCGTGAACGATTGATTAGGTTTCAAATTTTTTTCCTACCATGTTCTTGCAAATTAACCGGATGGCTCTGTCAATCCTTCAGTTCCGATGGTCATCTTTTTTACATTTTTCCTGTACAAAAGAGAATTAGATGTTTAAAGTGACTATATTTTATCACCTTATCAGTCAGCGACATTTTTCTATTTAAAATATTATTTCTCAACTCAATTTGCAAATGTGTCGGTTACAGTGATCACTTCTCTGTCAATCACTTCCGGTGTTTTCTGAAGCTCGACATGAAAACCAGGATTCTTGGAAGCACAGATTGTCACCATATTGCTCTATTTCGTGCTAATACCACTGCGATTTTTCCCGACAGATGGCGTGAAATTCTTCATAATTTTTGGTTTTAAACTGTCTTTCATGGATTTATTCGAATGAATAATTTTATTGATTCGTTAATTTCAAATTTGTGTTTGCTTCTTTAGCCAATTTGGAAGAACGTGTGCAAATGCAATAAAGTAGAAAATCAATACAGAGAAAGAGAGAGAAAGAGAGAGAGATAAAGAGAGAGAGAAAAAGAGAGAGAGAAAGAGAGAGAGAAATAGAGAGAGAAAGAGAGAGAGAAAGAGAGAGAGAAAGAGAGAGAGAGAGAGAAAATGTAGAACAATTTAAGTGATAACCAGTCTGTCAGAGAGTTCGAAAAGAACAAAGGTGATGACGAAGAGGATAAACATAAAAGAAAAGTTAAGGAAAATTTTAAGTACTACGTGAAAGATTTGGATGCCAAAATTAAGACAAAAAAATAAAATATGAGAAAATGATAGGGACAAAAAGAAAGAGAAATGGAGGAGAATGACAAAGAGAATAAAAATGAACTACAACCGAATGAGAAATAGAGTTAAGTAATAATGTTAAAACCAAAATAAAATAAAACACATGAAAAATAAACAAATCAGGTATGAATGTAAACGCTAGAGAAATAAATAATTGTTAGAAGAATTTTGAATGGGATTCGCTGAATCGAACATAAATGTAAGATATGATGTCAGAGGAGGAGAAATATTATAAAGGTAAAGGAATAAATATAAGTATTCGGAATGAGAAGGAAAGTGTGAGAAAAGGAAAAAAAAACGAAAGAAACAAAATCATAATGAATAAAGAAAAAAAAAAGAAACGAAAGGAAATGGAAAGCAATAAATACTGTGTAGAAATGAAAATTTAAATGTAAAAGAATGAAAGAAGATTAAAAAGAGAGAGAAAGAGAGTGTGAGCGATAAAGAGAATAAATAGAAACGTAGACGTAATAAAGATACAGAAATAGTGACCCAGGAGAAGAAAAAGAAAGAGAGAGAAATGAGGAAAAAAGTAATAGAAAAAAAAAAGACACAAAGAAAAAAAGAAAAGAGAGAGAAATGAGGGAAAAGTAATAGGGAAGGAGAGAGACACAATAGAAAGAAACAAAGAAAGAGAAGTAAGACGGAAGATAGTAACAGAGACAGTTTTAGAAAAATAGAGAGGATTAAAGAAAGAAATATAAAGAAATGAAGGAACAGAAAGAGAGAGATTAAGAAAGAAATACAGAAAGAAAGATGAATATGAATTACAGAAATGCTAAAGAAAAGAGAGGGACAAGTTAAAAATATATAGAAACAAAGAGGTAAAATAAAGAAATAGAAGTGCCCATGAGATAACATAAAGAGAGAGATAAATACGAAAAATACGACAATGAGAAAAAAAGAATAAAAGACTAATTATGAAGTAAAAATGAAAACAAAGAGACATAAATATGGTACAAAATGAGGAAGAATTCAAAGACAAAACAGATACAAAGAAGATTCAATTACAAATTGAGAAAAACATAAAGATTAAATAAAATTGGAACAATAATATAAAAAGAGAAAATAAAATATGAACGAAAAAGAATAAAAGGAAACACGAATTGAATAATAAAATTATATAGAGAGTATCAGAGAGAAATAATTACGAGAAAGAAGACAAGAAGATTAAAGAAATATCCTCCCAACATTATTTTATATATTTGGTTATATTTTGGTGTATTCTGTTAAAACCTGAAAAGTTTTGGTGGAAGTAGCAACTTTATTTATTGCTCCGACATATTTTTTCGGACGCAGAAGAAATCGCCATCTTCGTTTAATTACCTTTTAATGAAAATAAATTGCTTCCAATTGGGAAGATGAAGAAGCGCACAGACAAAGTGTGCACTGACAGGCCAGGATTCTGATACGATGATGTTGAACTAATTATTTTCAACGAATGCATGTTCACCAGGGATTTTACAAGCATATGTTTTTCTTCTAAATCTGAGGTAGGATTTTTAGATATAATATTTTAAAGTAATTCCAAATACAATTTTATCGCACTCAAAATTAATAAACCAAGTTGATTGTCATTGTTACAAAGATATGCATTATTCACAACCGTATTTTCTCGTTTTTCTTGTAGAAGACAAAACAAAACATTTTTAACACAGTTCCCAGTTATTTAGTCCGGTTCTTGTTATTGGATGAAGGATCGATTACGCTGATTATCCAATGAGTTCAGTGCAATCAATGTGATATATATATGGTTTTTAAGTTATAAGTTATAAGTTTGCTTGTTTTAGGCATGGTAACACCTTTGCGCAGTGATTCCTAATCTCTAACTGAACTAAAAACATTGGAATTACCATAGATCGTACAATTTATACCCCTGGCCTTATAATTTTGTTCATGTGTAAATCGCCTCATTTTAAAAATTTTAAATTTCTAAATAAAATATTTGGAATGTAACTTTTTGTTTCCATAACCTTTTAGATTGTAGTACTGGTAACCTTAAGGGGGAGAAGTTTAAAATCTATACGTAAAAAAAGTTTCTTTTTAAAGCTTTTTAAATGCGCTTAAATTTTTGATCGGGAGTATATATATATATATATATATATATATATATATACGAAAAACAAGCCCTGAATTTTTCTCGTATAAATGTTTCTAATGCAGAAACAAATGTAACAGCTAATTCGAAATAAATAAATGTTGGTGTCTAAAATAGAATCATTTTATATCCTCCAAACCGGCCGGTGACACATATGAACGCCAAAATTAGAGATCGCTAACATGCTTTTCTGAAATCTTTTAAACTTCTAACAGATGTAAATATTCATATAATGTATTCTCATCTTTACAAGTACAATATTATCTCCATTGAGCAAAAGGTATGCGGTCGACAGTTATATGCTTGCAATAACTAATTTCTTATGAATAAAATGATACTTGAATATTTTTCATCAATGAAACTTAACTTAATCACTGACTGTATTGATTATCAAGAAACATCGAGTGTATTTTTTATCAACATTATAAAATAACTGGAAATTGATAAAATATCCTAAAATACAAAACAAATGTTAAAGCAGAGCATGTTCCGTGAAAAAAAAAACATTTTTAGACGATGAAGTCAAAAACACCTTCATCAAATGAAGTATATTTCGAGTAAATTATTTTAGTTTTCGCTACGTTTTAGAATATATTCCTTTTTCTCACGAGCTTTACACCACTAATTATGGATACAAAATTAATTACAATCTCTTGACACTCATATCTATATATTCGACCTCAAGTTTTTCGCTAAAGTTTAGAGCCAACTTAAAAATCATTTTCAAACTGCGATTCCCTATAGTGAATATATTGGCATGAAGTTTAAACTTGATAAATGTGGTAAGCTTTAAAAAGAAGCAATGTATCTATATCTGAAAATAGAAACATTGATATCTGTCGTATCGTGGAATGAAGAGATACACAGTGAAATGCAGATAAACTTCTTTTTTATTAGAGTCGTACAACCAAGAGGGATACACAATATTTACAGTCTCTAGAAGTAGTAGGAGTTACTTCACGAAGTCCGTGATTATGACAACTCCCGTACTAAGCGCACATTTTCGTTTATACATCTGAATGTCACATGGTATGAGCCACAACACAAAACTATCACAACTATAATAAGTGATCGTGAAACAAAATAGATGTACAAATATTTGGGATGATTGTGATAAGTCAAAAATCAATGGAGCAAGATATTAGAAAATAATAATACCGGTGTGGAAGATTTATCCTTCTTACTGATTTGAAACATAAGTGACAGCTATCAACAGAATAGCCATACTAGGTTTAATCTGATCAAATAGTAATTCTAAAATTTGGGAATAATAGATACAAGACGTCGTAAAATTAACACTTGTCATATGTTGCACCAAGCAAAAAATATACACCTTCCTGGAGTGGATGGGCGTAGAGATTGGAACACATTTAATTTGCATATAAGGCAACGTTTTCTTGAGACTAGTTTTTCAAACCCTTCTGATTATATAATTCAGTGTATAGTGCAGAAGAAAAACTTTGAAATTGCACTATTTTATTTCAAAATAAAGTACTAAATTGCAAACGAAAATATTTTAATCATGAAAGAAAAGGTAAATAATTCAGCTGTTTATGCAGCAATGGCGGTGGAAAACAAAGCCAACAAAACAACAGAAAATAGAATGATAAAAGAAACTTCAGCATGACAAATACCTCATTTTCATTGCATATCTTGTACCTAGTGACTCTTAGCACGCTTTCTCCTGTTGCACCATGTAACCCTCGCTCTGTCATCCACCTGATCAGGTCCTTCAAAAATGTTATCCGCTCCTTTCCTTTGTCTCTTTTTCCCTCTATCTAACCTGTTAGTATCAGGTTCTCCAAGCCCTCCTTCCTCATTGCATGTCCCAGGAACTTTAGTTGTCTCTTCCTGATGTTCAGTAGTAATTTCCTTTTCGTCTCCATCCTTTCCAAGACCGTATCTAGCTCAAAGTCACTGGTGTTGGTGACCGGTGCTGCTGTGGCACCTTGACACAGGACGTTTGTTATTTTAAAGCTGATGATTAGCCCAAAGTCTTTGCAGACCTGAGAAAAACGGTCTATCAGTGATTCATGTTCACACTGCGTGTGGGATGCTAATGCCGTAACAACAGAAACCAACATGTCTCTGATAAGGACTTTTCCTACTTTGGTCCTGACTCTGAGACGGGCGATATTGAAAAGACACTCATCCGATGCAGGTACATCCCTTTCCCTGATGTGCCGAATGCTTGCTTCAGAAATAGCGCAATAAAGGTTCCGAATATGATAGGAGCGAGAACACAACTCTGTTTGGCCCTGTTGCAGATACTGAAGAGCTCCTAAGAATTGCCGTCGAACTGTACAGTCCACCGCCTGTCGGTATGGAGAGACTTCAGGATGGGTAGACAACCAATCTCCTGGTGTTGACAGTGCGAGTAGATCCTGTCTGCTGTTGATAGTTCTGATGAAAATCGCACTGCGACTCTGGGCAAACATGTTCAGCAAGTTTCTGCAGACGGAACAAGATGACCCGATTAAAGACTTTGTCCATGATGCAAAGTAGAGAGATGCTTCAGTAATTGTTGTAGTCGCTTCGATCGACTTTGTTCTTGTAGATAGTGATGGTCGTAGCGTCCCTTATGTCCTGTGGTACAGCCTTTTTAGGCAGGTGCAGCTCGTCAGCCTAGGAAAGCAGTTCACCTAGGGGAAGGAAAACTCTCATTTCAAACCTCCGCAGCCTTGCGATCATATCCATTCATTGAAAAAGTTTCAGAAATAAGCATTGAGGGAAGTTTTGGAGTCGGAATCTCTGCGGCAGTTCGATTTTCTATTCAATTTGTTCTGGTAGCTCCAGCGACTTAACTCGTCCCAAAATGTTACGAGCCAGTCATTCCTTTGGACTAATTAGTGGCGTGGAGACGAGGATGTTCTACTTGGGTAACAACCTGTCCTCCATATCACATTGCCTAGGCTTGCATCCGAGCAGACTGCACCACAGCGTTAAACCTGAAGAAGCTACTCCAGTTTCGCTCTTGGCATTGACATAACACTGGAACAGTTATCGGTTATAATTTACCTCTCTATTTGCGTAGGGCATCAGCCCCAGGAGTCGTTCTCGTAGGTGAGATAAATTCTCTAATCTTACTGCACACCTCAAGCAGGGCAACCCTCAGTCAGTAACGTGTTGTTGACAGTTTTGTGTCGAAAAAATGAACAAAAATTACCAGGGACTACTTGAAATACGCATACAATACATGTTCGTACCAAGTTCTTCAAGACCAAGCCAGAGCACAAGGTGACTTGGCGACACCCATGCTCAGAGCAGTGACACTTGTTGAATTTAATCTGTGTCAGACGAACGGCCATTAAGAACGTTCTTCACAGTCGCTCTTATCACAGCATGGACTGTGACAGAGACCACTCCCTAATGTGCTGCAAGATCAACCTTCAACTGAATAGGTTACATCATGGCAAGAAGCAAAGAAATTCTCGCATTGATGTCAATAATATTACACAATTAACCTTGTGGAGCAGTTTGCAGGGAGATTTGATATTGAACTGAAAACATCACAAATTGGAAGAGAAGTGGTTTAATTTACGGGACACCATGTATCGCATTGCCTTGGCGACATTTAGGGAAAAAAAACTTCGAAATCATATTACTGATGTGAGTCAAATTCCACCAAAATGACTCCCGTCATGGAAGCCAAGCGCGGCACTCTAGCGGGGTACATGCGGTCACCCAACGTTAGAAACCTAGAGATGCTACAGACTGCCAGACGCTGAGCCAACGAATATCGAACAAAGCTCAGTGAAAAAATTCAGACAGCAGCAACCACAAGTAATATCAGAGGAATGTATGATGGCATCTTCCCTTCAAATAGACCACTGGTTTTGTCATCACAGACAAAAGACAACAGATGAAGAGATGGGTGAGAGATTAATTCCAACATCTGCACTCAACAGAATGTTGTGATGTCGGCAGCTATTGACGCCACTGCGGGCCTACCACTCGTGAAATATTTTGAGATTGAGCTGAAGATAGAGAAAATCAGCGTTGATGGCCACCATCAAAAGCCCCAGGCAGTAATGGAATTCCCCTGATATTATCGAGCACTGAAAATCTATCCGATTGCTTCCTCTGTGCGAATCCTATGTGCAGGAATGAAAGAGAGTTTTAACTTGATGTAATTAATCATCATCATTTGAAATCTTTGAAAACCTGTCAAAATATAAGGAAACAAAATAGAATATGTGGAAAATAACAAAAACTACGATCAAGTCGTAGTGTGTGAACTCAGTTACATTAACAAACGTACAAAAAATATAGTCTAAACGAAAACATATTTACTTGCATTAATTATATCATACGTAAAATAATTATATTTTAGTGCGACAAAGGTCAACAATGCATCATGTGAAAATTCGGCTAGGTAAGCTAAAACATTATTTCATCATGTCCTGCCTTGTTCTGTTTGATTAAACATTATAGTGCGCATGCATTATCACAGACATTCAAAAGGATACAATCATAATAATAATTACACGATACCACAAACTATCACGTAAATATGAGTTTTGTAAAAATTATCAACACAGCTACATAAAATAAGATTAAAGAGAATGCCTATTAATACACAAACTAATCAACGTTAATAAAAATGGCCCAAATGTCAAAAGAACGTTTACGTTGAAATTTACTTTGAGATTTACGCCATAGATTCGAAAAATATTCGATTTAAAGAAAAATTAAAGAAAAGATTAAACAACTTTCAATCAAGCTGACTTAAATTAGCCATTACTGACAAAATAAATATAGTCTAAAAACAATCCAAGTAACAGTAAATAAGATCCGCATACATTAACTGCCGTTCATACATCTGACTGGTACGCTGGGTAATGAAAGAAACACTTGTATAAATTTGGGGAGCATGAATTAGATACCTTTCTACGTAACAGATAAAAGCAAAATAATCAATAAAGC
This sequence comes from Ascarosepion bandense, assembly GCA_037127315.1. Lineage (NCBI taxonomy): Eukaryota > Metazoa > Mollusca > Cephalopoda > Sepiida > Sepiidae > Ascarosepion > Ascarosepion bandense. Next base: position 3,804,134 of record JBBBDQ010000755.1, read on the forward strand.
TCGCCAATAAATTGTAATCTAAACTTATTTATAAATGGAACATTGTCTGTGTGTGTGTCTGCGTGTGTGTATCCGTCACCTATAGACACCGAAACGGCTGAACCGATTTTCTTGAACATTTACACAGTTGTACTATAAGCGTCTGCGAGGGTTCCTAGCTAGGTTTTGTGTCGAGGTACCCCCGGTAGATATTGAAAATCGATTATCGAAAAAATCGGGTTATAGAAGTAGTGGTCCGATTTTAATCAAATTTGATACACTCATAGAGAAAGGCATAAGAAACGATATTCAGACGTTTCAAGGTTGCAGTTCTTACAATAGTGCAGAAAATCGATAATATATATATATATATATATATTGTCATCCGCAGACAGATCTGTTTCGCTGTATCACAGCTCATCAGTACGGTTAGACTCCGATTGCTTATTAACCCAGGATTGGAACCCGACCGAATTGGCGTCAGTCGGCGACTCTACCTCTGTTCTATGGGCGTTCAGTGGAAGAAGGCAGACTTTATTAGCGCATATATTATCTTTATACGCGCCCAATAGCTAGAGTAGTATATTTTATTTTAGTGAATGAGCGATGCGTACACGCCAGAGTAGCTACTGTTTATCAAAGTCTACCACCCTTCCAGAGTGCTCAATCAGGGTGTGAGAGCGTAAAATATTACCTGGTATATATATATATATATATATATAGAGAGAGAGAGAGAGAAAGAGATAGATAGATAGATAGATAGATAGATAGATAGATAGATAGATAGATAGATAGATAGATAGATACCAGGAAATCAAAATTTGACTTACATTCATTCATTTTTCTTTCAGTCTACGGTTTCGCTTTAACTGGAAACTTTTTAGTCTTTCGTGCCAACGTCCAAAGAGTCTGAGCTCCAGAACTATGGATTAGTTTTAAAGCTTTCATTACACCCGAGCAACGCCGGGCTATACTGCTAGTTGCCAATAAAGAACGAATGACACTTAAACGGTAATAGCTTGTGGAACGTTGTACTATAACAAGTCACTGTAAATTCAGTGAATTACGCCTCGGTTCGGAATAAAAATAGAGAGCCGACATTCAATTCCAGTTGGGTTCTTTTTATTTTCTTACTCGGCTTGAGAAATTAATTTATTAAATCTATTTCCCCAGCTATATGTTAACTAGTAGGAATTGTATCAGTAATTTTTTATTTTTTTAAAACAGATATACACAGTCACAAAAGAGGGATTAGCTTTAAATGGCATGCAGTAGTTTAATAAACCGTGCTAAAATGATTCAATCAATCAATCAGACTGTACAGAAGAATGCTGAGTATAACATTGATAGGGCACGTGAGACACGAGACCATTTAAACTTAAATAAAAATAAAAAAGAATACTTATGTAAAAAACATAACGAATCAGTTGAAACTACACGGTCAGCTAACGAGGGGAAATGACTGCACAAAATTTGACTCTTACAGGTAATACGTACCATTTTTAAAAAAAAGCGTAAAAGCAGTAACCAGTCAAACAATTGTTTGCGTGGATCAGAGAATATGAAACAGTAAAAAAAATACGATTCAAGAGCTACAAAAGACAAGAATTTGCAGAGAAACCTTTCAAAATCCAAGCAAAACATCAACAGAAATGCATATTATCCGAACGATTTACGAATAGAAAGTATGAGAAATTAAACCAAGAGACAATTTACGGACATCCAAAATCGTTTCGTGTCTTTGTTGGAGAGTCATAAAAGATATAGATATAGTACGAAAGTACATTCATAATAAATGTAAATATTTATCTCCAAGTTTAGAAGTTTGCATGATTATTTTCCTATAAATGCATATATTACACTTTCGTCGAAACTGCATCTTTAAAATAAATGAAATTAAACTAAGACTGTATTTCCTTTTTTTGTTGTTTACGCAGAATTTTACGTAAATATAATTCAAGGGAAAAACGATATTGAACGGTGATCATTACTCTCAAATAAAGGTTACATCATTCCTTAGTTTTAAAAGAGAAAGTACTTTATTAAAGATGAACATCCTCGTGAATGAAGTAACAGAACATTTAATATTGACTTCGTTTAATACTGATAGGAGAGCGTAAGATTTAGCATGTTCAGTAAGGAAGAATTATCTCAACTTTACAGTTTATATTTGTTGTTCAAATATAAATTATGATTATAAAAATTGTTTTATTAATTTATTTCATAAATATCCACACTCTTATCATATTTATATTAGCATTATATTTATTTTACAAATTGATTTCACTCCAAACGTGACAAGAAAAGGAAATAGAAAGCAAGGTTTTACTGAAAGTGAAAGCAAAAAAAGAACAGGTTTCAAGGTGATAGAAAATGAAGATTGACACTCCATTTAGTTTTTTGACGATCTTACTTGACAGGAAAGAAGGATGAGACCTTACAGCTAATCTATTAGTGCACTAGCGAGAGGCTAGTAAAGTTTCGCAGTTATTGCCAGGTGAAACTCTAGCTTCTATTCTATTGATTTTTTCCTTCCGCGCTTCCTTCTTATATACAATATTCAAAAATAAAAATGCAGTGTCAATCGTCAACTTCTGTCTGTTCTATTATTCATTCCAGATACAAATATCTCGTGACTAATTAGATTCGCAAGGAAAACATATATACTGCAGTGGAAATTGTGTTTCTTTGGGAGCGACAATCTGACGGAACCCAACTCTGTCCAGGCTAGATTGAATTCAGAGATTTTCCTTCTCCTAACCCAGTTGCCACCCAAAACTATAGAACCCAGTTGGTCCTGCTATTTTACCTACTGGAGAAGAAGAGATGGATTCAAATTTTGATTTCCGGTATCGATGTCGAATAAGATTTCCGTCACAAACTGAATTTTGAAGGCTAAATAAGTCCTCTGAGTAAATGGAATCATGGCTGAGCTTAAGAACTACAAATATACCCACTTAGAGCAAAACCCGGAAAAAAAACCAAAATGATTTTAATCGTGACCCAATAGAATATCGGGTTATCGATTTCCAATTTCGGAGTCAAATAAGTCATCCCAGGAGAAACTAACCTAAGTAAGTCCATGGAAACTTATCGTTCCCATCGGGAGTAAAATTAGAGATAATGAGCTATATTGATGGCTGAATATCGGTTTTTGATCAGATTCGATAGTATATCGGGGGTATCGATTTTCGATATCGTGGGAAATGAGATGTCAAAGATAATCTACGAAGCTCTGAGTCTTAAAAACTAGAAAGTTAGAGCCAATTCTGCAGCAAGAACCACGATAAAATAGCTGAAATCCTGATCTTGATCAGACATGATCGGTTATCGGGGTATCGATTTCCAATATCTGGAGGAAATCATAAAAAATAATTAGCCCAGGACCTGACTGGAAGCTTAAAGAGTATTTGTTTGAAGTTTGGTGAGAACGAATAAAAATTGTGGATTTGTATAAAGGACATACATACATACAGACACAGAGACAGACACACACAAACATCTTGCCTTTTATATATAGAGATATTATTGTTTGTTCTAACCCAAATAACATCTCTCGTCCGTATTGACTGAAACTTTCTATTGGTTGTAGATTTCCTTTCAAATATGATCTGTAAAAAAAAACGACAATAATTGTCTTCTCGGGTCCTTTTCTTTTTATTGCCCTTTTTGGTCTCTTTTCCTCAAACTAACTCCTTAGGTTTTACTAGGTTTATTGCTTTGCTTGGAATTAAATGAAAGATAGAGAGAGGAAGAAAGAAAGAATGTGTGTATGTGTTCGATACCTGCCTGTATATCAGAGGTAAATCACTCTATCCCGTTAAATACGTAGACATTATTGAAGTAAATAGTAGTCGTAGAGATGAGTGATTATACTAACCATTTATTACCAGTGTATCTAAACTATGCAGCAGTGCGAGTATTGTGCTTGTTGATACACTCTTATTCCCAAACTCCGTTCTGGTGATTTTTCACCTAATAACCTTTTACGTTAAAACACACACAGAGGGAGAGGGAGAGGGAGAGAGAGAATTATTAACAAGATTGATACCTAGGATTTAAAAGATAAATATTTACAAAAACTAACTAATTATCACGCCTAAAAAATATATCATAACCCCATACAATTTTAACACAAAGTAGTCTTCACCACACTTTAATGTTCTTTAGAAAATGTCAGTGATGGCGGATTGCAGTTTTTATAGCTATATTTTTCATTCAGGGCTTCGATATTATGGTGTAGAGTAGAAAAGACTTTACTCTCAAGAATTGGCCACAAACAATAGACAATAACGTTGCTATCTGGAGATGTGGAAAGTTATTCGTCTTTAATGATGAGGACAGGTCATTAGTCTGTTAAGCAGTATGGTTCATTGCTCTGTTTTGTTGAAGTGTCCAATGATCATCACCATCAGTGGCATTGCACCATGGCTTAAGTGTACACTCCAAGATGTCTTTTATGTAAACTTCCTTTGTTGACTCGGTCTGTATTTGATGCAGCAAGTCTCAGTGTATCGATCGATTGTCCTTTCAATAAACATTCTATTTGTGAGAAGTTGTTGCCCATCTTTAAAAATCTCAGGTGGAATCAGACCGTTTTCCTGTGGTTCAATTATATGATTTATTTTACGTTTTAGAAATTGTTTGCAGTAAACACTAAATTGTTAAAAAACAAATAGTATAATTTGTTGAGTTAGCATAAGCGCCAATGTCAAAAAGCTGTAAATAGAATTTATTTGAAATTTAGTATCAGAATTTATTTCGTTCATGCATATGTATCTATCAATATGTTGCACTCTAATATATATATGTATATACATATATATATATATATATATATATATATATATATGTGTGTGTGTGTGTGTGTGTGTGTGTGTGTGTGTGTGTGTGTGTGTGTGTGTGTGTGTGTGTGTAAAAATTGAGACAGACACGTTATTCCATGGTTAAGGGGAAGTGAGGACTATTTCAGGTAAATCATCATTACTCTCCGTCTTTATTGTACAAAAGATTTTACAAATCTCGTGTGAATTCTTTTGTACAATTAAGATGAAAGCTGATGATGTTTTCCCTGAAATAGGAATATATTTCCGCTTAACAATTGAATAACGTGTCTGTCTTACATTTTTACATATATTTGCTCTCTATATATTCATATGCATAATTACTTAGAGCTCTGATAAAGAGATACTCTACCCCTTTATGTACAAGAATGTTCTTTGGATTCTTCTATATCTACATATAGATATTCTATATCGCATGTTTATATATATATATATATATATATATATTACAGTTCTGTCATTTGCTAGCACCTCTTAAAAAATAAAATGTTCAGCAAATTTTAGTGTAGATTGGTTAGGTTTTCTTTCCCAGTCACACACTTTGTTCCATCTTAAAGTGCTAGGGGCTTTATATATGGGGTCGTAAATCTTCACTGCACAAACAGCGTGGATTTTTGTGCTCGATATTATTAGCATTTAAATGTTTCTATTCATAATTTTTTCTCCTCATTTTTTATTACAAATATTTGTATTTTAATTTTAATTTTAATTTAAATCTGTCGTAGAGGACTGACGAAACTGGTTGCTTCGTTTTACTATTTATAATGTTTAACATTAAGCAACACGCTTTCATCTCTTTATATATATATATATATGTGTGTGTGTATATTATGCTCTCATTACGACTGAGCTCTCTAGAGAGGAAAATATTTTATTATTTAATGAAATGTACGGCATGATTAAATAAAGAGGACAACAGGAATTTTATTTAATATTTAGTCTAATAGCCTTTTGATTTGATCACAGCCTTCATTATGTCAGGCACTGACATTACAAGCTTCTTCACTGCATCTAATGTTATGTCCTGCCAAGCAGTTTGTATTTGTTCCCAAAGTGTATTTTGTGAATTAACATTTAGTTATCTTTTCTTTTTTTTTCAAAATATCCAATGGATTTTCAATAGGTTTGGAATCAGGGCTACGTGAGGGCCAAATCAAATTCCGAAGACTTCCTTCCTTTTTAGTTAAATAATTACTATTTTCACCCTGTATTTGAATTTCAGTGAGGTTTTTAGGAAATTCACTCCTGTCTTAATGCTTTTGCGCACTACCGGTAGTGTGCAAATGTGTTAGGACAGGTGTGATTTTAAACTTTATTGTGATGACTCATAATAGATAAAATAATTCTTGTCCTAATACTTTTGCACTGTCCTATATATATATATATATATATATATATATATATATATATATATATATATATATATATATATATATAGATAGATAGATAGATAGATAGATAGATAGATAGATAGATAGATAATTTTCCTTTTCGGAACAATGTTCTGAAAATGTTGAAATGTCTTTGATGTATTATTTGGTCAAATACTTAAGTAATAGTTCAGGATGTAAATCTACATAGGTCATGAACCCAGTCTCTTTGTTTAGTCTTAAGCGGGACAAGACATTGAATTCTCTATCATTTCCTCTCTCATTGTCTTTTTAATTACGTCACTTGCACGATGAAACTAATTCTTTCAACGTTGAATTCAATAGAGAACTTTGAGAATTTCCTCCTCTTACAATTAGATTTCCTTTGTTCGTTTGATAATGAAAAAGCTTTTATCAAATCTAAATTATTGCATTTTAAATGTTTACTATAGCCTATCACGTGGCAGTCTTGTATCCAGTTTATAAATGTAAGATTCTTTAATAATTATTCAACCATTGTTTTTTATTGTCCTCAAACATATCGCTTATTTTCAATATTCCTTTACCCAAATGTTTCAAAGAAAATATGGATTATATCAATATTTATTTTTTACTCAGATTTTTCACTAGCAATAGCTATACATCCTTTTATATATTTTGATAGGTAGCGATTATATGTATTTTATGCCATGTACAAGGTGCGATGGTTAAATTGCCACCATATACATTTCTTTTAATTTTGTCTATGCACAGTTTTTACTTTTGATAATGTAGACTGTACAGTATAATAGAGTCGGTTGGGTACTGTCTGTGATTAAAAAGGCACTATGACGTAAGTGGCTCTACCAAAACTATTGAAACAGCAAACAGTACTACATGTTATTCACGTAGGAAACTCCAATACAAACATTGCAGTGTGTTTTCGGTATGAATCCGAGGAAATTAAGAAGATTTAGAGATGGACGTGTCTAATGGTGATAATGAAGATACGGCGCACAGAAAACTCTGTTCCTAACAGAAAAAGACAAATTCGATCGGGATTGTCTCTGAGGTCTACATCAAGGTTTTGTTAGGGTAGTGCTACCCTGTTTTAAGAGAGAGAGAGAGAAACAAATAGAGAGAGAGAGAGAAAGAGACTGCGGGATGTCCTTATTTCTGGTAGAAAGAATATGATCTAAGTCACAAAAGCCTGAGTACCGACTCCTGGTTGTCAAAAAATTTCTGCGACCACATCGCGTTGAGTGAGTGTCTAACAAAACTATTTTTTACAACAAAGATGAACAAAAACAAAGATTTTGTCAGAATTCAACATCATAATTAAGGGTACCGTCCAGAAGAGATGCAAGAGATTTCGAAACAGTCTAGAGGCTGGGATTATAATGAATGGCGATTTTATTCACTCTCATATATTTCAAGCTATTTTTGTGTAATTGCGTTAAATATATGTATTAAAACAAGATGTTATCATTATTTTTAATTTTCCTAATTACCAGAAGTCATCCATCACACCCACTCTCTCTCCCCTCTCTCTCTCTCTCTCTATATATATATATATATATATATATATATATATATATAAGCATGCGGTGTATGTATAAAAGAATCCAAAGGAGTATCCTTTACATACAGTTGTAGGATGACTCTCTAAGTGTGCTCTTTAATAGATATGTATATAAATACATATGGAGCAACTATAAGAAAAACTTTAGGCAGACACGTTATTTCACGGTAAATCGGGTGTGTGGGCCTATTTCAGACGAACCATCATCAGCTTCCACCTTTATTGTACAGAAGGTTTTACACGAACCTGTAAAATCTTCTGTACAATAAAGACGGAAGCTGATGATGGGTCTCCTGAAATATGCTTAAAGTCCCGATTTACCATGAAATTTAGCAGAACGTGTCTTCTTAATGTTTTTCATATATATATATATATATAGCCTTTGAGATTTCACTCGCCCGATCTACTCAGTCCATTAAAACCTTAATTGAGCATTTAACGTTTATGAATTTACTCGCCCGCGGTCGATTAAAAATCCTGCCATTAAACGTGTCTCTTCAAATATATAAAAAAAATCTGATTCATGTTGCAACCCAAAAGTATGCCATTGAAGATTCACAAATTACTTAGAATTATCTAAAATTACCTTTTATCGTCCCGGCCAGTGTAAGCATTCGTTTAATTAACGCTTCCTGAGTGGAGCCAAAATATCTCTGTCGCCCAGATTAAAGACGCTCACAGAATGTTAGAAACTCACTGAGAAAAATATTATTCTTGACTCAACATCTATATTTCACCCCGCTTACAAAATTAAAAACGAACATTTGAAAGAAAAAATACGCATCCTTCTTTCAACCACGCACCGAAAAACAAATTATACAAATTTCTTTAATAGAAAATCGTTGAGAAAATCAGATTTGCTAATTTTCTATCATCTAAGAGATGGAGGTTGTAGTTAAACAGAAGAAAGAAACTACGAATTTATGTAGCTCCACTCAATTACCAAAATACAGCATATGACGTTAAAAGGGTTTAAACTTAATAAAAACAAAGTTTTTTCCTCAAATTTTTTATGCTATTATTAAGAGGAAAGATTAAATTTTGTTTTTAATATTATTTTAAAGAATTTTAAATCCTTTCTAACACGTTAGAAAGTTTATTTAAAATTTCATTTTTTGTTTTTCGTCAGCGATTCATGCTATGTTTACATAAAGCGAATATAAAGAAAATGGAGTCTGTCGAAGAAAATGATTTTGGGGCGTGTAAATTTTCCCTCTCTCTCGACCGCTGGTCTAGTGATTTCTTTTTCAAATCTCAAAGATTATATATATATCGTTTATGTGTACGTGTGCTGTATCTGTGCGTGTCAGCGTGAGTTTCTGTGCTTAATTAATATTACATTATCATATGACATCGATTTACTTGAAAAAGTTTCGAGAGTGCCTTGGTCGCAAGGTAATCCACAGTAAATTTACTCTCTAGGACTGTTTGATATTCCTTGAATGTGGAAGATTTATTAAAAATAATATTGCAAATAGAAAACCAGCAAAGATAAGTACTTTTTTAAAAGGAAGTTTAAACAAATGTTCATTTCATTGAATAAACCAGTAACACATCATTGAAAATAGAATCTATCATATTTTCCTTATCATAAGCGACATATAAAACCAGTTACATCCTGTGGTTATTTATTTGGGCAAAATATATATTAAAATTACATGTATTTTTTAAAACATATTTGTAAAATTATTTTACTTACATGTAAACTTTCAGAAAAAATATTTTACTTTACTTTGACGGGTTTCATTTTTTAGCTTTTCAAAAAGATGTTTATATTCCCACTTGTTGATTGTTATCATAAACATGTGGGAACATAAGTATATTATTTTTAAAAAACCTAAATGTGGTTAAAGTAAAACATGTTTTCTGAAAACCCACATATAAATACAATACTTGTTCTAACTCTCTGTAATAATACATGTATTTGAAATATTATATAGAAATACATATAAACATAAGTTATTTTTAAAATATTTTTTTATTTACAGCTAGTTTTAGTGCAGACTTTTCTAACAATTTCACTTTTACGTATATCTAATCTAAACTTATTTATAAATGGAACTTTGTGTGTATGTGTGTGTCTGTGTGTGTGTGTCCGTTACCTATAGACTCCGAATTTACACAGTTGTACTATAAACGTTTTGTGTCGAGGTACCCGCGATAAATATCGAAAACCCATAATCGAAAAAATCGGGTTATAGAAGGAGTGGTTCGATTTTAATCAAATTTGATACACTCATAGACAAAAACATAAAAAACGATATTCAGAAGTTTCAAGGTTGCAGTTCTTACAATAGTGCAGATAAAAGGCAAGATGTTTGTATGTGTGTCTGTTTATCTGCCTGTATGTCTGTATTTTTTTCGGCCCTTTTATTTTAGTTTTTACTTCGGGTTTGGCTCTAAGTTCTTAGTTTCAGCCATGATACCATTTGCACAGAGGACTTATTTAACCTTCAAAATTCAGTTTAAACCAAAAAACATTATTTGATATCGATACCAGGAAATCAAAATTTGACATCCATCCATCCATGTTTCTTTCAGTCTACGGTTTTGCTTTAACTGTAAACAAATACTGCTTTTTAGTCTTTCGTGCCAACGTCCAAAGCGTTTGAGCTCCAGGACCATGGATTAGTTTTAAAGCTTTCATTACACCCGAGAAACGCCGGGCTATACTGCTAGTTGTTTATAATATGAATATAAGAAATATTTTAAATATTATATGCTTATTTAGTTTACCTATATAACTTTCAAATAAAGTTATTTTTTCTTAAAGTTTTGAAGTTAATAAAAAATTAAATAGATTGTTTTGTTAAATTTGTTTAGTAAACTGCTTTCCTCAAAGCGTGCAAGGCTGCTGCGAAAAACGTACAACTCTTCTTTTCCAGGGAGATAACGTGATCAAATTAAAATCTTCACGTAACCATATGAGCCGGGTATCCAGCTAAACTTTGCGAATATTGCGACTAAATAAGCACAAGACATGCTGATGTAGCTTTGGTGATAGAACTCCTGTGTAAACAAACTACAGGCAATTCAAAAAGAAATTTAAGTAGCAGTCACGCTCGGTGAATATTTTCGGTTTCACTCTATGAAGGAACCGGTACATTCAAAAACTTTAAGTTTTATAAATTCTTATGTCGAATTAAAAGCTAATAAAATATGAACATTGAAAAGAGAAAAATTAAAACAGCAGATGAAGAAATTTGACAGGAAAGGAAGATGGTGATTAGAATGTGCTGTGGCCTTGTCGGAGCCAGAAATAAAAACAGAAATACTGAATATAGGTAAACAAATATATTAACAAAGAACAAAAAACAAAAACTAATACAACATGAAATCACCAGAGTGATTGTATTGGTCCAGCTGTCTGGATGTCCTCTTTGTGAAAAGGTTTGTTCCTTCCTCGAACATAGGCGATTCGAAATCAAATTCATTCGATTTCATTTGGCCGATTCTTTTTAATATGGAGTTAGTTAGTCCTTCAAATCAAGCAAAAAAGATAAAAGAAAATGAAAACAAATAAAAAACAAATCAATAAATTTTACATTTAAGAACATTTTTTACCAGCTCATGTCTTGAACTCTTAAAAGCAAAATGAACACTAAATCATTAAGTGATTTGTCCCGGAAAGGGGTATATATATATATCAAAGTAGATAAGTGCTTTTGGCAATGTAATCAAGTAGGACAATTTAGTAAGTAGCCGTAAGGGACTAGTACTCTTCCTAGTTGTATACAGTACGTTAATGCGTAGTCTTATACAATAGGCGTAATCAATAGGTGTTTCAATAGGCGTATTCCTAGCATAGTCCTAGTCGTCCCCGACTTAGTCTGTCGTTATAGCTGGAACCACCCAAGCATATTACTGTGAGGAGAAACCAAAGTGTATGCATATTCATTACATCGCATAGACATCTGTGAATGGATAAAAGTATACAAAAATAATCAGCTTGGAATGCAGAAATTGAGCGAAGAATAGAGAAAAATAAAATATGGGTTATCGATACTAGTGTCTCAACGTGGAAATGCAGGAAGATCAAACAGAAATACAAAATTAAATTACAAATTAAAATTCTAACCATCAAGGGAAAATGGAATCCGAAATTCCGGTAAAAAGCACAAAGAACAAAACGTTACGAATATTTTCTAGGTTCTATTGACAAATAGGTTACTCCAAACGGAACTTAATATATTAACAGGAAATGAGAATATTAGTTGTACAGGTCAAATATCAACCATTTATTGAAAAAGTGCAAAGAGGTTGGAAGAATATTTAGAAGAATAAAAAGAATATGACGACAATGCAGAATTGTACGATCGAGAAGAAGAATGTGTAATGAATAAACGTCTAAAAGAGTAGGTAAATATAACCAAGAAAAATGTTAGACAAATCGTAATGACATCCAGAAAAGAGAAATTCCCAAGAAATAGAAAGGTAGCCAATGTTTTGCTTTATCATCTTTCATCAATCGATAAAACATCAAATTTCTCAAACCTGATTATTAACCACAACAAAAAAACAAGAAGCGATCACTGAAGTTATTAAATATCTCATGTCAAAAAGAGATGAAACTGATGATCCGTAAAATTATACGTTAATAATATGACTGTCCGTAAAAATCAGTCAAGTAAATCTTGACGAACTGTCAGTCAGTCAGTTAAGTACCATACGTGATGAACGCTTGGGTGATCATGTCTCGAAAGAGTCATGACTGACTGGGCAGAAGATTATCCCGCAGTTGGTTGCCATTGTTTTCTGCGGTAGAATGGTTGACATCCAAGGCTATAGAACCCAATCTGTCCTGTTATTTAACCCATAACTGGAAGGAAGAGACGGATTAATACCTTTTCCAAGGGTCTTTGCGTGTAAGTGAATGCAATGAATTCAACTGGAATTCGAACTCGGCTCTCTAATTTCTCGCTCCTAGCCGATATCCACTGCACCAAAACGGACATTCTCTAAGAAAACAAAAATCATTCCCTGGACTAGAAATGGTATCAGGGAAGTTTTATATGATCGCAAGGATCAACGATTGATGAAGGTATAGCGGGTTGGTTATCTATTATCCCGTTTGTAGTGAAGGGTAGTTGTATATTGTTGCAGATTAACGGAATTTGGCTTTGTGGTAGATAGCCCACTATAAGTCATAAAATGAATATAAAATCAAGAAAAGCAAATTGAGTTGAAAATAACATTTTTATATATATACATATCAATTAATGTTTTTACAATTAAAATAATACTTGAACATAGGTCCAACGGAGGTTAAAATGTTCATGGCAAATAATAAGCGGAAAGAGATTTAAGGCTAAAGCATGTGGGGGGGTGTCTAAGTGAGGAATGTCTTTAATATAGTCGCTCCTTAGGTCAGTAATAAGTTTTGAGACAGGTGAGAAGGAAAGAGGCAAGCGTAGTAGACACTTGACTTAGGTCAAGGGGATATTGATTACACTCTTCTCCTGAGGTCTGCCTGCTGTGATCTGTCTGTATCTGCTCTTTATATCTTCTTTTTGTATCACAGCAGCTCGTTTGGGTTTTCACAGTTATATTTGATTCAGGGCTTCCCATTGGCTGATAAATAAAGTTCACGTAGGCTCGCGAAAGGGAAATTTAATATTTGATTAATTTTTATTTTTCAATCGGAACATCTGTGCGAACCCGGATGCAGCGACGACTTTTGGTCATTTGCTTTTGGGTCGTGAAAGCGCAAACATCCGGTCCATCGCTTTTGCTCGGTATCACCACAAAGGTAATGGTCTTGGAAAATTACAATAAAAGATGTATAAACTTTAACCACAACATGGATGGACTACCGTAAATCCTTTGTTAATGCGGTATACTTTTGGATAATTAAAACATTAAAATGTATAAAATTTCCTCGGTGATAGAGAATTTTCTTAAAAACTGCATGAGAATGTGGTAAAACGCATTATGCTGAAATGACAAGAGATGCACCACCACTAGCAATCACCTGATTATTCAACGAGGAACTTTTTCAAGGAAACGCCTGTTGTATCTGCCTATAACCCACTTACGTATGAAGTAAACAATAATATCTATGGATACAAAGTAATCAATAATTTATTTAATCAACTATTGAACACGGAAACACCTTTGCAACACTTTGTCCAAACGACAGTGAGTTAAAACGTCTAAAAGTATTATAAAATATTTCAGTGAAGACATAAATATTGATTTGGGATTAGACAAATTTGCAAAATCACATGCAAGAAGGTGAAAATCTCAGAAAGACAACAAAATCAAGATGTTTTCACAAAGTTTAGGAAACTGAAAAAGTAAGAATCATGTAGGAATCTATTAATTATTGAAGTCGATAGATTACAGCATATCCAAATGAAATAGAAAATAAGAAAAGAATACTACAGACGTGTTCGTTTGGTATCGAATAACGAGTTGAGTATTAATAAAATCTCAGTTACAAACACCGTAGCTGACTATGTGATGAAATACAATTTCAACGTCTTTAACTGGATCACAACTGATTTTAAGCGATTAGAGAAAGTTGTGTTTATAGAACGTTTCGAAGAAAGCAAAGGATATTTTTCAACTAGATCTGTTTTCAAAAACTACAACGATAGGTAATCAAAGATATCTGGAAATTACACAAGATTGGATGATGATCTGCCTCAGTTTTATTCGGTAAAATGGAAACCAACATGTTCAAAATGAAGTTTCAATATGGGAAGAAATGCAAATGAAACTTACTACACACACTGCAGTTATAAAAAAGAAATTAAAAAAAGAAAGCAAAGGCAAATGTTATCTAACATACACAGAAATTATGCCAAGACAAACCTATTCACGGTCAATATTTAGTCATACCAAAAATTAAATGTAGACAAACTCTGTACCAATCTTGCTGTGCAGAACATATTTAAAAGCTAAAACCAATAGTTTTATTCTTCATGGCGAGAACAAATGTTTGCTAACTAAACTTTACCAAGGACACATACCGAAAATTCATTTCAGTTAAAAATACAGGTTTTATTATAAATATCCAGAACTAATTGACTATCTTTCACAAGGTTGCACGCTATTGCACCCACTGAAAATAAAACACGAAATGACAGAACGGCTCATTATCTGCATTGAAAAATTTGCAACTTTCTCCAAAAAGAAACTGAAATAATTTTTTATGAATATTACTTAGACCAGATTACGAAAATAGGGCCTGTAACACATTTATGGGACTTTAAAATACACATATTTAGAAAAATTATAGCTCATCACCCAAACACTGTAACTAGACACGTCGAAAAAGTGTCATGTATTTTAAGTCGGTGCCAATGCAACTTTGAAGATCTTCAAAAATACGAATAAAATACAAGGAACTTGAAAACTAAAACACAAAACACATGAAAACATCAAGATTTCCAATTGTAATAAAATTCCTGCATGGAAGACCAAAGGAATTGCATTGCTTCTATCCAAGAATAGTGACACAAACAATCCGAAAAGACCAATTACATGCCTTCCAATAACATATAAAATATTAAAATCTATTTTAACAAAACAGACATATTTCTTCTTGGAAAGAAATGGCATGTTACCGCTTGAACAAAAAGGGTGCAAACGTGTCTGTTACGGTTGTAAACAAATTAACAAATTAACAAATTTATTAACAAATTGATCCTGTACTTAATAAGACAATTTTTTGTATATCTCTTAAGCTGGGTTTTCCAGGGATTCTTTCAATGTGTTGTTTTGTTCCATTTTTATCATTCCAAGTGCACCTACTATCACTGGCACAACTCTTGTTTTCAATTTCCACATTTTTTCTATTTCAATTTCCAGGTCTTTATATTTTGACAGTTTTTCAAATTCCTTGATTGCTATGTTACAATCCGCTGGACAAGCCATATCAATTAATAGACAAGTTTTTTCTTTCTGGTTTTTAACAATAATGTCTGGCCTGTTTGCTTCAATTTTTCTGTCTGTGTAGATGGTGTAATCCCATAGAATGGTTACATCTTCTATTTCTGTAACCGGTGCTGGGTGATGTTCATACCAGTGTTTGCCTACAGCTTTTCCATAATGTTTGCATATTGCCCAATGTAAATATTGCTCAACTCTATCGTGTCGATTTTTATATTCGTTTGGGGCAAGCACAGAACAGCCTGAGATTAGGTGGTCTATTGTTTCTTGGTGTTTATCACAAAACCGGCATTTTGGATCCATATTATTATGCATAATATTTGCCTGAAAGTTTCACGTGAAAAGACTTTGGTCTTGTGCTGCAAGAATAAATCCTTCAGTTTCAGACTTTAATCCAGATGCACGTAACCATCGATGAGTATTAACTTTGTCAACATTGGATTTATTGGCACGTACTGGATATTGGCCATGCAGAGGTTTGTCTTGCCAGCGCTGTTTCATCTGTTCAAGAGCTTTATCTTTGGCTTTCATTTTCATATTCTTTGCCCCAATAGCCGGCTCTTGGCTTCCGTTCTGCTTTTCTACAGAATCTACTAACTGTAAATCTTGTTTGAATTTACTGCCTTCTTTTATTATTGAATATTTTTTCTTTCTTTCTTCATGTTGCCTTACTAATTGTATCATCCAATCCTTTGTTGTTTCTATGTATGTTAGTAAGCCAATAGTTGTTGTCGTGTATGACAATTCCAGCTGAATAAGCCCTCTTCCACCTTCTTTACGGGGTATGTATAGACGGTCTACATCAGCCTTTGGATGATGCATCTTATGCTTAGAAAGAAGCTTTCTTGTTTTAGCATCCATTCGCCTGATGTCGTTTAGAGTCCAGTTTAAGATGTTAAAGCTATATTGGACAACTTGGATTGCACGGCTATTAATGGCCATAACTCTGTTCTGTGAATTTAATTCAGTTTTTAATATCATTCGTAGCCGTCTATTTTTTATGGTGAATGTTTTCACTCTCATTTACACCTAGGTATTTATAAGCTTCTTCTGGTTTCAATTCTTTTATTGTTACAGCAGGGTCTAGGCTAATTGAGGATGTTTCTTGTATTGATCCACGTAAAACTGTAGCTTTAGCATATTTATTCAAATTAAATTTAATTCCAATGTCTTCGCTGAAGCATTTTACAGTTTGCAGAAGACCTTCCAGCTCATTATCATTCTTAGCATATAACTTCAAGTCATCCATGTAAAATAGATGGCTTATTTTCTTTTGGCCTATTTTATAACCACATTCTGTCTTATTAAGTTGACTGGTTAGTGCTATTAATGATATGCAGAATAGTAAGGGAGATAAAGAATCACCTGGAAATATACCTCTTTTGATGTTTATTTCATCAGACTTATAGGTTTGAGGTAAAGGGTTGTTTTCCATATAGATATGCACTGTTTGATGAAATTGATGATGACGGGCGATATCTTGTATATATTTAAAGTCTTTAAAATCCAGTCATGTGGCACACTATCGAATGCCTTTCGATAGTCTATCCAGGCTGTACTAAGATTTTTCTTTGTACTGTAGCAGTTTTCCAGGATCATTTTGTTAATCAGCAATTGGTCTTTACAACCATAACAGCCACGTTTGCACCCTTTTTGTTCAAGCGGTATCATGTCATTTCTTTCTAAGAATAAATATGTCTGTTTTGTTAAAATATATGGTTTATATAGTTTATATGTTGTCGGAAGACATGTAATTGGTCTGTAGTTTTTCGGGTTGTTTGTGTCACCATTCTTGGGTAGAAGAAATGTAATTCCTTTGGTCATCCATGCAGGAATTTTAGTGGGATCGTCAACCATTTCTTGAAGTTCTTTGGCTAGTTTTTTATGTGCTGCATTTAAATAATATAGCCAAAAGTTAGGAATTTTATCTATTCCTGGGAATTTCCAATTGTGTGCTTTTTTTAGTACAAATTTAACATCATCTTCTGTAATTCCAGACCATGTCTGTTCGGACTTATTTTTCATTCGTTCTATCTCTTGCGTAATCCAATGTACTTCCTTGTTAAGTTCTTTAGGGTAAGCCCATATCTTTTCCCAGAACTGTGTGACTTCTTCCATTATGGGGGGTACTGTCACTTCAATTCTTTTTTTTTACCTATTTCCCTGTAAAATCTCTTTGTATCAGTCTGAAAAATCTTGTTTTGTCTGTAAAATCTTGCTCTTTTTTCATAGCGTCTTATTCTTTGAGCCTTCAGTTGGATTTTTTGCTTTATTTTTTCTTTATTTGATAAGACTTCATTTATTATTATTATTATTATTATTATTCATTTATTATTATTATTATTATTATTATTATTATTATTATTATTGCAGGAATAGATGTTTTCAGGTGTTTTTAATGTTTTTTTCTTTAAAACTCCAAATATGATTTTTCTAAAAAATTTTACAATATTTCAACATAAATATGAATTTTACTTCTACTTTTTATTATTATATTTTAATTTATCTGTTTCACTTTTAATGATCCTGTTTAATTAATCAGTTAGTTTCTTTATCAGTATATTCCAATATTTCTTAAAGTTTACGATATTAGTTCTAGATATTTCGAAATAAATTTTTCATAAAAATTTGTAATTTTGTTTTTCAGAGAGAAATTAATATTATTTGTAGATAAGTAGTTTCGACTAATTCAGTGGATAAATAAGTAAATAAGAGATGGACGAACAAATGAAAGAACGCACGAATATAGGTTATATATATATATATATATATATATATATATATATATATATATATATATATATATATATATATATATATATATATATATAATGTTCTAAACATATACTGTTAAATATAGCAGACTATGAATGTCTATTATGTTTAATTATGAATTGTTCTAAACATCGTATTATGGCTTTCATTTCAGGTGAAAACAAAGACAAAACTTGTCCAACATTTGAATACTTTTTTTATTATGAGGTTTCTAAGCTTTCCTCTCCCATTAACCATCTTCAGAGAGTTTACAGGGAGGTTAACACAAAGACATCCATCGTCAAAGATGATTTTATCTTGTTTTGACATAAACCATTGCTATGCAACGATAAAAATCACCTAATAGTAGACGCAGTTCGTAAATTTGCAATGCGGTTCTATGAAAAAATGTTAACGGAAACACATGTCGAAATGCAATGTAACGTTTAGTGACCAGTTGGAAATATGATTTTATTAAATGTGTGTTGTTTTGATATATATATATATATATATATATATATTATTCAAGCAAGAAAGTTACAAATAATATCGTTGTACTTTAAATATTTACTCCGATAAATATTTTTTCTTCTTACTATTTGATAATCAATAAGTAAATTTGTATTTATATTTACAGCTTTTTTATTTATTCTTATTATAATAACAATAATAAATATTATGTTTTTTAATTTCACCCTAATGATGCGTTATCTTTTTCATATAAATCTTATAAACGAATGCTAAATCTTTCTTTTTCAATTAATTTTTTTTAATTAATTTCTTTAAAAGGACTAGTGATAGGAGCAAAACAATAGTAGTTTTTAGTTAATTAACAACTGATTTTCAGGATCAGTAGCAGCAACAATAAATGTAACTAAGTAAAAAAATAAAAGTAAAATTAACCATTAAATAGTTTTAAATATATAATGTCTTATTTGAAATAATTACTCGAGTACGATTATGTTTCTTTTAGTCGAACAGCTTATTCTTTTATCGTCTTTCTTTATAAAATCCAGCCGCGTTATTGTATCTTCGTAACCCATTGAGGAGAAGGAAATCTCCGAACAACCCGAAATTCTGTTTTCTTCTTGCCGAGGAGCGAATGTCTGCTGCCTTGTGAGTTTACGATCAGTTGCTACAGGCTTTGTAATTCTATCTGTAAAAGCTATTACTCAATATGACGGGCAAATTTGGGTGAAACTTTTGAACTCGTGGGTTGCTTGTGACAACAATATGAGAACTAAAGTCAAACCAAAATGCCATGTATTGCTCTTCGATTAAATAAACAAGTGTCTCTCAGGATGGAACCTACTTGATTTGTTATGGGATTATACAAATAATGTATCTTCAATTTCTCACAGAACTTATAAACTTAACGATTTCTTTGCGAATTCTCTAACTAGGTTCAAAACTAACATTAAAAGAAAGAAAGAGTAAAATGATTTTGTGAGTAGTGCCAACTCGTAATGAGTGGATTCTATTAAATACTGCAGACTCTAAAGTAAAATATCATTTGCAAAAATATGACGTTTGATGAGGAATTTTGAACAATCAAATAGGATGTCCATCGACGAAAATAAACTAGCCAATAAAAGAAGATAAAATATGAAAAATATAAGAATGAGATTTTTTAAATTAAAAGAATAAAAATAAGTGCAACAAGAATAGGTAAATGAAAAGAACATTAAAGAAAACCAAACATTAAGACAAAAATTAAAAAAAACACAGAAGCGATAGATCATATTAAAGAAAACGAGATTCACACCAATCTCTTTAGAGATAAAAATGCCAATTTAGAAGAGTCAGAAAAGTGTCATCTTAGTTTCTCACAATCCGACAATAAAACGATTCCAAACCACATTGAACCAAATCATTTTCGGAAAATGACAATCGTATACGAAAAGCCACGAAAAAAATCATGAAATATTTAAGTCAGACACAAAGTGAAATGTCGTAACGAGAACAGCACCCAAAACTACGACCAACAAAGCTTAACCTCAAAACTATTAGACGCTACAATACAGCACTAAAATCAATTCTAGTTGAAATAGAACCACTTATATATATCAACGAAGTAATATATGCATCACAATAGCAGTAACTAAATTATGAAACACTTAGGTAAAACTAAAACGGTTTCACAGACATCAGTAAGCACATTAAAATAGGGAAATAGAGAAAAAATAAAAAACTTGATAGCAAATTAACTGTACTCAATGAACTGACAAGAAGAACAAAAGAGGACTACAAAAGGCAACAGAATTAAAAGTAAATCCAAAATAAGAAATGAAAATGAAGTCCTATCGCCAAAAATAAGTAAAGCAAAAAATACAACCGAGAGTACCAGCCAATATTAAAAAATATAATTTCTACAAACAGACGACCTTTTAAATAGATGGAAAGAATTTTACAGAGAAATTGGCAGAGAAAGATTTTATATAGCAACACCCCACCAACAATGGACAGGGTCATATAGGTTTGAGAAGAAATATGGTCTTACCCTAAAGAATATAACAAGCGGTTTGGATAATGCAAATGTATAAATGGATGACAAATCAACCAGAACAAAAATGGTTGGGAATCATAAAAGTGGATATTAAATGCACAGTGAAGAAATACATAAGTAGAAATCTTCAAAAATAAATAACATTCCTAACTTTTAGCTTTATTACATAAATACAGCAACAAAAATCTAGTCAAAGATTTCAAAAAATAGTCATGAACCTACTATAATTCTGGCATGGGGAACCAAAGAAATTACCCTCTATTTTCCCAAGAACAGTGCAACAGATATCCCGAAATCTAAAGAATAATTACATTTTTTCTAACTCTTTAGAAACTTTTGACGTATATTCTGAAAAAAAGACATAATTTTTCACATACTACCTCTGAAACATAAAGGCTGCAATCGTGGCTCTTACGAACATAAATTCAGATTACTTATTAAAAGGATGTTCTTGGAAAATTACTTCAACAGAGAGATACATCTAAATACTGAATGGTTACATTACTGTAAACATTTTTATAATATTCCACATTCCTGATTTAAAATCTTTGAATATATACAAAATCGTCATGAATTTTATCGAACAAAGTCGATATGGTGATTTTTTAAATGTAGCTTAGATTTGGCACGAGGCTGAACGTATGGGATATCCATTGAGGATTGAACTCACTACTCAATTTTAATGGTTCTAGCGAGACAAGCTTGTTAACCATGACATCAGCTCGAGGTGCCCAAAAATAGGTCGATATGTGTCACAAAATTTATCGTCATACATATAAATAGAAACTCAATATTGGGTAAAATAATCATCAAAAGTGGACCCTTTGTTCTACCAAATATCTCTTACATTTCTAATAGCATTAATCATCGAAGTTAACGTGAGGCAATATGTTCTATAAGATAACCCAAAAAGAAAAAAAGTCATCTGTTTTAATGTATGACATAAGATTATATAACGAAGATTAACGAAACTGGTTATAAACAACCGACAATTTGAAATGCTTTGTTTGAACATTATTTTTTCGATACTCGTATTTAAGTAGATATTCTGTTTTTTTTTTGTTTTTTTTTTTTTTAATCATTTCACCCCGAGCAAGGTGGTAACGCCACTTATGTGCAGGGGGCTACGTAATAGTGAAAAGATCGGAAAAGAAAAAGCCGGAAACCATATCCTAAACAGGGAACAAGGGATGAGCCTCTTAACCTGTTCAATAGACATGGGTGGAGTGTGAACCGGTCGATAGATAGATCTATAATCAAACAGTATTATATATTTATTTCTTCCGGCCTGATTATTTACAATATATTTTTGTTACGAAAATGTGTGTCATTCGGCAGGATTTGAACCTGCGACACCTCTCCACATAGGGGAAAACACCATGTGATCTGGCGCGTCTTGAACCTCTTGACCATGCATGACGATCAGTCAAAACTAAGACAAATTCAGCCTATAACACAATTTTAGAATTCATTCAAATTGTCGGTTGCTTATAACCAGTTTCGTTAATTTTCGTTAATTTCCGTAACATGTTTAAATTTGTTGACATTACGATACATTTCAGAAAAAATCGGAAAATGTGTTATAGGCTTAATTTGACTTCGTTAGAGGATCACTACATAAACATACAAAAGAGGATCACTACAAAAACATATTTTGCTTTCTTGGACTCTGTGATAACAACCAAATATTTAGAGCAAAATTAAGCTCATGATTATCTCAGTGTAAGGAAATGAGAAGAAATATAACAAAAGAAATCTCAGAAAAATATTGCAAAAAGGGTGCTGTAGAATATTGTGATTGATATTAAAGAAACTAAATTCACAGAAAACGATCCTGGTTATTAATATATTTGAATTCCAAGTTGCTCAGTATATTCAACATCTTGAACTGAACACAAAATGACATCAGATGAATGGATTCTAAGACAAGGAGACTTTTTTCTAAGCCTAACATTCATCATACCAAATACTAATTCACACCGGATATACATGCACTATATAGAAGGTGAAAGTTCATATTCAGCTAGACTTGACACACAAGACAACTATTATGTTACTGACAGACATAGAAGCAAAAATGGCCTGGAGGTTCTTAGTCAACCTAACACGAAAACAGAAAGAAAATAATATTAATCAGGAAAGACGGCTGTGAATATATTTCATAGATTCTGAAGAAACATTAAGCAGAACATAAGAAACAACAAAAACATAATAAAGAAAACCAATAATAAAGCATTTGAAAAAATAAAACACCACTGGGCAAACAAATATCTCCATGCCGAATATGCAGATTATCTTGTTGATAAAGGTAAAACTCATCGATGGTTACGAGCGTCAGGATTAAAGATTGAAACGAAGCTGTTATTTTTGCAGTGCAAGATCAGAGCTTTTTGTTATGAGACAAATATCAGGATACATTAAACAATCTAAACTCAGGAGCTCCCGTGCTTGCGCCAAATGAATATCGTGGCGATAGAGAGAGGAAATATTTACAGTAGACACTACGAAAAATTATTGCTATGAACATCACCTAGCACCGGTTACAGAAAAAGAAAATCAGAAAAGTGTATGGGATTGCACCACCTTTACAAACAGGAAGATTGAAGACATTAAGAAGGACATAATTATCAAAAACCGAAAATTAAAAAGAAATTCCTTTTAAATAGTATGGCATGGCCAGCAGACTGTAATATAACAACCAAAAAAAAAAAACTATCGTTGTTTAAATACCTGGAAATCAAAACAGAAAGAAATTACTAATGAACATGTATCGTGGAGGAATGACAATACACAGACATAAGTAAGTCATACATTTATTATCGGTAGATACAGTAGTACATGTCCGTGCAGGGTGGCAACAGTCAGTGAGCTGAATAGACAACGACCGTGCTAGCCGTCAGCTACCGACTCCATTCTCGCTACTCGATATTAGTCCTTTATATATTGTGAACCATATGTCACGTGTTCTTGGTACGTCACAACAGAACAAGAAGAGAAGGTAGTCATTAGGAAGACAGTAGATAAATATTGATATTGCATTTAAATTTTTGCAGACATTTTTCTGGAAATCATGGAACCAGGAAATGTGAGAAACGAATCTGTTAGCTACATCTAGCCATTTCAACTGCATATTTGATGAGATATTTATGCCAGTCTTGTACTATGCTTAAATTCAAAAAGTATTGCCTGACACGGGGAGCATAGTAAACTTCCTTAACGCAAACCATGCGAAACGACATTTATGAGGAGCCAACCCAATCGTAATCATAGTGAGAAAACTAGCTCTTTTCTTTTCATACATTTACTGGAATATCTTTTGGCTAACCTAAAAGTAAAAGGTACATTATATCATAGAGTAAGACACCTACTTATTCAGGATTTATATTGCGACCTAATATCAGGGCATAACTTCTTTCGTCAACAGTCAATAATATAAATACCTTTCCGAAGCTTTAAGTCAGTTTTTAAAGTTTACAGCCTCGCAGCATGGGAATGGCCTATGATCTTAACGGAAATTTTTTGTCAGTTGCCGAAATTCTTTTGAAACTTGAGCAAAATTTTGCTGTGAAAGGATTAACATTTCAAAGCGTCTGATCCGTACGCTTATAGAAGGCGTAATAGATAATAAAACAACCATGTTGATTAATTTGGATCAGTTCTTGACATTCGACAAGGTTGATCATCGGCAAGTTCCGGCTGTACTTCAGGCCGCCAGATTACAAGCCGATTCCGGAAATCGGGTTAGCCTGCTGGAATGTACTCCTCACTACGGTGTTATGTGTAAACGTGAAGCGGGTGGGACCTTTTGTGCAAACACACTCGGTTCATCAAGTTACTTCCGGTCGCCCCTATTTTCCTCTTTGAAGAAAAACCTTTTGGCGAAAATCTGGAATCTTTCCTCTGCCGATTTATAAAAGGGCGTGCAGTCCGGTCCAAGAATGAACGTTATATGGCAATATGTTCATTTGTAATGATTAAAAATGGACACAAGAACGCAGTGAAAAAATAACTGTAATTCTAAATTAAGAGAAATACAAGAAAATGTCTTGATAAGTACAGAAGATTATTAGAAAAATAAATTGTGAAACATATCCGGAACACATCCTCAACTGCCTTATGCCCTCCCAAAGATTTGGAAGATAATGTGAGCACATATGAAATCTAAATAATAATAATAATACTAATGGTACCTCACATGTGCAGCTCACATATTACGAAGGGCATTGTTCCTGTAAAAATGATAAAGGCAACTACAATAAGAACACCAATAATAACAGCAACAACAATTTTAATAACAATGCCTTTTTCTACATTAAATAACTAATAATCATTAGTATGTTTTAAAAATCACTACCTCAGTCCAACGTAAAATGTATCAATAAGTGTTGTGTGACTTTACTATTTTGGCACCCATTGCACTATAAAAAACTTCTATTGCTTGTATCTGGCATCAATAGTTGACCTCTAGAGACATCTTTTTGTTCACACATGATACACGTATGGCACTTAATACACGTATTCGGTGTTCATGTCTTGAAAGCGATATGATTGAGTGGGCAGATTATCACGCAGTGGGTTACCATTATATTCTGCGGTAGACTGGTTGGCAGCCGAGTATATAGCACCCAATCAGTCCTGTTATTTAACCCATACATGGAGGGGAGATGCAGATTAATATTTTTCCTAATGGTATTTGAGCGTAAGTGTATGCAAGAAATTCAACTGAAATGCGAACCGGGCTCTCTGATTTGTCGTTCCAAGTCGATATTCACTGCACCACAAGGCATATAAAATAAATTAAAAAAGAATTAATAATAATATTCAATGCATTTATTTGCAATCATCAGCGAAAGATCTTGAAAAGTCGACGTCTAAACATCACATTATAATTGCTCTACCCACATGATATTTAAAAATTACCTTTCTTAAATATTACTATATAAAGTCAGCATTCAAATAGTTTTTTTAATTTTGTTCCAAGATAAACGCAAAATATATAAGAAAATTTGACATAGATTTCTGTTTTGTAATATAAGGAAAAATTTTAAAATTTGTAATGAGAAAGAATAATTAGTAAATATAATTTGAGGGAATATTTTCGAGTACATGCTTATATGTAGAGGATGGCGCACGTGCATGTACGAACGCATGCATATTTTTGTTTCTATGAATAAAATGTTATCATAGTGAAACTATTTCTGATCAAACATACACATTTACATGCAAAATTATGTTGAAATACCAAGGAAATTTATTTTATTTTTCTTCAGAATACATCGCTAGAGTTTGGAGCAATAATTTAATAAGCGAAATAATAAACTCATAATTAGTTTTTTTTATTTCCCAAGTTTTATCAGTCGTGTATATATATATATATATATATATATATATATATATGTATGTATGTATGTATATATACATATATATATATATCGTCTATGTAGTCATTATATTCAAACACTTATTACTCTTTAATATATAAGTAATACAAGCACACACACACACACACACACACACACACACACACACACACACATATATATATATATCGTTTATTCAAGCACATTTTATGTTTCTTTCAAAGTGGCAATAATTAAATCAAATAAATGTTTTTATTTTGAATGCACAGTGACTAGAATGCGTTTATTCAAAGTCTCTTCTGACGTGCAAAATTGATGAAAGACTAATGAATTTATTCAAAATAACGGGAAACTGTTATTTATTTGTACTTGACGGCAAATGTGAATCATTTTTCTTTAACTTTTACGAATTTCAGTATAAAATAGAATACAGGAAAATACAATTTCGACCAGCCGTATTAGCCATTTCTCTGACAATTGAACTTACCTCCCGATATTAAACATCATTACATAGTTTGATAGATGTAGAATATTTCGTTACACTTTGAACGCTGTCTGTAATATTTGCTAAGTATGGTTAATCTTAACAAAAGTTTTTTACTGTTGTTTCTTTTCATTCTTAGTAATTTTTCTCCTTTAAAATGTCTATGTTTTTTTATTTATAAGCTAATTGTTTCCGTTGTCATAATATCTCGGTCATTTAGTTTACATTTTATCCGCTATCAATTAAGAATGAACTTCCTGAACAATATGATAAAGTGTGGTCATTGGCACAAACTAAAACACATCTAGAAAAACATTCATGAAGTAAAGTTTATGATACTTTTAAAAAAATATAGTTTCAGTTCAAATCAAACGATTATATCTGAAAAGATATGAAATAAATTCCTATTATCTAATAAAACTAAATCTAAAACAAAACAGAGTAAACTTGAAGAAAAATTTGAAACGAAAAATACAATCGTTTAAAATTATCACTCCTCATGAGAGGGAAATGATTATCAAATACCTTTATATGTCGACTTTATAACTGTATACACTAGTGTCCACAATATGAGGAACGGAAAAACAAATACATAAATATGTGTTTTACTTAAAAGGTAATGCATGATTAGCAATGAAATCTTTAGCGAATAAAGATTAGAGTGTAACTCATAAATATCATACAAAGTTACAAAAATTTATATAATATATTTCTTTAAATAAAAATTAAATGGAACAAAGGAAAACTATTGAACAAAAAATAAGGAACGATGTTAATATTTTGCATAAACTATAAAGTTACATTGCTAAAAAACTCAATGGAGCTTTTCAACAATAAGTAAAATTTCATTTATTATTAGGACATTATTTTCAATCAATATAGCGAATTCTACACGAAAAACCCATTATCGCAAACTATCAAGAAGAAAAGTCAATTTCAGAAATGTCTGACATTATTCATAGGTCTAAAACCGATTAAACGTTAGATGCAAAACTAAAAATCGGCAAAACTCTAAAAACTTCGCAAAGAGAAGATAGAAGAACTGTTAGAATATCTACAAATATCCGTTTTGAAACTGCTACAACAATTGCCCGTAATTTTAATGAAGACACACATAAAAATATCTCAAGGAAAACGGTTGCTCACAGGTTAAAAAAATGCAGGATTGCATGCCAGTAATCCAGCTTCAAAGACTCTCAGTTCAAAGTGAAACTAAAGGGCACGCCTGGAGTATGCGAGAGAACATGTTGTTTGGACTGACTACTCATTGAGATACAGTTTATTTCAGTGACAAGTCTTAGTTTAATATATTTCGTTCAGAGGGCAAAACTTACGTCGACCGTAGAACAGGTGAATGTGTCAAGAAAACCGTTACGTTTGGTGGCGTCAGGGTGATGGCGTATGGAATGATTTCATCTGCAGGAGTTGACCCTATTACACATGTACATGGTAATAACAATGCTGAGATTTACAAAATGCTTCTCCAGCACCATGTGGTACTAAGATTACACCATAATCATTATGAATCTCCTATTTTCATGCAGGAAAATGCACCTTGCCACAAGACACAGAAGGTTATGGCTTTATTTGAAGAAGGAATCGCCCTAATAAAGTGGCCAGCACAGAGCCTCAACCTGAATTCAAGAGAAAATGTTTTGAAGATAATTGAAGAAAGGGCTCAGAAAGGAAACTCGAAAAACCAGGATCACCTATGGGAGTTATTGAAAAATGAATGGGAAGGAATTACTGCTTATTTTTGCAATAAATTAATTAGATCATATGGTCGACGATGCAGAGTAGTCATTGCAAATAATGGGATATTTACCAAATATTAAATGTTGTTGATGTTTTGTTAACAATCAATTATTAACAAGATCGTTCCTTAACTTTTGTTCAGTAGCTTATTTCCTTTGTTCCATTTAATCTTTATTTTAAAAAAGAAAACTCTTATGTAAGATTTGTAACTTTGTATAATATTTATGCATTACACCCTAATCTTTATTTTGTAAAAATTCCATTGCTAATCATGCATTTCTTTTTAAGTAATACACATATTTATGGCTTTGTTGTTTCCGTTCCTTAAATTAGGTCCGCTACTGTATTTTCTAAATAGAATAAATGACGTTACTTCTACGTGATTTAGCCGTAAGAACACAGACACACAGAGACACTCACACACATATATATTCTAAAGTAGAAAGGGTTTTTTAAAAAATTTTAATGTTCAGATTTTATTACTTAAATTATATTTAGTGTATTCAGATATTTCACTAGACGCTCAACCCAATTTTTAAATAATGCATTTCTTGATTCATTTTTGGCTATCCTCCTGAATATTCGAGAAATATTATTAAAGTAAAAATATACGAGCTGCGACATGACTCAAACAGGCTTTCCCCTTTGCAAGAAAAACCGTCGTTAGATCCAACATATTTATATAGAATCAGAAACCTATTGTCACCAATCTAATAATTCTGAATTCGGTCGGCTTTCAATCCTGGATGAAAGCAATTAGATGTCTAACCGTAATGATGAGTTGTGATCCAGCGAATCATATCTGACTACTTAAGCCCTCACACCCTAAGTGAGCAGTAGCATCTCATTCAGTAACGATACATCATACCTGCTTCTGCCCATAGTTAAAATCGACTGATGCCAATTCGGTTGGGTTTCAATCCTGTGTAAAAGCAATCGGATGTCTAAACGTACAAATGAGCTGCGATACAGCGAAACAGATATGCCTGCGGATATATATATATATATATATATATATATATACGCAAATATGAATATATATATATATATATATATATATATATAAAGGCAAATATTTTTCTCCGGTTATAAAAATGTTTCTAGTATCATACACACACATACACACACACACATACACATACGCGCGGCAGCACACACACACACACACACACACACACACATATATATATATATATATATATATATATATATATATATATATGTTCCTTTTGTATTCCTAAATTCCCAAAGGCGAACGACACTAAACAGAAATATTGAATATTCTCCCATTCAGTAAACTAATTTGTAAAAGTCACGTTTATAACTTGTGAGTTGAAATGACAATTTTGCCTATCGACAGGGCCACTAGGGCTTGTTATTTACCTGAAGGTGAAAAGTAGGTAAGTTCAGGACAGACAGGACTTCCTTTTCTTCTTTTCATTTCTCTTTGTTCTTCGAGTAGTAAAAGCAAATTTAAAACAGATAGAAATGATCGCTTTCAGGCAGAATTTTGGGCTGTTTGTAAAGGACATTTTCAGAGAAAGTAAATCCTAACACGTTCCCTCAGGCTGAATAACTGAAGATGCCTTCTGATGTGTGTCCACGCGCGCAGCTTCCTGTGTGTGTGATATTAATTCTATGACATTACTCGCTATATAGTGGTCTTGTAAGGAAAAGCAAGTTCTTTAATATTATTTTAGTTTTATGTTTTTCGCCATCATTGTGAAGCAAGTGATATTTTTATAAGTTTATATAGGCAAAATGTCTATTTAAAAAAGGTTGCTTTAAAGTGAGAGTTAAATAATATACGTGTTTGCTTATCAAGTTATTTTTTTATAAATTACAATTGTCCTTTATTTAATTATGTATTACTATTATTTTGTAATTCCTTGTTATTTTTTCCAAGAAGATCTACTATCTTTATTAATAAGATTCCATAGGATCACTTTTCCGACAAATACTTGAAAATGAGTTTCTGCATCAGAATATGTTACTGCAGTCCTAAAATGTATTATTTGTTTGATTCGCGGTTAGGAATATAATTGTCTCAATGGGGTTAGAAAAGACCAACTGGTTTCTAAAATGTTTCTCGTGTTATTCTTACTATAAGCAGTCTAGCTTTGTCATGGAGAAGAATGATAATTTTAGTAAATTGCGATGTATGCTGACACCATATGAACAAATTTATGTTAACTGAGAGGAATCTATATTCCTTTAGAAATGCAACGTATGATTTGTGGTTAGTATGATCTATTTGTCAGTAAAATTTATTCCTAGAAGAGATAATTACACATAAATTAAGCCAATATTATTAATAAACAGACGTTATAACGTATTTGTAATATTTTCCCACATAAATTTATATCGATAAAATATTTTGAAATTAAAATAAAAGCCAGTTTAAGTTCGGTGTATCTGGAATAAAGAGACTTGAAGAATTTCAACATTTTATGAAAAAAGGAAATTTAGTTCTTTATTCGTCAATTTAATTTTAAATTTTGAAATCTGAAAAATGAATGGTGTAGGAGGAAATGTTTTCATCTTTTGACATCTGAAGAATTAATTTATCCAACATGCGTGCGTGGGTAGACTAACGGCTAGTATTTAACATAATTAAACCGGTCCTGCTCGATATTTTTGTTCACTTACATACAAATAATCTTAGAAAATGTATAAATTCACTTCTTTCCCGATCAATGGATGAAACCGCTAGAGAAACTAGGTTATGTCGCCTTGTTTATCAACTCGTTTCGAAAAAAGAAACTTGTTGGCTTGCTCATAGGTAAATAGAACAATTTCTGCTTTGATTGGCAAAATCTACACATTTTAATTCAATAGAAAAAATGCCGTTGCCAGAGCCACCTGTGATGATTTCCACAGAAAAAGAAAATGCACAAATTAAAGTTATTTAAGTTGCGTAATATCCCGCAGACGCTCTTTTGTCTGTTTCTTATTACTCTTGCACAATGTCTCCCTCTTTGTCTACAAGTAGGAAATACATTCTACAACAGTGTTGATGTTACTGAAAAAAAGCCTGACATATTCAGTTTAATCCCCGGAACATTAATTTTACACATTGTATGCAGGTTTTTTATAAAGGAAAAAAAAAGAGTTTTTGCGTGGACAGAAAAACATGAATAGAAACAGGAATTTGGGAAAAGTATACGTAAGAATCAAACATCAATATCATTGTCGGTAGCTTTTGAAGCGTGTATATTGACGTGAAGCATCAATTCTTCTCTCAAACGAAGACTATCTCATTGCCATGGATTAAACTAATTTAAATTAACACCTGATCAATAAAATATTTTTTCAAAGTACAAAAAAAAATTACAAGCTGATTATTTATTTATTTATTTAATTATTTTGCAAATTTTAATAAAAATGTCCTGACAGGTTTTATTTCTTCATGTGTTGTTTTTTCAGAACGTAGCTTGTCATGGATTAACATTTGCCCCTATCCATTTTCGCGCTAATAATTTTTCTCTTGTTATGTCTTCCAAACTCTGCTCCGCCATCTGCCTGCTGAAGCCCATCAGGTGTGTCTCGCGCTGCTTTTCCCTGTCTCTCTTTCTCTTTATCCGTTCTGTGAATACTAGGTCCTCCAAAATCTCCATCCTTATTACTTGTCCAAAAAACCCCATTTGTCTTTCTCTGATTTTAAAGATAACTTTTAATTTCGCTTGCATTCCCCTCAAAAACTTCGATTTTGCTGACATGTTTGGTCTTTGGTATCCTCAGCATCTTTCTGTAGAACCACATTTCTGTTGCTTTGAGTTTCGCCTTCATGTTCGAAGTGATTGTCCATCATTCGCTGCAATATTATAGAGCAGATATCACATAACAGTTGTCATATGCCTGTGTGGACAATAACCATCAATATGGTTACACGTCTATTAGGGAATATTTACATTTACACATCTATGTACTGATACGGTTCACCTGTCCTAGATCATGACAAATGGATAATGATAAATAAAATTAATAGATGAAGATTGCTGTTCGATTGATATAATCGAATACCAATCTGTCCCAGGTCTGATTCAATACTGACACATGCGATGTCCAACAATCAAGGATGAATGACAAGACGAGATGATTTTTATATAGAAATTTTAATAAGTAAAGAAATATTAAAAATTAAAAAAAATTAAGTATGAAAAAATGTCTCATGACCTGAATCTTAAAACTTATATTCGGATACCCAACGTAATCGAAATAACAATTTACAACATATATTAACAAATATGAATGAATACAGGCGAATATGAATGCAAGAGATTAACACAAAATAAAAATGAGGAGAACCATACAATTCATATGTATTCATATGATGTATGTTTTAACATAATATTCGTGGAAGTGGATGCGTGTTCTAACATGTGTCTAAGAATATAATAACTCATCTTTATATCAGTTCATTCTCTCTTATCTTACTGTCTTTTCTTTTCTTTTTCTCTCTTCCTCCACTTTCATCATAAAGCTTCGGACTCAAACACAGTCCACTTGAGATATATGTAGTTACGACTGTCTCTGTATTTTTTTCAGTTGACTGTCGTATTTTCAGCATACAAATGTCTGAAATATCTGCATTTTCTTTTGTTCTTTTATTCAAACCAGCGTCGCATTTTCTGTATTTGAACGATTCTGCATCTTTTTATCTTCAAAATCTTTTCCTTTTATATGTTGACTGTTCTCCGTCGCTGTATCTCTTTCTTTTCTCGATAAACAGCTTGGCTTTGCTTTGCTTTCTCTTCTATGAACAAACAGGAATCAGCGCAGGAATAATATTACAGCGTCTCATTTTATCTTCGTCGCTATCTCTCTTTCTTTCCTTTTTTCTTTTCTTGATAAACAGCTTGGCTTCGATTTCTTTTTCTTCTCCGAACAAACAGGAATCAGCGCGCGAATAATATTATAGATTCTTCTTTTATCTTCATCGCTATCTTTCTTCCTTGTTTTTTCTTTTCTTGATAAACTGCTTGGCATCGCTTTCTTTCTCTTCTCTGAACAAACAGAAATCAGCGCACGAATAATATTACAGATTCTTCTTTATATTCGTCGCTATCTCTCTTTTTTTTCTTGATAAACAACAATTCGACCACGTTTTCTTCTTGTTTTAACAAATAAGAACTTATAAGTTTCTTTTTCTTATCCGGCGTTGCTTAAGATGAATTGGTCAAATTACGCTATTATCTCAAATGCGTTTTTCCTTCATTCATCATTTATCAGCGCCCAGCAAATATGACTTGTTCGTTCAAGATTCAATCTGCAAATAACTTCAAAATCTTACTTACCACGTGATTTGATTTTTGGCGCGAATTCTGGCTCCTGCTTTTTCGCGACCTCCATGTCTAGCTTCTGTCTATTTCCTGTCTAGACATTTGTTAAAAGGGTAACTGGGTCAACCAACCTTGACCTATTATCCCAAAATAGACTGTTGGCTTCCACGTGATCATCTCTTTGTTACCACGTGGAGACCAATCTCAATATATGTGTGTAGGTGTGTGTGTGTGTGTGTGTGTGTGTGTGTGTGTGTGTGTGTGTGTGGCTAACTATATCCGTAACACAATCAAGTACACTTTTGTTTGACTTCAAAGAATACTTCCTTTAAGTCAATACTCTGCTAAATTTTAAATATGGGCCTTGGCCATGCCAATCCGCCTTCACATCACAGTGTTGCACTTTCATCATCTGTCAGAATGCTTCCCAAGTAGATAAATGTTTGTACCTTTTTGATTTTACTATCCCTGTTGTGTAGTTGTCATTTTGAGGTGCTACTTTTTTTTTGAAAAACATGCATTTGATTTTACTGGAATTTATGTTTAACCCTTTCTTCTCTTTTTCTAATACTACCTTCTGTATGAGGTTCTGTAATTTTCTTTCCATATCTGATATATTACTGTGTCATCTGCGTATTGTTCAGATTATGACTGCTAATGTCACATATTGGGAGAACTCTTTCAAAATTCCAACACTGCACATGCTAGATAGATCCGATGAGAAGGCACATCCTTGTCTTAAAACACTTTCGATTTTCGTATATGGGCTAAATTCAATTCCTGTACGTGGACAAGCGGTTTTTTGGCGGTATATGTTATAAATAACTCTAATATTTTTACGGAATGTGTCGAGTATCGAAAACAATCTTTGTGTGGTACTATTCTAACGCCTTTGCGTTATCTATAAAACCCAGGTACATGCATTTCTGTATTATTATTGCACTTTCTGATACTATCCTGTGTATCAATATCACGTTCCTTGTTCCGGTTACCATTGTTCATGTTTTATTGTAGGGACGATTCTGCTGGGGGCTCTGTTAATCAGAATCCTGATGTTGTTTTGTTATGTGGCTTATCAAGATGAGTGTTTGTTTGAGTTCATATCAACTTATGCCTGGTTTCTCAGATAAGTGCTATAAATATTTATCAACTTAGGTTTTCTGTTATGTCACCAGTTATATTTTTCATTCATTATTTCTGTAATTCTAATCACACTGACATTGTCTAAAGCTGTAAGCATCTTTATTACAATATGCCCTGGTACTACTTAATTTTGTCAGTCCAAATTCAAATTTGGGTTTTAATATTTGTGATTGTCATTATTTATGCGTTTTTCGACTGCAACCCCAAGTCGTGCAAGAGATCTCCAATATGTTCGTTCCATCTCTGAAGTATATATCTTTCCATAAATGTCTTCTTTGCGCATTGATGCTGAGAATGTTTTTGTCCTGTTAGTTTAATTATTTATTATTCATATCCCCTTTATTTGATCAGTCTCTCCATTTCTGTAAATTTGTTGTTGAGTCATTTTCCTTTATCTCGTTTGCCTTTGCTTCTTATTTTCATGTGTAGTCTCCTGTATTAAGTCTCATGACTTCGAATTGTTTTCTGCCTCTGTTACATCATATCTAGAATTTCGTCGGTGATTCACTTATTTTTTCTTCTACGTCCGTTTTGCATTTTTCATTTGGCATCGTATTTTCTTTAAATTATATCTGTATATTTCTTGTAGATTAAAGTCTTTCATGTTTTTGCTAGATCATGACAAATGGACAATGATAAATAAAAATATTAAATGAAGATTGCTGGTCGATTGATGTAATTGAATGCCAATCTTTCCCAGGTCTGCTTCAATACTGACACATGCGCTGACCAACAATTAAAGATGAACTACAAGGTGAGATGATTTGAATATTGAGATTTTAATAAGTAATGAAATATTAAAAATAAAAAAAATTAAGTATGAAAGAATGTCCAATGACCTGAATCTTAAAACTTATATTCGGCTACGCAACGTTTGTGAAAAGTACAACATATATTAACAAATATGAATGAATGCAGGCGAATATAAATGCAAGAGATTAACACAAAATAAAAATGGGGAGACCCTTCATGATTTTGATATATTTTAGCTGTGGGTAAATAATGTGTCTTATAGCATTGTTTTTCAACTTATTTATATAGAAACTATGAATTAAAATAAGTTTAGAGAGGGCTGGGCTCCGTCAAGCTGTGTGTCCAATAAAGCACATGCCAGTTTGGGATACAGTAGAATATCTGCCCCTACGATCGTAGGGAAAAGAGGATACATGATCGCGAACTTTCTATTGCGACTGCATTCGTCAACAAAATTTATATTTCAATTCATATAGTTTGGCATGTAATCAAATACATGATGACAATTTGTTTACGCCTGTTAGAGTAAGGAAAAAACACGGAATGAAAAAATAGTATGAACCAGTGTATTGAAATAATAGAAAATATATAAAAGTCCACAGATATAAGTGTCCGTACAAACTGTCTAGTTACATTGCGTCTTGATTGCCTCCCTTTAGGAAACCTCGCATGTTAGCCTTTTTGAAAGAGGAAGAGTTCATTCCAATGTAGACAGGGTACCATTACATCATTTTAGTTACGTTAGGGAAAATTGTAGAGGTTCAGATTCTGTTAAAAATTTTAATTCGTAGGGTTTTCTTTCAAAAAAGCAATATGTCTTTTTCTTTTCTAGGTCAACAACTGATGTGTTAACGATTATTGCTGAAAGAGTCTACCAAGCATCCTATTAGAATATAATGTTCAGGCTGCTGCTTTACATTTCTCGAAGATGATTGACAGGTTTCTCCAGAAGTTGAAAGATTATGATATTTCTCAACACAGTTTTCATCTGGTTCCATTTTTCTTATCAAACTGCGAAATGAAAACTCTCTTAAATAGCAACCTTACTTGCTCTTTTTCATTAATGCAAGTGTCTCCAGTTTTATCCTTCAAAATACTTTGTCCTTAATTTTCATCAACGAACTTCCTGAACTGCTTAGTTCTTAACTTGTTATCCATGATTGGGACACAACTATTTTACTTTTGTCTTAACAAGTCTAGTCGTATTATTCTAATATCTTTAAAGAAATAAAATGGACGGCTGATCTCTCAAAAAAGCTAGAATCTGATATTAACTGTAACAAGAAAAAATTAATAATTTTAGCGCCTCCAAAATGTAAACTTACTATTTTATAAGTCTGAAATAACCTTAGGTTTTTCATCTGCATTGCTGAAGATGATGACCAGGGAAGGGATTTCTTTTGCTTCCTCGGGCTATATTTTCTATTAGACATGAAGTAGAAAGATTATATTAAATTAATTGCTCTGTTTTGTACTAGAGAGATTGGTCCTCTGTGTCGTGTTAGGTACGTTTTTGCAACGTAAATTGCTTACATATTTATAAGTCTATGGATTTCATATTGCCGTTATATCTGCCCTGATGCTTCTGCTATGTCTTTAGAGATTCTTGATAAAACCAGATAAATATGTGATATTTTTTGTCCTGGCCCAACGTCTCATTTTCCCTTATTTTCTACTGCAAAACGTTGGTTATCTTTGGGTTTATATAGTTTCAGGGTAAATGTTCTGATAAGCGTTCCGAAATTAAGCGCTATACTATAATTGGCGGTAATGCATCATAATTTTTCTATTGAAATGTATCCATATAACCGCAAGTTCTATTTTAATAGTTTCTGCTCTCGCTATTCTAACTTGTGCAATTCATTTCCAATATATTGCTTCTTAATCAACTATGATCAACTAAAATTCAAATGCAATGTCAATCGTTTTATTCTGTCTTAATTTTGGTTCCTTTATTTTTCTCTCTCTTTAATTATGTTTTCCTCTACTAATAATATTATATTTTCTATGATAACTACTTATTTTCTGGCTTGTGGAAATCTCTTCTGGCTTCTTTTTTCCCCGTTAACTTTAACGTCAAAGAGTTAACAGTAATGCCAATCGTTATCTTCTGAATAGTTGTTCTTTTATCGTTCCCTCTCCTTAAATATGTTTTCCACTTCTCATATTGTTGTAAGTCCTGTGCTAAGTGTGTCTTCTTTTGCTTGTAAAAGTCTTCCCTGATTCTTGCTTCCCAGTCAATATTGATATTCAAAGATTTGAATGCAATATCAATCTTTGTCTTTTTAATCCTTGTTGTTGTTTTATTGTTTTTATGTTTCTTTAATAATATTTTCTTTATACCATATTCATTTATACTCATTATAATCATTATACTCATTATACTCATTATATTATACTCTTGCGTCTTGGCGGCTTTCTTACTTTACATTTGATAAAGTGAGTACACAAATTTACATATGAATGAACAATTAGTATTTTGTTTGACATCAGTATGTTGTGTTTTTGTAATTCTCCGGTGTTAGGATGGAATCACTTGAGCTCTGAGTATTTGCTTAAGGGAGATTTCACTTGCAAATCTATGTATAAAAAGTGAGCAATCGGATGAACAAACAAAAATACATCTCCTAAGTTCTTGTGTCCAAGTGAAAAGTTTAATAAATAACAAAACATATTTTATAGAAATATTGTATATTTTACATTAAATTCATGAGAAGAGGATTACACGACTAGTGTGTGTGTCAGTTGTCCAGCGCTCGACCATTTCAACTGTTCTTCCAAGGTTTCGATTCCTATTGTAGGCGGAACAGTCTAACAAAATCTTTAGAGGAAGGGAACCATAAAATACGTAAAAGTCTCATCATGAAAAGGTATATCTTCAGATGCATAATAATTTTATCGATGGATTTTTTATATTTATAAATCGTAGGCGCGAATAATGTCGTACATCGATATCATTGAAGATACTTTAACACTTCGTTTAAATAGTAGCTTTTATGTTTAATTGAGACAGATTATTACATTTAACCATTTTGCTTTTAGTGTTATATTTATTATTAATTTTTATTAACCCACACTTTTTCAGAAGTAGCTGTCGCAATAGTATTTATTGTAATAGTAGTAGTAGTAGTTACAGAACATATATCCTTTCCAAACAAATCTACTGCTAATATAGTGAGTGATAATTACATTAAAATAAATTTGACAGCGTTAAATTAAACATAAAATAAATCTGATCTGATAAGTAAAAAAATCTGAATAAACTAAATGTCAAATATGTAAATTTCAAAATGGGAATTTGCTCGTGTTTTAACGTTTAAAATGTGTAAACTGCAAGCTTGTTTAATTGTATCACTAATTCAAACTTACTATCTCGGTATATCTCTCTTTCTCGCTTTCTCTCTCTCTCTCTCTCTCTCCACACATTCACTCACCCCCGTATACATGTGTGTGGGTATTATTTTCTGTGTATTTCTGAATATGAAAATAGAGTGTATGTCTGAATATAAGAAAGAGACATGAGAAAAACTGAATTGAATTTCAATTGACGCTTTTCCTTCATTAGCAGAATTTAACAAAAACGAAATGAATTTGTTTGATTCAAATTACCCAACAAACAAAAATGAAAGATTTGTTGTTGCCAGAAAATTATAAAACGCTCATAAATTGGTGAGAGTTGAAATGTGAAATATGAAATTACGTCATTTTGTATACTCAAATTGTCGGACAAACAGCTGGCGTTCCATATATTTTTTCCGTAAATTATGACCATAGATTTATTCTTTATATGAACGTTTCCCTTCAAGGATAACAAAAAAAACACCGTCAATGGACAAAACGCATAAGCTGAAATAAGTAAAATTTCCTCATGTCTCAATCATATGGTCCTGTTAAAAGATTATATCTGAGTACATTAACGCATACACACACTCAAACACACGCATATATATATATATAATAGGTACCTCCACTGGAGTTCAGTCATTTTTCTATTCCTATATTTAAATTGAAATTTTAAAAATGAATAAGTTGTCTTCAAGCTTTAAAATTAGATTTAATTGAAAGCGAAGCGATTAAATTTAATAATTCTTGTAAGCAGAACATACTGGTGTATTTTTAAACGAAATTATATTATATTTTATTAATATTTTTAAGATATATCGCCAGTCGAAGAATCCTGCTCAAAATGTTCAAATGTTATATCATTAGATTCCAAGGGGATTTAAATTAAGGCTTCCGAAATAAAAAGCAGATGTGATTTAACATAATAATTATTCTACTATGAGCGTGTTATTCAAATGAAACAAGTGGTAGTATCCTAAGAACAATTCAGTTAAACTATCCACAGTTTTATCAAATAGTGTTTATATAGAGAAACATAAAACTTCTATCAATTTAAGTAGAAAAATCAGTTCAAAGTTTTATATTATAATTTTCTGTTTGTTAATTTCGGGAATCAAGTAACACCAACATGCTTTTCCTGAGTCAAGCTGCCACAATGATCAATGATATAATTAATTAAGTAGAGAAAATCAGTTCAAAGTTTTATATTATAATTATCTGTTTCTTAATTTCGGGAATCAAGTAACACCAACATGCTTTTCCTGAGTCAAACTGCTGCAATGATCAATGATATAATTTATGCGGCCGTTGACGAATTGTGCTTCATTGATTGGTTGAATCATTAACAGTTTTTAAAATGATCAAACAATCCCAAGGTATCAAAAATGTTATAAACTAAGTGAAAATAACATAAAATTTTGTACTCTGAAATACAACATATTTTAAAAAAATGATTTATTGGAAGGCGGTAGAATGGGCACGTTGTTAGATTAACGCAACTTCATAGGATCTGATTGAAATTACTGAATAGAATTCTTTTTAGTTTCCATGTCATTAGACCAAGAAAAGACAGTTGACATTTATAGAGAACATAACGATAAAAGACTGTGTGGAAAATCCTATGCTCACAAGGCAGTTTAAAGTCAATCAGAGGAAAGCAACGAATATCGATATATTTTTAATCGATATTTCCACAGGCAAGGCATTAAAACAACAAAGACACAAAAGTTCACAGGAAAACAGAAACTTTATTCATGAGTCTGATGAAAAAAGAGTAATCAGGAGGACATCAGATAGCATTTGACATTGCCTTTAAATTCTTGCAACTTAAAGTTTGC
>JBBBDQ010000755.1:3850000-3925000 GCA_037127315.1 Ascarosepion bandense
AGATGGATAATTGTTTTTACAGAAACTCATTCTCGTGAGCATTGGGAACAAGCGTGCGCACAAGCCGGAAATTTGATACTTCTTTTTTCTGGCTATTTATTTTTGTTTTCCTTTATTCGTTTTTATTTTTCTACACAATAAATTTATTTTATTTTTCTATTACGGTAAAAGCTGCAGTATAGTTTAGTGTGGAATTTTAACTCTATTGGGTTGTGTGTATCATTATTTTTTTTGTTTCCGTCTCGCTTTCTTATTTTTTTTTTTCGTATTTGCAATGTTTTGTTTTCCAGCAAATAAGTTTATTCTAAAATTTATATTCGTCAACATCTATCCACATCTTCTATCTACTTTATTAATACTCATAAATACGAGTTTAGTAGTTCGTCAGAACTGTGGTTATAAATATGACACTACGAAACGACTCTGGTGCAACATTTAAAACTGGACGAATCTAATCATCTAGAAATTTATCATGCAGCCAACACTATTTTTTAGATAGGCTATATTATTATCATATGCTAAAATTATATCCAGACCATCCGTGCTACAGTCGTAGTATAAATATGTATAATTGTTGATATATATTTCATTGTTGTTCTATATCGGATCAATCACTGTTTTATACTAAATCTAGGAAAAAATACATATTTTTGCGTGTCATTCATATGAATAGTTATTGAAATTACACACACACACACACACACACACACACACACACACACACACACACACACACATATATATATATATATATATATATATATATATATATATATATATGTATATTAATTGCGATGACCACACCAAGATATAATGCATTTCGAGAAAAAATGAGGGATAATATATATATATATATATATATATATATATATATATATATATACGATAGTCATCCGCAGATAGATCTGTTTCGCTGTGTCACAGCTCATTAGTACTGTTAAACTCCGATTGCTTTTTAACCCAGGATATATATATATATATATATATATATATATATATATATACACAATACGTTAAAAATTCCATGCATATATATAAAAAACAGAAACGGATTAAATCTAAGAACAACAATTTCAATATTTTTTTTAATATATTGTATCACTAATTTGAAGTAAGTGTGTAATTCTTCGAATTGTAGATATAAATGAATTATTACTATCATCCTAATGAGTGACGCTCATTTCAAATATACTGAAGCCAATATAGTTATATATGTTCAATATTTTGATATATTTTCATAAAACTCGCATAACCCACCGTTGTGTTACAATAAGAAATAACTTCTTCGTTTAAGACAGTAAATGCTCTCCAATCGAACGGCAGCAGATCATTCCGAATTCATCTCAGCTTCCTGAGATAAATTTTGGAATTGAGCTTCAATCTCAAATATAACAAATCCCATGAAGCAGCAGCCCAACCTCTCCAAATATTCGTTGATAGCGATGCTCATTCTTTTAGCAGGGATGGAAAATTATAGTTAATTCTGCAGGTTTAAACGAGTTATCTACTATTGTCCATGGTATGTTGACAAAACGATACATATAGATATTAAAATTTCTCATTAGGTAAGATCAGAAGCCGTGTGAGACATGCCTGATGTACCACTTGAAAATTTATAATTGTATTAAAAAATGTTTCTGTACTTATCGGATAGGAGATTTAACTTCCATCATTTACGCGCACTTTCGCAATTCAGAAAATATATTTTTTGATAAAAAAGTTTACTGTATCAACAAAATTTAAAAAAAATCAAATTTCTTGAAGCTCTTTATGAAAAGGACATATAGCCAAAACTAAAAAAAGTTATAAGAATAGCAACTATTTTTGAAAATGTCGATAATAGCAAGGTCATAAAAAATATAATTATATAAAAATTTATAATCCTTAATATAATAACAATATTTCGGATTTGAAATTTAAATAAAGATTATGAATAAATAAATTAAAATTACCTCACTTAGAAAAAAACATTATAGCTTTAATTGTTTATATTTATTTCTAACAATGCATGTTCGTGTGTATTTACAACAAATAAGAATATGTATATATATATATATATATATATATATATATATATATATATATATTAATCATTTCACCCCAAGCAAAGCATTCCACTGCCACTATAGCGCAGGGAGTTACATAAGGGAAGGTGGTGGGAGAGTTATTAGATATAGGAAACGTCAGAAGGAGGGTGATAGACGAATAAGGAGGTACTGCCTTACATATATATATATATATATATATATATATATAAGGCAGTATTTTACATAACTTCTTCTTCTTCTGCTTCATCTTCTATGTGTTCCCTTCCTTAAAGATAATTGCCATTTGTACTCTCCACGATTACTTAGCTCTTTTGACCGTTACCTGTTTTTTATCTTCTTTATTTGTAGCCTCCCGATTTTATTCCAAAATTCATTCACAAAATTTATTCGATGTAGGTGGCTCGCTCACGCCCGTTATATCTCTTGTTCCCAATATTCCTTGTGAGGGTTAGATCTTCTAAGCCTTTTTCCTCATTATGCGTTCCAGTATTTTTCTTCATCTCTTTCTGGTTATGAGAATAAGTGATTGTTTTATTGACACTTACTTTAAGACCTTTCCGTTTTATTCTCCCGATTTATCTACTGTTGCCCATCGTATGTTGACAAAACGATGCATATATATATTAAAATTTCTCATTAGGTAAGATCAGAAGCCGTCTGAGGCATGCCTGATGGACCACTTGAAAATTTATAATTGTCTTAAAAATGTTTCGGTATTTACCTATGAAACGAGTTGGTGTTTCTGCCCGACTGACAACCCATCTAGAAAAAAAAAGAATTTCATGTACATGGTTTATTTTCTATGCTTATATGGCAACCAGTGAGAATCACAGTATTCAATCGTAATTGATGTATCGAGACAAGCTTGCTAAACATTGCATTATATAAATATGAGGCATATGCAGGAAGATCGTTTACACTATTTGCATTTTTGTTGTTCCCATATTTATTGCCATATTCATGGAGTTTCGGCCGTTGTATGTTCCAGCCTTCTTAAGATTATAAACGTTGGAATTTTTAACCGAATCAATTATTTCGTCCATCTGGGGATAGATTGTTGTAGTTTTTACGTACCTG
This sequence comes from Ascarosepion bandense, assembly GCA_037127315.1. Taxonomy (NCBI): domain Eukaryota; kingdom Metazoa; phylum Mollusca; class Cephalopoda; order Sepiida; family Sepiidae; genus Ascarosepion; species Ascarosepion bandense. The sequence continues at coordinate 3,853,126 of JBBBDQ010000755.1, forward strand.
GATAGCTCAGTTTTAGTTATTTCTGTTTCGTAACTCAAGTTTTTGCACACCTCTTCTGTCACAAGTTTCACAATTCCGCGTGTAAGGTTACTGGACTTCTTCAACCAACGTTTTTAATTATTGGACCAAGAACAGATACTATAGTTTAGTTCCAAAATATCGACAATGGAAAATCATTTTCGAAGAATGTTCCGTGGATGTGAAAGTAACCTCATGAATGGAATATTAGATAGAATTTGTTATTTTATTATAATTAGTTATTTGTATTGCAACAGACTAGCCTCCATGGATACAAGTAACTTTGCTAATTTTATAATTTTTATCGAAGTATATCTCTTCTTTCTCGCTTGTTTTTATCTTTTTCAAATTCCAACTCTCTCTTCCTGGTGTTGGTATAGGTTTTATTTTGTTTCCATTTTCTCTAAAACTGCGTCGTTTCTCACATGTTCGGTCCAAAATATTCTCAGCATCCTTCAATAAACCTCATTTCTATTACTTCAGCGGTAATTCTGGCATTGCTTTAGAATATCCTCCATTGCAACAACAAATAAACGATTCAGAGTATTCTGATGTCTGTGCAACAGCTGCGATCAAACAATTATCCCTCTGGTCCCATACATAGAAATATAAACCGACCAGGCCCCACAACATAACGACTGTTATTATTATTCAATTTGAGTCTATAGTATTTAGTAGACTCCCAGTTTTTTTTGTTTTGTTTTTTTATCAGGAATCAGTGAGATTTTTCTGATCTATGAAACCTACATAATACTATTAGGCGGGAAGACATTTTAAAATATTATATACGAAAGAGCTAAATTGACACACATTCAGTAAAATAGACAATTGTAGAGAAAATAACATGAAAAACAATTAAAATATCAAGATGAGAAAATATATCCCAATAATGACAGCAGACGACATATTTTTTAGTCATATTTTATTCATTTAGGCAAATGCATTCTTCCAGAGATAACAAATAGTGGCTGCTCGGCCTTCTAATTTGTATCCAATTATGGATTAATATAACGATCCGGGAATATATTACATAAATATAAAATAAGGTAATAATGTTTTCTCTAATCATGGTCATTTTTCAGTAAAGTCAGTTGCATTTGCTTATAAAATATTTAATAATAATAATAATAATAATAATAATAATAAGAAGAAGAAGAAGAAGAAGAAGAAGAAGAAGAAGAAGAAGAAGAAGAAGGAAAAGACGAATAAGAAGAAGAAATTCGAAAACCTGTCAAAATATAAAAACCTGGAAACTGAAATAGAAAACATTTGGAAACTGAAAGCAAGTATCATACAAGTTATTGTGGGTGCACTTGGAATGATAAAAAATGGAACAAAAAAACATATTGAAAGAATCCCTGGAAACCTTAGCTTAACAGATTTATTTAAAAAAACTGACTTTTAAGTAGGGCCCAAACACTAAGGAGAAATTTGTCTATTTAACACTAGGGATGTTAGGGAGATATAAAAAAACATGAAAAGGAGCCATAACAACACACCACGACTTGCCTTAGGTCTTCTTGCAGACTTGGTAGTCAGTGCGATCATAGCAGAAACCGATTTATAATAAAAAATGAAATAATAATAATAATAATAATAATAATAATTCTATGGCATTACTCCATCTACACAAACAGAAAAATTGAAGCAAATAGGCCAGACATTATTGTTAAAAACCAGAAGGAGAAAACTTGTCTATTAATTGATATAGCTTTTCCAGCGGAATGTAATATAGCAACCAAGGAATTTGAAAAACTGTCAAAATATAAAAACCTGGAAATTGAAATAGAAAAAATGTGGCAATTGAAAACAAGTGTTGTGCCAGTGATAGTTGGTGCACTTGGAATGATAAAAAATGGAAGAAAACAACACATTGAAAGAATACCTGAAAATCCCGGCTTAAGAGATATACAAAAATTGTCTTGTTAAGTACAGCCCACACACTAAGGAAAACTTTGTCTATGTAACGCTACGGATGATAGGGAAGATTAAAAAAAACATGAACTGGAGCCATAACAACACGCCCCGACCTGCCTTAGGTCTTCCCGCAGAATTATTTGGTAGTGCGACCATAGCAGTAATCGAAATATGATGAAAAATGAAATAATAAAAATAATAATAATAATAATAGTAGTCGTAGTAGAAGAAGAAGAAATTAATAAGTAAGAATGGTAATGGAAAAGGAAACATGGTGAACAGAAAGTATATATATATATATATATATATATATATATATATATATGGGCGCGTATAATGATATGTGCTAAAAAGCCTGCCTACTTCTACCGAACGCCCATAGCCCAGGGGTCGAGTCGCTGACTGACGCCATTTCGGTCAGGTTTCAATCCTGGGTAAAAAAAGCAATCGGAGTCGAACCGTACTGATGAGCTGTGATACGGCGAAACAGATCTGTCTGCGGATGACAATATATATATATATATATATATATATATATATATATATATATATATATATCGATGAATGGAAAGAACAAAAGAAAGAGGTTTGCTGGATATTAAAGCATTACAAACGCCAAATTAAAAAGGATATACTTGAGCTTTATCTTGATGTACGATACCTTATGTTTCGGTGCGATCCATCGTCCTCATCTTATAAAATTGCTGTATTACACATACACATAAGAACATGAGACACTAGGATAAACATGAGACATGTACCTATGTCTTGATGCAAGACATGTTTACTTATCACTGTTTGGATAATATCCAGATGAGAACATGAAGAGTAAAAGAGATATGAATCTATGATGTATAACTCTATCTGCATGTACGATATTGTTGATTAGGATTTATCGTTGCCACCTTATTCACTGGCAATGTTGCACATACATATGATAACATGAATCTTTGGATGTGAAGTGTAGCTATGTCATGATGTACGACATGTTTTACTATATTACTTATTTCTCATATAATAAAACAAAAAGCATTATTTTTTGCGTCAGTCTCGTATATATATATATTTGTGTGCATATATATAAGCTCATATATAACATAGGAAATATATGCAAAATATGTATAAAATATGTATATATATATATATATGTGTGAGTGTGTGTATAATAATATATTATAAAATATACATATATGCATTCACACTATTGTGATATTGACTCTTATTCAGTAAAATGGCAAATGGAAAAGAAAAAAATTAAATATGAAAAGCAAGAAAAAAACATCCAGATGAGAAATTAAATCTCAATAACGAAGATGGGACACGTATTTTATTCAGTGATATTTTATTCATCCTGCCAGACACTATTCTATGAGTGATAAAAAACATCCGTTGCTCGGCTTCTAAATCAGATCTAATTATCTTTATATAAAAGATATTGAAGGTTATATATACATGCATTTTCAGTATTCAAATATATATATATATATATACACATATATATATTCGTCATCCGCATACAAGCCTGTTTCGCTGTATCGCCGCTCATCAGTGTAACTAGATATATATTTGCTTCTGGCCGGGATGAAAACTCGTCCGATTTAGTATCAGTCGGAGTCGCTAACCTCTAAGGCTTAGGGTCATGTAATCCGAGAAGTGAAATTTTAGCTTGTTATATATAAGCGCTATATACACACGCCAGTCACCGAAATAACACAATTCATTGCTAAAGAGTCATGCATAAATCGAAGAAGTGGTAACTGTTTTTTGTAAATCTTGTATTATATATATATATATATATATATATATATATATATATATATATATATATATCGAAATCAGAAATAGGTGTTGTTCCAACAAGATAAATTGTGCAGATAGAAAAAGTGCGAGAAACAGTGAACCTTTTTTTTAAGTGTAGATTTTTTGTTATTATTAATATTATTGATATTACTTGCTTTTTGTATGTTACATTAAGTGCCCATAATGGTATTTGTATCGCTAGACGTGTTTCGACTCCAGGTGAATATATTTGTAATTTTCTATATCAATATCCGTTTTTAATTTCTGACATCCAAAAATACTGTGTATATAAAGATAAATTGTCTTTGAGCAGGTCGGAAAATTCATTTGCTTGCGTGTTCGTTTGTAAATTCTTTTCTTGTTGGCTTATTAATAACTTCCGTTTAAGGAATCATTCTCTTTTCATTGGTCAGAATTCTTTTATACTAACTTGCGAAATTTGATTGTGTCGTTTTTGTTCAAATTTCTGTTCAGCAATTTTGATTCAATTCTGCGCGACATCGAGTTCTGTTTAGTTTTTGTTTTTAGAATCAAGAATTACCATTTATCATAATGGCTCCTGAAATGTTTTATTTTATTTTTTAAGGCACGTTTGAATGTAGTGTGTCTGTGGGTGTGTCTTAGATTTCTCATGTTGTTTTGTTGAGGGAAGGCTTGAACTTTTTATAAATGTTTCTTCCTGCATCATATGCGGTCATAATCTTTATTTTGGTAGATAGACATTACTCTGAATTTACCTCCACTACATTTGGTGTAAGCGTTGGAAAATATACAATTTTTTGTTATTGGCTATTTTAATATTATTTCTGTGCACGACTATTTATTTATTCAAGCATTCTGCCGCCCCCATGTATCTATTTGCGTCTTCATCGCACTTTGGGACATAAATTACGCTTTTGAAGGAGCAACTTCGATTTTTTTTCTTTCGAATATAGAAGTGTTTTCGAATTTGATGTGGTATACTCATATTATTATGTTGATGAGGAAGATTGTAAGTATAATTTAGCTTGTTTAAAGAAACGAATGAATGGGTGAGGGAATATATTTGAAGGCATATTGTGAACTTTTCTCGTCTATTGCTATTCATTACGTTTTTTTTTTTTTGTCTAGAGACATTAATCCTAAAATGGATCACAAACGTATGTTGTGTTATTTTCGGTGAGAATGCCCCGCGATGGATAGAGAAATATAAATATTAATTTTCAAAGGATTAATTTATTTTATAATTTTATCATTTTTGTGGGGGGGGGGGGTGCATTGTGGTGCATTGGATATCGACTCGGAACGTCAAATCGGGGAGCCGAGTTCAAATTCCATTTAAATTCCTCGCATTCACTTACGCACAAATACCCTTAGAAAAGTAATTAATTTGTCTCTTCCCTCCAGTAAATAATAGGACCGTGTTGGTTACCCATCCTTGGCTAGCAACCAGTCTACCGCAGAATGTAATGACAACCTACTACGGGATAATCTTCTACCGAGTCAGTCATGTCTCTTTTGAAACAAAGCGTATATCATAAATGACTAACTGACTTTGTTCTGCAAATTAAAATATGCCCCCATTAATTCATGCGTTAATAGCAGAGTAGATTAGATTATTTTTCAATGGTTAAATGCCTATTTAGTTAAAAAAACAAAAATTAAATTCAAAACCAAGGAATATTTCTCATGAACATCCATCTCTTATTTCTCTGTTGTATGATGGGGAATTAACAGTTAATACAGAACGTGTATCTGTAACGAGTCATGACTGTTTAGGGTAGGAATTTAAATATTTCTTAATTTTTATAGCGCTGAAAGTGAGTAAATATTATATGTTTGTGGAATTAGTAACATTGAAAAAATTAACAGTTAAAGAAGAATTAAATTCATGATATATGTGATTAGAAAAGTGAATTTAAAACTCACCAGACCTATTGTAATGAAAAGAATCGGTGAAAATATATGGGGAAACCACTTCGAATTTCTGTTTTTGAACATCAGAACATGGTCAAAGAGAGATTGTAAATGTAGAAATATACGTCGTTTTTCTTAGAGCAATGATCGGACTCTTCCTGAAAATATTTTATACGCTCGAATGTATGGGTACCGAATGAGGATCGAACTCACTATCCACTTGTAATAGGATTCTGGAGAGACAAGATTGCAAAGCATTACACCACGTCGAGTTGCCTATTTCTAAGCGGCGCTTAGATCTAATACAAGGTTTAAAATATGTAGTACCCGGTGAGGATCGAACTCACTATATAGTTGTAATATGTTCTAGCAAGAAATATTTACAAACTCTTACACCACATCGAAGTGCCCTGAGCATTGTAAATAGTGTAAATAATTAATATGCCTCATCTCAAAAATATAGACGGATTTCAGTTCTTTTTTTATTTGTTTCTAGAATATGAAGTGGTGTAATGAACAAACAACTCGGAATATTTCATCTGTGTACCAAATTCCCGTTTCAAATATGTTTATAATATTTACTTACGCTCAAATAACATTAGAAAAGTTAAAATGCCGCTTTCCTTCCCCCATCTATCATAATCATTATCATCTAGCGGCCTCGGCCGAGATAGAACTCACTACACCCTTCCAGTATTCCCTATTTGTCATAGTTCCTGTAATGTCTTCCTTGGCGATTGATGTATCTCTATGTATCCTGTCTGGAAAGGTTAATTTACGAGATCGATTGCGAGATGTTGGGTGCCTCCATAATATAAACGATGGAACAAGTTCATCTGTGGCACATGCACAATGCCCAGCAAACTGGACACGTCTCTTTTGGAATAAGGTTGATACTTTTGGTAGGTCTCCATATATCATTTGTAGAGTTGGATGGTTTCGTCATGAAAGATCAAGTACTCTTCTGAGAAAACCAGTATAACATCCATCTAAACGGCGCTGTTGTTTTGCGGAAAGAGTCCAAGTTTCAGATCCATAGAGTAAGAGTGGTTCAATAAGTGCGCGAAAAACATGGTATTTGATCTTACGATCAAGATTGGATTTACAGATCTTATCGATTTTGTTAAAAGTAGTCCATGCTATGCCTTTTTTTATATCAAAGGCTTTTTCAGAATTCTTAATGTGTGTTCCTAAATATTTGTAGTCTTCAACGCATTTAAGGATGTTATTCCAGAGACTTTTAATTTCATGATTGCTGCGAATGTTAATTGGTATAGACTCAGTTTATGTTTCATTCAGGTGAATCTATTGGTTAAACAGTAAAACTTGTATCACTAAATTATTCTCATCTCAAAAATATTCATTTTCTTTATAATCATATCGACTCAACCAATTTTATTGACACTGGTGTGCAGGGGGTTACATAGGAGAAAAATTATGAGAAAAAGTGAAAGGTTATAGGGGTGTCAAGAAGTGGGTAAGAGAAGGATGAGAATACTGATGAGAGTGGAGTGGACGGAGAAAGGAGCATGAGAGAGAGAGAGGATGCAGGGTAGTGAGATAGGAGATGACTATTGACTTTACATTTAAATTCTCTAAGTTCATCGGATCTGAAATCGTGAAAGTATTTGTAGAAGCGACACAGGGAAACCACATTGCGCCGGTGAGAAAGTGACTATCTGAGCTGCCAAGTCGAGATCGATCACATTACAGATTCTCCGTTGGATTATGTCAAGGACGCCTAGGTGGATAGCAGAAGCACCAGACCAGATATGGCAGCAGTATTCAATGCACGGGCGGATGGAAGATTTATATATATTCTTACACAGTAAAAATATTTTCTAGCTTTAAATAACATGAAAACGGCTGATAAACCGTAAAAAAACGTATCACTCTCTCAGTATTTGTATCTAATCAAATTTATGTTTCCGTTTTTCTAATGCTTTGATATCTAGCCAGTAAAACTTTTCTTAACCATAAATTTCATAAATCTAGATCTCTCTTTTCAGCCTCTCTATGTAATTTTATTTTTCGTACATATTTCTCTCCCTTATTCTCCACTTTCCTTACCGCCTACGTTTTCTCTAACAGAGCACAACGGAACAACCTTAGGAGGTAAGTAACCGAAAAGGAATCTTTTTTTTTTTTTCTAAAATGTTACTTAGCTACAAGGGGGATAATTTATTCACTTGTATGATGTTTTTTTTTCCTTTTTTCTGATTTAAAATTATTTTTATCTCTATTTTCCCACTTATTTCCAGTACGATTCGTACTTTTTCAGAAACAGATACCCGGCAAATATAATTAGCTATTCTTTAGTGCACGGCGTACCCACAAAATATTAATAAGTTCTTTTTGCTGGTAATTATGGCCATATAGATTATATTAATTTTCATATACAATTAAAATTTATCTTCAGTTGGTAAATATCTTTTTGAAAGCAAAAGAATGATCGACAAAGAAGCATTTATTAGATTATTCAAACCCTGCGTGATTTTAGTTCACACTGCGTTTTATTAATTTATCAAACTCACGGTAATTACTAATTATTTACGATTCACGAATAGACGCATTCAAACACAATTAGACACGCATCCGTATGTACAACTTACATAAATCCCAAGCATATGCACGTATAGCGTATTTCAAACACACAACAAGCAATAAACCACACAACAAACAATAAACACATACACAAACAAACGCATATACAAGGTGTATGAAAAACTTATGAATATTTTGAATCTATAGCAGGAAACAACTATATTTAATTTAAATAACGCATATGAAAATGATTTATTATAAATGCATCCTCTAAATTTTTTTTTTATAATCGTGTCGCCCTAAGTAAGGCATTTTACTGCCAATGTTATGTAGGTGGTTACATAAGAGGAAAGTTATGAAATAGAGTGACCGGTCACAGGGGGTGACAGAAAGAGGGTATGAGAAGGATGAGAATGCTAATCAGAGTGGGGTGGACGGAGAAAAGAGCATGAGATAGAGGATGCAAGTTAGTGAGATGGAAGATGACTATTGACTTTACATTTAAATATTCGGAGATTTTAACCGTCGGGAAAGCAAGTAAGCCGAAGGGAATTCCACAGGCGGGAAGTGCGAAAAAAGAAATTAAATGAATGATCTGAAACAATGTCGTCCTTAATGTAACCACACCAAACCGGGATGAAAATACTTCAGATCTTTAAGTAACTTCTTCCTAATTTTTAAATTTCAATTATTTTAAACTTCTTAGTCACTTTTTCTTAAAAATGTCTATTGCATGTTTAAAAACGTTGAAAAATCAGTTAGCATAAATCACCTGGGTATAGCAAAAGTTTGAAACAAAGTTTACGAAATAACTTACTTCCTAATTAAAAATATTCAAAAGCTCTAATTTATATAGGTATTGAGCACGCTTTAATTCAATTACATACTCGTCTAATTTAATTATGACCATGAACTTATTAAAAATAATTATACAGCGAAACAGATCTATCTGCGGATGACTATTTACGCTCTCACACTCTGGAAGAATGTTAAACTTTGAAAAACAGTAGCTACTCTGGCATATACGCATCGTTCATTCAGTAAAATGAATTAGAGCACTCTGGCTATTGGGCGCGAATAGTGATAATATACACGCCAAAAAGTCTGCCTTCTTCTACCGAACGCCCATAGCCCAGAGATAGAATCGCCGACTGACGCTAATTCGGTCGGGTTTCAGTCCTGGGTTAAAAAGCAATCGGAGTCTAACCGTGCTGATGAGCTGTGATACAGCGAAAAAGATCTGTCTTCGCATGACTATATATATATATATATATATATATATATATATAATCATATCGCCCCAGGCAAGTTAATTTACTGCGACTGTTTTGCAGGGTCTGTGGTTACATAGGAGAAAAGTTATGAGAGAGAGTGACAGGTTGTAGGAGGTGTGAAGTGTGTGTAGGATAATGACGAGAATACTGATGAGAGTAGAATGGACGGAGAGAAGAGCGTGATAGAGAGAGAGAGAGTGAGAGAGAGAGAGGATGCAGGTTAGTCAGATAGATAATTTAGCTAGATGAAAATAAAATAGTTTAGCCTGATAAAAATTGTAATTTAATTTAATCTAATATTTAAAAAGTGGTTTCTTTTAGAAAAAATCCAGAATTTACGTTGGAAACTTTTTACCCTAAAATATATTTTTTATAATTATTATGGTTATAAGTATTTTATATTATTGTATTGTTTTTATAATACTTTAGATTGCAATATTGTATGTACATGTATATGAATGTACGTGTATATGTGCATAGATGTGTGTATGTATGGCGTGTCTATGTATATATGTGTTTATATATGTATGTATTTATGTATGTATGTATGTATGTATATATATATATATATGTATGGATGTGTTTATGTATATATTTATGTGTATGTGTATATATGCATGTGTGTATATATTTATATATATATAATAAAAATGTATATGGGATATGTATATGTGTTTTTTATGTATATCAAGAATATATGTGTATGGATATTTATATATATATATATATATATATATATATATACGTATATATGTGTATGTATGTGTATATATTTATTATTTTGTTATTTGTGTTAAAATTTTTATATATGTATTTATTGTTATTATTAACATTACTAATTTCTCATATTTATTATTATTTAAACTTTTTTGCATATTATTATTATTATTATTAGTGCTAATTTTCTTCATATATATATTTATTATTATTATTATTATTATTATTATTTTTATTATTATTATTCATTACTAGTATTTTAATATGTTATTCATCATCTTCTTATATAAATGTTAATTATATTATCTATATTTATAATATAATATTACTCGTGGTTATATTATATTTCTTAGCATAAAATATGTTTTAGAATTTACTTTTTACCGTAAATATATACCATTGTATTTATAACTAAAATTTAATGTTGAATTTCCATGTCATGTTTCTCTAAGAAAGTAGATCGATTGTAATAGACGCTGTGTCTAGCCAGACGATAATTTCAACTGCTTTTCTATCGATACTTTTTGTCCTCTTTCTTTTCTTTACGTTTTCTTTTTCATTCTCTTTTTTTCGTTTTAATGTTCAGTAATTTATTTATTATTTTCTTTCATAAGTTTTAATTATTTTACCTATATTTATAATATAATACTACTCGTGGTTATCTTTTAATTTGTATTAAAATTATGATTTACAATTTACTTTTTTAATCTTACCGTAAATTTATGCCTTTATATTTATAAGTAAATTTTAATGTTAAATTTCTATGTAATGTTTTTTCTTAAAAAGCTGATCGTTTATAATAAATGCGGTGTCAATCTAAAACGTTAACTTCAACTGCATTTCTATCTATCGTGTTCCTTCTCTTTATTTTCTTTACTTTTTCTTTTCTTTTTCCTTTTCTTTCTCTTCTTTTCGTCTTAATTTTCTGTATATATAATTTTCTTTGATAAGTTTTAGTTATTTTAACTATATTTATAATGTAATAATAATAGTGGTTACATTTCAATTTGTATTAAAACGTATGATGTTAATTTTTTAAAAAATTTTTACCGTAAATATATGTCATTATATTTAAAACTAAATTTTAATATTAAATTTCCAGGCTATGTTTTTCTAAGAAAGCAATTGAATTGAAATTGACGTTGTATCGATTTAAGATGCTAGCTATTTTCTCTTTATACTTTTCGTTCTTTTTCCTTTTCTTTTCTTTGTCTTCCTCTTCTTTTCATTTATCAATTGTCTATATATTTCTTTTTCTTTCTCTCTATGGGTTTTTTTGAATGAGCAAAACATTATTTTTGTAGTTTACCGTTACAAATGTCTCTTCTAGACACGTGCACTTGAGCGTCTGTTGGTAACTACTTTTCGGAATTATTTTGAATATTATTAACTGCACTATATTTTGGGTGTGACGAGCAGCTTTTTTTGCTGTGAAATACGTATTAGCCATGAAATTGTAGAATATTTAATTTTTTTTTCTAAATTGTATTACTCTGTTAAATTAAATAAATAAATTTAACATTGAGTTCTTTTGAGTTCGTCTCTATTGGAAATTACCGGACTTATATATCAAGTACGTTATATATGTCGACATTGAAGTCAACATCCAAAGACGATTGCGTTTAATATGACACAGACTTCAATGTCCACTTTTCTATTTACTTACGTTCTATCACTGACTTTAAACACTTTAGCCTATAAACATTCCCTACCTTGAAAATATAATTTATCATACTCAGGGTGCAACTGAGAAAATGTTAGCTCTTTACTATGTTTCATTTTGCTCACGCGCCTTATGTCTTTGAAATTATATAGAATGGACAGAATAGTAGGATGCGTTACGCACCGTCTGTGAGAAAGAGAGTACTATGATGGTAAGTGCTATACATGAAACACGCTTGGGCGATCATGTCTCGAAAGAGACATAACTGACTGGGCAGAAGATTATCCCGCAGTAGGTTGCCATTGTTTTATGTGGTAGACTGGTTGCCAGCCAATGATATAGAACCCAATCTGTCCTGTTATTTAACCCATAACTGGAAGGAAGAGACGGATTAATACCTTTCCCAAGGGTATTTGCGCGTAAGTGAATGCAATTATGCTATTTACTCTCCCAGAATTTCGAAGCGTCATGTTTTAGTCTTTGTCATTTGAAACGCTAATACGAACATTTCAGAGGGTTTTGGGTGTCAATGTGATCACAGTGCAAAAGGTTCGGAATGAGTTGGGGGTAATCTAATGGTAATTACAAAATATAGAGCAATTTATTACAAACGTCAGCTTTCCTAATATGCCTTTACATCTGTAAACTACTGATAAAACAAAAGCAGCAATTGTGGCAGTAAACATCATAACAATATAACATTAAGTACATATATAGGCTACTATGCATTAGACAAAACGTGTTTACATATTGAATACACCCTTTGTCGCTTCTATAAATACTTTCATGGCTTCTGCTCGGATGAGCTTAAGTCACTGATGTCTCCTCAACAGGTGTTTACTCGTGCAACCAGACTGGCAACTGGGTCCCACCCATTCACAGTCAGGTTAGCCAAATGCAGACGACAATTCTACTCCTGCAGCTTCCTCTCTCGCACTTCCCGCCTGTGGAACTCGCTCCCGTATTCTTGCTTTCCTGACGGCTACAACCTCCAGAAATTTAAATGCAAAGTCAATACTCATCTAGTAACCACTGGACTCTAGCTCTCTCCCCTCCCCTGTATAATCTTCCCTTTCTCTCCTCGCACCTGCTTTCTCAGCTTTCTATTGTTCCTTTCTAACTAGTTTTACTCCTCACTCTTTTCTAATTAATCTTTTTACATTTACGTAACCCCCTGCACATCTGTGGCGTTTCCGCCTTGCTCGGGGTGAAATGATTAAAAAAAAATCTGTTACACAGTCGTTTTTCTGGCATAACTTTTGAATAAAGGGTTGATCAACTTTGCCATGAGTAATGTAATAAATTTTCGATAATAAGCATCTGGCACAATAATTATGAACCTCTCAATACTTCTTCACCTTAATATAGTTACAAATATGTATTTATTACTAGATTTCACACAATAAAATACTAGAGAACGACAAAAAAGGGATACAATTAATGGTGAATATTATGTGTGATATGAATGGCAGGGAAAAGAACATACAAACTACAGATTATGAGGATAAGGTGGGCAAATGACTATTGACCTTTGATTTGAAGAGATAGTATTCAGCGAAATATCTACGCGGTAATTTTTCAAACGCAGTGCCATATCTTGAATGAAAGCGTTGTCGTTTTAAATATTATAACAGGGGCAAAATTATTATTTTAAGTTAGAAATTCTGGTATAAAAGAGTTAATGGGAATTAAAACGTTGAATTAGTCTTGAATAATCAAGGTTACTTGTAGTTAATCAGCCCGGGTTAAAAAAATAAATTAAAAAACAAAGACATATTATTTGCTGATATTTTTAAAATCGTTTCACCACAATGAAGACGGTAACGCCATGAAAAGGCAGGTGGCTACATAAGAAAAAATATCAGATAGGAGGTAAGTAAAACGAAAGACGAACCAGCTACAGGGGGTGTCAGAGAAAGGAGCAAGAGAAGGATGGGAATTCAAGTGTGATGACAATTGCAAAGGTAGAGAGAAAGAAGATATACAGGGTGTCAAGTAGTTAAGAGATGGGTATTGACATTGCATTTAAATTGCTGGAGATTGTGGCCGTCAGGAGAGGAAACACATGGAATGAGTTCCATAGGCGGGAAGTAGAAGGCGTTGTGATTTTATACGCGTAGATGTGGCTCAGTTTTGAAATTATGCGGCATCGAGTAAATATAGAAATCATTTCTCACTTGTAAAAGTTCTAAGGAGAACTGAATGCTAAACATTGTACCAAAACGCTTTAGAAAATAGCGTGCGTTACTGTATAATGTTTAGATATCTAAACTTATTTATAAATGTAACTTTGTCTATGTGTGTGTGTCTCTGTTTGTGTGTGTGTGTGTCCGTTACCTATAGACTCCGAAACGGCTGAACCCATTTTCTTGAAAATTTACACAGTTGTACTATAAGCGTCTGCGAGTGTTCTTCGCTAAGTTTTGTGTTTAGGTACCCCCAATAAATATCGAAAATCGATAATCAAAAAATCAGGTTATAGAAGGAATGGTCCGATTTTAATCAAATTTGATAAACTCATAGACAGAGACATAAGAAACGAAATTCAGAAGTTTCAAGGTTGCAGTTCTTACAATAGTGCTGAAAATCGAAAATATATATATATATAAAGCAAAATTGTTGTGTGTGTGTCTGCTTATCTATCTGTATGTCCTTTATACAAATCCACAATTTTTATCCGATTCTCACCAAACGTCACACAAATATTCTTTAGGCTGGGCTGAGTCTAGGCTCCAAGACCATGGATTAGTTTTAAAGCTTTCATTACACCCGAGCAACGCCGGGCTATACTGCTAGTTTTGAATAATTTTATGTTCATGTAAAATGTATTCAGTGTCAAAAAGGGGAAAGATCATTTAAAAACACGAGAGAGTTATGTGAGATATAGAGCAGACATAATGAGAAAAAAGCTCAGAGTATTTAAAATTTCTAAGAAATATTGAATGCAAGAAAATTAGGGAACCAGAGTACAGCTTATTTGGCTAATTTGTGGGAGGAAATAGTAACATATAAACACAAAGGCATAGGAAAACTTCAATAATTGCTTAGAGCGGCAAAAACTAAGTGATCATCACTTATGGCCTGAATCATGAGAGAGAAACATTAAGTCTTCTACGTGCACTTCTCTTAATACTTCTTTTAATAATAGCATGGAACTAATACTTTAAACAATTGCACATGTATTTTCAACGGATCTAATTAACTATCTTTTTACTCTGATTGAATCTAACCCTTTTCCTGTGTTTTATAGAAAACAACATTTCACATACTTATTTCCGTGCATGTTTGTTCAAAATTACCCGGATATATGTTATGGTCCAAGACATGGATTAAATAACCTAGTAGACATGTTTCTTTAGGCTTAGAACCAGCCTGAGAGGTTAAAACTTTGAATTTCAAGCTATGGAGAAGGCAGGGCGAAACCAAGATATTTTCTCAATGCGGCATGTTCGTTAGAAAATAATATCGAAAATGAATCCGTAATGGCATTAAGGAAATTAAGATTTAACTGATAATTAAAATTGTAATCATCTTCCTTGTAAGGAGTCATCTATTTTGACAACTCATCATTTGGATGAAGTGTTAATCTTCCCTACTAAAGTTATATTTTAGTATCAAAGACAACAAGGAGATAACGGATGACCAAATAATATTAGAGCGTATTTTATAACTGGTTTTAAAGCCTTGCAATGTTCACACACCCAACCCAAACATCAGCCCCAAAAGATCCCAGCCAGGTAATCGGATCATCATTTCATGACTTTGAATGTATAAAAAAAAGAAACGATACTTCAGAACATCATCAAACGCTTCCCAATGTCTCTAAGATTAATCTAATCACTAAAAAGATGAAAGATTGATTGTGAGCGTTAATACGCTTTGTATCAAGTTGAACAGATAATACTTCAATATTTAATCTCCTATTCCACGGTAATCATTTCTTGTAAAGGAAACGACGTTTTTGTTAAAAAAGCTTGAATAAGATATTAAATAATTATTACATGACAATTTCATAGAAACTTGATTTCCCCTTTTTATGACATTTTAAATAAGACACTGTTTTTAACTGAAGGATTTTTCTTTGCACGATCGGTTTATAGTTAGTTGACGTTGAAACACCGGTTTCTCTACGATCGCCGAACATAATCTACTTTGATCATTGCCAGTAGCTAGATGCATGACCGTTGGGAATAACAAATGCTGTACGCTTGGACGTTTGGTGTAACGTATAATGGCTCGGAATTGGTAATCAAAGATCCCTATTCTTCTTCCATTTCCGATCGTTATATTCATTTACGCGAAATACTACCAAGGAAATTATGAATCCATCTCTTGAAAATTAATAATTTAACTGTTGTTAGGAAACATTCCAATTTTTTTGTTTCATTCTGTACGTATAAATAATTTTTTTATAACAAGTATTTTTCTAAAACAGTTTTGATCTTTTGTTTATGCTTACAGATAGCGTTGATAATGCGACAATTGTCCCCGAAACAACAACGTGTTAAATTTGTTGTTTGAATAGGAATACTAGATTTCTATTTTATTTTAAAAGGCTGCTAAGTAAATTAAATTTCTTGTTCAACAATGCATACGGATTTAATAAATCTTTAATATTTGGCATCTCGAGGTAGTTTAAAGTTAGCAAATTTGTATTGCTAGATTTATTATAATTGAGTAGTGAGATCGATCCTCACTGGGTGTCCCATACATTTGGCCTTGTACCACATCTAAGCGACGTTTAGAAAATCAATCATTTGTCGTTTCTATTTCTAGGATGTGCGTTGTAGTGCAATGTATATCGGTTCGGAAAGAGAAAACGGGTATCCTAGTTCGAATTCCGGTTGAATTCTTTGCATTCACTCACGCGAAAATAACTTTGAAAAATGTATTAATCCGTCTCTTCCCTCCAGTTATGGATTAAATAACAGGCACATTGGGTTCTGTAGTTTTGGCTGTCAATCTACTGCGGGATAATCTTCTTCCCAGTCAGTCATGTCTCTTTCGAGATATGATTGCCCAAGCGTGTATTAAGTATGGCACTTAACTGACTAAAATTTGAAGTAGAAATACTCATAAGAATCTTAATACAAATATTAATACCTGCAATATCTGGTGTTTGTTATGATGAATATTAACACAGACATCTCAACAGCCTTGGCTAAAATATCTTCTAGTCTTACTTTGTTGTAACATTCTATTTGATTGTTTTTTTTATTTAATTCAGTCAGTTAAGTGCCATACGTGATACACGCTTGGGCGATCATGTCTCGAAGGAGACATGACTGAGTGGGCAGAAGATTATCCCGCAGTTGGTTGCCATTGCTTTCTGCTGTGGACTGGTTGCCTACTAAGGCTATAGAACCCAATCTATCCTGTTATTTAACCCCTAATTGGAGGGGTTAGACGGATTAATACCTTTCCGAAGGGTATTTGCGCGTAAGTGAATACAATCAATTCAGCTGGAATTCAAACTCGGCTCCCCGATTTCTCGTTCCGAGTCGATATCAAATGCACCACAACGCACATCCGAATTTTAAAACTCAGATTTGAATATACTGTATATCTATACCGTAAATGTTCTCTAGATAATGAATATGACTATCAATAATACTAATTATTTAAAATAATTTTCTGTGAAAGTTGTGTTAATAACTTTCTTTGATAGATTAAATAAGATTCAGCTGAATATACCGAGGATAACAACGTACATAATATACATTTTAGATACACTACCGGCCATAATTATTAGGCCACCCCAGTGTTTAAAAAATGACGCATTTCATATTATCTTTTAGTATTTATTGCCAAGTGGATAACTCTAAATGACAATAAAATGGTTCTTTTGTTAATACTTCACAATAACATATGCAAAAAAATGAATTTATGAATATTTAATAATTACATATATTGCAGTTTCATCAATGAAAAAATGAAAAAAAATTAGGGTGATTCGGACGAGTTGATCATTGCTTCATTGCTTTGTAAAATTTTGCAAAATAGTACAAACACAAGAACTATTCTATGTTCATTGAAAATTATCCACTTAAAAATTATATGAAATAAATCATTTATTTTAAAAAATTGGGGTTTCCTATTAATTATGGCAGGTAGTGTATATTATAGGAGTTCAAATAATGCATCAACCGTATCGTGCATTAAAATAAATGTATAAATACCAAAATACGTGGAATTACTGAAGTTTACTAAGTTTTTAGACAACAGAGATAATTATTTTTGAGAAGAGTAGGCGCATATATAAATACAATACACCAGGATGAGCAAAATAACCTGACACAACTAAATTTTTCATTGACTTTATTCTCATTAACACACAGGAATAACATTTGGCAGATATAATTTCTGCAATGCATCTGGCAAATAGTTTGTTATGAAATCGTCATAAAATGGACAAAGCCCAGTTCCCGTTAACCAAAGTCAAATCTTGATGTCGCTGTACAAATGAACTATCAAAAGAGATAGATAGATAGATAGAGAGAGAGAGAGAGAGAGAGAGAGAGAGTGAGAGAGAGAGAGGAAGAGAAAGAGAAGAAATCGTATTCGTTTACACAAAAAATTTTCATGTCTGACGTGAAACTATCTACACATTTCGTCCTCGGAAATTACAAGTGTACAGTGTGTAGAGTGCGGAACATCAGCCCTTCAGACTAAAAAAAAAATTGCTATAATTGTAATGATGATTTTCAAACTACAAATATCCTAAGAAGGAAAACTGAACATTTAGCAATTCCAAATAAATCCCAATTTAAATATGTTATTCCGTTAACATGCGTTCTAATTTTAAAGAAAGTTCAATAAATTGATTTATCCGATGCTATGAGCAGAATGTTTATTTTTTTTTTGTGCATTGAGCTTTGAACCTTGAAGAATTTAAAATTAAACTTACTCGATTAAATCTCTGTTACATTTTTTCTATTAAGATGCAGGAAACGAACTAAATATATACTCAAAATTCTAACACACTTCATATACAGCAGAATTCGACGCTTAATCGAAGTTGTAGGCGCCTGTCATTAAGCAGGTGAATGCGTTTCCTAAATGTTCATACATTATTTCGATATACAAATATTAGTTTAAACACCACACTAATAAGGCTTACTATTAGGGTTATATTAACATCTTAGCGAATAAAACTACGAATCTGCAACCGTATCATTATTTTAGGCACCGAAATGTTTCAATAACTAAAAGTTATAAAAATAATTAAGTAATTATATTTATTTGTGGACGGACTTTGTAGTGCAGTCGATATTGGCTCGGGACAAAAATTCGGAGAGCCAAGTTCGAATTATAGTTGAATTTGTGGCATTCGCATTCACGTACGTGAATATACCATCGAGAAAGGAATTAACACGTCTGTTCTACTTCAGCTATTTGTTAAATAGCAGGATGGATTAGGTTCTATAACCTTGGTTGGCAACCAGTCTATAATTGGTGATGAACTGCTGGAAAATATTCTGTCCATAGTCATTTTTCTTTCAAGACATGTTCGCCAAAGTGTGTATCACACATGGCTCTTAATTTATTTTTCATAATCATGTCGCCCAAAGCAAGGGATTTTACTAACACCGTTGTGCAGAGGGTTAGATATGAAGAAAGGTTTTGAGAAAGAGTGACATGTTATAGGGGGTGCCAGAAGTGGGTAAGAGAAGGGTGATAATACTGATGAGTGGAGTGAACAGAGGGAGAAGAAAGGGAGATACGATGCAGATTAGGGTGAAAGGAGATGACTGTTGACTTTACTTTTAAATTCTTAAAAATTGAAGCTATCGAAGAAGCAAACGGAAGTGAATTCCACAGGCGGGAAGTGCAAGAAAACAATGAAAAGAATTTATATTAAGGAATGAACTTGCGAAAAGAATTTATATTTAACTTATCAGATAATTCACGCCTCTACGTGATCACATATTTTCACGCTTGCACGTGATCACATTATTACTTGCCTTGAATTTAAAAAAAAATTCTTAACGTTCATTTAATTCTTGAGTAATGAATTTATTTAATTCTTGAGTAATGAATTTATTTATTTCTTGAGAAATGAATTTAAGAAAAGTGTTTATAATTACGAATGAATTTGATGCACTACGAAAATAGTCTGCAGTAAAAGTGTGTCATTTTTGCAATATTTCTGAATAATATCGAGTAAATAACGTCGAGAATGATAAGTAATTAGACGGTGAGCGCTTAGGAAGTGGATATGATCTTTTACCTCCAGCAGGCTCAGGAGAAAGCACGGGAACGAATTAAAGATCTATCCTCTTTTAAGATTTCCAAAAAAGCTTTCGATACTGTATCTCGTACTGCTCTTTGGAATATTTTGTAAAATCTAGGTGCTCCAAAAAGAAATGCTGCGTGTTATTATCTTCTTTTCAAGAAGGAAAAGAAAGTTTTTGTGAGTTAAGGGAACGAGCAGCCAGACGCCTTTATTTGTTTCCAACGACATGAAGGAAGTTTAAGTCCTTGTTACTCTTTTCTTTGCAACTTTCTCTCTTGCTAGACTTGAAAAAAGAATTCTCGGACTTATGTGTTAGAGTCAATGTTGAATTCAGAATAATTTGATGTATATACAATCAGCAACTTTTTTAAAGCAAAATCGAAACTTGGTTTACAGGTGATACACTATCTTCTATTTGCTTACGATGTCACTATATTAACACACGGTCTAGAAAACCTCCATACTATGCTTGATAAATTATCTGATACAGCGAAAGCATATGAACCAATTATCACCATAAAGAAGGTTGAGCTCATGTACCAGCCAATCCCAGACAATCAATCTCATAATTTCATCCGTCTTCCTTGCTGGTATTGTGTATGACAATAAACTGCATCCATCACCAAGGCCTGTGATTGAGAGGTTGTGAGGAGTATGGGACCATCTTTTATTTGCTGTTGTTCCCAAGTTCATCCTGAATTGGGGTAGTAGCACCTGTTAGGGTCCCAACTATGGTCAAATATACCAAAATGGGGTCAAAACACTGTGAAAGTATAAAAATTGCTTCGAACTTGCGGTTGATTAAACAAAAAACAGATTAGAACTGGAACTTGAAAGTGAGAGCTGCATTTGCAGCCGGATCCATGATATTCAATTACGCGAAGATACACATGGAAATATATATCATCTTTTGTCTCCTCCAATCTATGGGTTATTTGATAAGAATGAGTCAACATAATCACCCCCAAATATTCTTCTAGTCAAAAATATTTTCTAGCATTAAATAAACTGGAAAAATAGTATTTAAAATATTCGGACTATTGTCTTCATCTTTGTTGCCATTTGTACGACATTTCGGTCGTTGTATGCTCCTGCCTTCTTCAGGTGCTAGAAATTTCGAACCAAACCCTTTATTAAAATCACCGGGGTATATCATCCTACTTTCTTGCTAAACGCCTCGATTGAAAGTCATCAGCTATCTACTTTTAACCCTGCAAGTTACTAGTTTACCACTGCTCTAGCCTGGTATTGAACTCACAAGAAGGCCGGATATTATAACGGCTGAAACGTCGTACAAATGGCAGCAAATGTGAGGACAATAATCCAAATAATGTAAATACTCTTAAATACACAAATATAGACAAACTGGAAAAAGGTTGATAAAAAAGAAAACAAATGTTTATTAATTTCGTAATATTCTAAGACAAAATTTTCCGTGTAAGTTTCATGAAATGCAAACGTGCTGTGTCATCTAAAGGATATAAAACTTCACAGTAATAATTAGACCATTTCTCTCGTTCCTTTCTAAACTGAGCCACGTCGTCTGTAACAGAAAACGATGAACATAAGAAAGATAAAAAAAACAATATAAGAAAAAAAAAGGACAATTTAAGTTCTGACGATGGAGATATTAACGCGACAATAATGACAAGAAACCAACAATAGCAAAAACGACGCAAGAAAAAAATATAGCAAAACGAAAAAATATTAACAAAATCTATATAGATTCACACGCTAAAAAATAACTGAATAATTGAATTATCTTATTGTAAGTGAAAAGAATAACTTGAAAAACACGTTTAAAATAAATATTTTTTTCCGCCGAGGAATTAGCAAATCAAACTAAGAGAACGTTGCCGGCGTCGGGCTTTTTGTTTAAATTCTTCACTTTTTTCTTGAGTCCTTTCATAATTACTTTCCTTTCATCAACAAATTATTATAGCATTCCGACTGTTTATATAGCACTAATTTTTATTGCTTGTTTTCTTTCACACCTTCTAAACAGAGAAATGGCAGCGTTAGGAAAAACTTTATTCTTTAATTACTAGACAACATCACTTACTAGAGAAGGAATATCTTAAATGCAAACAAATACAAAGACACACACACACACGCACATATATATATATATATATATATATATATATGTGTGTGTGTGTGTGTGTGTGTGTGTGTGTATATATGCTTAATGCAAACAAATTTTCATTTTAACAAAGCAGGTTCAGGCCGACATATAAGTTTCATGAAGAGACCGCTATAACAACTTCATTTATCAGGGCTGTTTTTTTCGATCTGCAGAACGGAAAAATACTCAGTGCTGATGGGTGATGTCATAATAATTTCGTCAACACCTATCTTTAAAGTAATCATGAAGCTGATCTGTTTAAATGAGAAGTTCTTTGCATTTTGCATTAAACCTATGAAGGCGATATCCAGCGTTTGACGATAAAATACATACTTGCATAAATACCTTTTATCAGTAAACCTTTGTTCAATAGTATATATATATATATATATATATATATATATATATATATATATATATTAAACATGTTGTATCAAACGATAAAGACAACACAGTCTTGCAGATTTTCTTTTGTATTTTCTCATATTTTGAATGAGGATTTTATTTCCAAATTATATTCATGTAAATATTGTACATATGTTAATCGAGTACTTTTAAAACTAAAATTAGCGATTGACACACAGACATTAGACGCCTTAAAATTTTATAGGCACTACATATCAGAAGTAACAACCCTCTTAACAATCGCACAGGTACCAAGTTTCAGGACACATTTTTCAATGTGTATAGATAGTATATTTGAAATATAATGAAGGTAAATAATTTTTGCATCTTCGTAATTGGACAATTCACAAAATTTATTTTCTTTGAATTTTGAAATTCTCTAATGTATTTATACGGTATTTAAAATTTTGGGCAACTCTAAGTATTCCATGTTATCAGATAATTCACGCCTCCACGTGGTCACATATTTTCACGCTTGCACGTGATCACATTATTACTTGCCTTGAATTTTCAAAAAATTTCTTAACGTTTATTTAATTCTTCAAAATGTCGTAACAGGTTTTCTGTACAAGGCAATTGTTGATGTTTAAAATTGTAAAACCGTAAAATTTGACACTGATGATGAACGTTGACGATGGAAACTACTCGGTACAAAAGTTCTAAAGTAGCATTCTTCTAGCTGATGCTGAAGTAATGGACAATATTCCTCAGAGACTTATTGTACAAAATCGTTTTGCTGCACATTCAACCTTCGATGTCAAAGAAGTCATCAAACAGCTTTCGGATGGAAACTGCTCTGGCGAAGATGGAATTCCAGATGAAATATACAAATGTAGTATCAATCTTTTGACACGGAAGTTTGGTGAATTTTTCAACCTTGTATCGAAGCTGATGTGCGTTGTGGTGCGTTAGATATCGGCTCGGAACGAGAAATCGGGGAGCCGAGTTCGAAATGCAAGGGATTCATTGCATTCACTTACGTACAAATACCCTTGGGAAAGGTATTAATCCGCTCCTTCCTTGCAGTTATGGGTTACATAACTGGACCGATTAGGTTCTGTAGCCTTGTTCGGCAACCAATCTACCGCAGAAAGCAATGGCAACTTACTGCGGGATAATCTTCTGCTCAGTCACTCATGTCTCTTTCGAGCGTGTATCACATATAGCACTTAACTGACAGAATATAATAGTTGAAAACATGATTAAGGCTTGTATTCCAAATAGTCTCCCAACACTCTCATCAACCCAACCCTACCCTCTGACATTTCCTATATTTAACCATCCTTTCTCCACTCTATGTAGCCCCCTGCGCAGTAGTAGCAGTGAAATGCCTTGCTCGGGGTAAAACACTTATAAAAAATACATCTCTTCCCCCTCTAGCTATGAGTCAAATAACAGGACAGATTGGGTTCTATAGCCCTGGATGTCAACCAATCTACCGCAGAAAGCAATGACAACCTACTGCGGGAAAATCTTCTGCTCAGTCAGTCATGTCTCTTTAGAGACATGATCACCCAAGCGTGTATCACGTATGGCACTTAACTGACTGCTCGGAAAAGGGAGAGGTTCCACAGCAGAAAAACTATACTTCAATTGTCCATTTGTATAAGTACAAAGGTAAACGGTGTTAGTATGACAACTATACAGGAATGTATTATTCTGAATAGGCTTAAAGAATTTGTCTAAGAATCGGCACATCCGTAGACGCTATCCTTAGAGGAATCGTGGATATGATCTCTTACCTCCAGCAGGCTTGGGAGAAAGCACGGGAACAAATTAAAGATCTATTCTTTTTTTTAGATTTCAAAAAAATCTTTCGATACTGTATCTCGTACTGCTCTTTGGAATATTTTGTAAAATCTAGGTGCTCCAAAAAGAAATGCTGCGTGTTATTAT
Organism: Ascarosepion bandense; assembly: GCA_037127315.1. Lineage (NCBI taxonomy): Eukaryota > Metazoa > Mollusca > Cephalopoda > Sepiida > Sepiidae > Ascarosepion > Ascarosepion bandense. The sequence continues at coordinate 3,877,617 of JBBBDQ010000755.1, forward strand.
CTTCTTTCCCAAAGCTTTTGTAAGTTCTAGAAATGAGCAGTCAGACGTCTTTTTGTCTTCAAAGACATGAAGGAAGTTTACGTCCTTGTTCCTCTTTTCTTTGCAATTTTTTCTCTTGCGAGACTTGAAAAAAGAATTCTCGGACTTAAGTGTTAGCGTCAATGTTGACTTCAGAACAATTTGATGTGTATACAATCAGCAACATTTGAAAGCAAAATCGAAACTTGGTTTACAAGTGATATACCATCTTCCCTTTGCTTACGATGCCACTATATTAACACACGGTCTAGAAAACTTCCATACTATGCTTGATAAATTATCTGATACAGCGAAAGCATATGAACCAATTATTACCATAAAGAAGGTTGAGCTAATGTACCAGCCAATACCAGGCAATCAATCTCATGATTCCATCCGTCTTCCTTGCTGGTCATGGGTACGAAAATATACTGTATACAGCACAAAGGCCTCTGATTGAGAGGTTGTGAAGAGTATGGGACCACCTTTTATTTGCTGTTGTTGCCAGGTCCACCCTGTCCCGGGGTAGTAGCACCATTTAGGGTCCCAAATATGGGAAAATGGTCTATCCCCAAATTGGAGTCAAAACTCTGTGAAAGTATAAAAATTGCCTTCTTTAGAAATATATACATAAAATATACTTTTATAGTATAGTATAGTAAAAAGACGTTTAGAGAAAAAGAAATATTTTCGAATGAAAATATTACAAATAATACATTTTTGAAGTAAAAAATATTGCCATAATACATTTTTGAATACAAAACTGGAAGGTATATTCAGTTTTCTAACATAAAAAAAATAATAATAAAATTTGTTTTATCAAAATCTGATTAAATCATCCTTCTCACTATAACCTAACACTTTAATAAATATCTTAAAACCCTACCTTTTTGTCATCAAATAAACCCAGAGATTGTTATGCCGTTAAATATAACTCAAACTCAAATTCAAAGCGTTTTCCTTGATGGTACAGCATTAAAAACTGTTGAGGTGTTTACATATCTTGGATCAATAGCCTCTTCTAATTGAAAAATAAACAAATCTAATCCAAAATAACAAAAGCCAGCATAGCATTCGGTTATCATAAACATAAGTTGTGGAACACAAAAAAGTCACTCTGAAGAAAATGATTTAATTATACAGATCAGTCGTTCTTTCAGCCCAGATTTATTGCGCTGAGACTTGGACCCTATACCTCAAGCACATGAACGAAACTGACGCCTTTCACATGCTCAGCTTTCGTGTCATTTGCGGTATAAAATCGGATGAGAATATCAAGAATACTGCTATATTGAAAAAATGAAACAACATTGCAGACATTAAAACCATTTTGGAAACTTAGTTGGGCTGGTCATGGTGCAAAAACAGATGAGCATAGGCTACTAATTAATGTGCTGTATTGAGAGATACCAAACTCTAAGCCTTCATTTCGATATCCATTCTTAAACTACAAATAGAAATTGAAAGACAACTTGAAACGTCCCAACTTATCAGAAAACCTGGGAAATACAGGTATCAAAGCAAAAAGAGAAGCATACATGTCTCATAATGTTGAAGGGTTTCGAAAGAGTAAACTGAAGCACCGGGATCTGAGGCAGAGACGCCATCAAAATCCTGCTTCAACAAATTTATTATATCTGTATATCTTTTCTGCACTCAGCAAGACTTTCTTAATATTGCATTCAAGAAAGCCCCAATTAAATGCCTTCCTCTTAGCAGATATTCTTTACAAGTACACAAATCAAGCATTCATAAGAGTATACCGAAAAATAACATATATTGATGATACATTATCGTTCACGGTAAGATAATCCAATATATATATATATATATATATGTGTGTGTGTGTGTGTGTGTGTGTGTGTGTGTGTGTAACAGTAAAGTATTTGCTGACTGAACAAGCAGACGGTAGATGAAGTGCTCAGTGCATAATCTAAACAAATGAACTGAAAATGCAGAGATAACAATATGTCAAAAAATGAACACACGACGATTACTTGCTATCTAGGTTTTCACGATGACGGTCACTTGTGACTGAAGAGGCCAGTATGGTCGAAACCTAGATAGTAAATAAGTGAAGTGCGTTCGGTTCATTGACATATATATATATATATATATATAGCATAATGATAATCTACGTATACTGTCTTAATATGTATGAAAAAAACTACTAAAAAGTTCTAAGTTGAAAATGTTTTTGAAAGTATATATTTATTTCTATTATATATATATATATATATATATATATATATAATATAAAATATATATATATATGTGTGTGTGTGTGTGTATCTATATATATTTAAAGAATATATTTATCTAAGAAATAGATGTGTTCCAACGAGAGATAATGGTAAAGTGTGAGGGGCCGTGAACGTTTTGTTTAAAGAGTATATTGGCATGTATCTGTTGCAATGCAACATATGACTTAGGATCTCAGTACCACACACTCTTTCCTGAGTTAGAATGCTTCCTAGGTATTTAAATTTCTGTGCTTGCTTGCTTTTAGGATCCTCGGCCTGTTGTTGACACTTTGGTATCCTCTTCTACTGATGACTATGCATTCAGGTTTTTTTCTTTTTTGTTTTTCATATGTATTCCTTTCTTTAGCTACCTTCTGTAGGTGGTCTTGTAGAGAAGACTCATGTCCGGCCGAAGCTGAACTGAGATGATTATTAGGACTTGATCACACAACGGATTTGAGACACTTGAAAACATTAGACATATTCCAAAAGCAAGGACATTGGTTACTGTACGAGTTGAATCCGAGATACTACCAACGGCGGCTTGTCACGTGTTAGCGGCTACAAAGGCAAAAAAAACAAAACGTTTATACATCGTGTCGTGACCGGTGGATACACTATGATAAACCTAAGTGTAGAAGATCGTGGGGTAAACTCAGCCATGCATCAACATCAGCGGCAAGCCGAATATCCTGGGTTTAAAGTGCCATGCTCTGTATTCGGTAAGGATCAGTTAGGCGTAGTCTATTATGAGCTGTTGAAGCGACCGATAGCATCATGGGTCATCACTATGAATTACAAAATTTTAATCGGGTATTTAAGAAATAAACAGCCGTTATACGTACAAAGACACGACAAATTTATTTTGCAACATGACAACGCTAGGCTACACATTGAAAAACTGGGGGAAACCTACTTGGAAACGCTTACATGAGAAGACATAACCCACCCGATGAATTGACGACTGATTTCCCCGTCTGATTACAACTGGTTCCAAGAAGCACCTTCCTTCTTATGAAGGTGCCAAAAATTGGTTAGCTTCAAAAGATCCGATGTAGTATTCAAATTCTTCCAGAAAGTGGCTAGCGTTGGACAATATTTTCAGTGACAGGTTTCTTACTAAATTTGTAAGGAAATTAAAAATTTAATTAAAATTAAAAGGCAGCGAAAACTTATTTAAGGCTCAATTGATTAGATTTCTTTTATGTTAAGACTTTATGGACACCCTGTATTGCACATATATTTGAGGTTAAACCTAATCACATAGACGCATGCACACGCACACGCGGCTACAAAAACGCACAGGAAAACTTTCCCGGTTGTTCATACTCACAAATAACCGTCTGCTTTGGCGTCTAGACAATTACTGATGTAGATGCTGGCTGAGACGCATTTGATTTCTACTGCAAACATGCTGAGCAAAACTTAGTAACAGTTTCTTGAAGAAAGTATGGTCAGCAGGTCGAAGAAACTGTTCGTCACGATGAATTCTGATTTTTGTTATATTAAACATCACCGAATAATTCTGTCTACCGAAATTTCACTACAAAGTGTGAAATTGTTTTCAGGGAATTTCCAAACGTGACCTACACTGAGATTGTATCGCCAGGAAAATATCATCAAGAAGTCAAATAAAAGAAGTTTACATATATTTTTAAAAGAAAGGTTAACATTGATTCATTGTTATTTTGGGGGCAGGATTTTAGTATCCATTTCGACGAACTCCCAGATGTATCAATTTATGACACGTACGGACTCAGTTGGATAGCCTTTTAAATTTACGACTAATTTACGTAGTCCAACATTTTGGTGTAGACGAGAACAAAGACCTTGATTCATAGTTTGAAAAATTTAGGTAGAATCTTTAGCAGTGATGAAAATAAAATAATTATTCTCAGTTTTCTTACATATACACTTTTCTTGGAAGATGAGTGTGCTATTATTGCATTTCTAAAAAATGTAATAAAATTGACGTCCAGAATATTAATTTAATTTAAACAGAATTTATCATATATAGTCATCAGCAGACATCTGATTCACAGCTCATCAGTACGGTTAGTCATACAATTGCGTTTACACAGGATTAAAACTTGACCGAATTGGCGTAAGCCGGCGACTCTACCTCTGAGCTATAGGCGCCCGGAATAGAAGAGAGACATTTAGCGTATGATATATCATACGCTAGTAGTTAGACTGGTCTTATTCATTAATGAATGAGCGATGCTATACATATATATATATATATATATATATATATATATATATATATATATATATATGGTATAAAGACAACTCAACAAAATATGTCTATCTATCTGTCTGTCTGTCTATATATCTATCTATTAATTTATCTGTCTGTCTATCTGTCTATCTATTAATCCGTCTATCTCTCTTCCTATTAAACAATCTGTCTATTAATTTACCTGTCTATGTATCTGTCTATCTATATCTTAGCACCTCTATCGTACCTTTTTCATACATACCTACTACAAACTATTATTTCGCATTTATTTATTTGTCTTTTTCATATATATATATATATATATATATATATATATATATATATACACAGAGAGAGAGAGAGAGAGAGAGAGAGAGAGAAGTCTGTGCTGGTAGCAATAAGACATACAGGATAAGTCGAAATATAAAGAAATTTATATTATTTTCTTATGAAATAGGGAACAGAATCAAGCATATTTTCAGAGAGACAGAAAACATAGATAGATAGATAGATAGATAGATAGATAGATAGACAGACAGAAAAATAGACAGATAATCAGATAGATAAATTACATGCAGATTCAGTTTTATATTAAAGAATCCTTGAAAAGCATATACACTTTAATGCGAAGATAAGCATTTATTTTAAAATCCCCTGTTAAGTATTGAATTTGAACTTATCTATCTATCTATCTATCTATCTATCTATCTATCTATCTATCTGTCTGTCTGTCTATCTATCTATACGTATGTACGTATGTACGTATGTATGTACGTGGCCGATGCTTAAATACATATTAAAAAAGGGCAAGATAATAATTGGCCATCTATAAGGGCAACATCTATTTGTGTTCATTCCAAATGCGCAACAATATACGCCCACATTTCCGTTCACCTTTGGATTTAACTTAACTGACAGGGTTCCGCTTCTTATCGACAGCGTTCAGTATTCCTTCTCCTACGCGTGCATCGGACTGATTGACAGCTGACTAGGAGAAGATTATAAGAAATGAGATCCAAATATTTCCTGTTCGAACCGATCATCGCACTGAACGGACGATTGACAGATGCGGGATTCAGCATACAAGGTTTTCTCAGAGATATTAGGTTCGATTCTCATAGATTATAAGATTGAAAAAAAATGGATTCGATTGTTTGCTTTTTTAGTATTTAAACTAAAATTCCTATTGTGACTTGTTCAAAATTATAGTTAGATTTTAAGCCACATACAGGCCAACTGAAATTGTTATTTGAAAGTTATTCTTACTCAAACGTCTTAATTTGTTATGGGGTAAATTATGCGTTCTAGAGATTATATATAGCGCCAAAAAATATTAAGTTGTGAAGAAAATATTTTTATTCATGAATAAATATTTTTGAAACGGTTTGAATCACTCAAGAATAGATTGCATGAACACTTACATGTCGTATGTTTATGCTTTTACAAAAAAGGTTAGAGGTCAAGTTATCTTTGAAAGCTTTTTCTGTGTGTTCTATGCAACAGAATGTCATTTGGCATAAGAACTTGTCAAGATGTTTGAGAAATTGGTAGTCAATGAGCAAAAATTCAAAGAAATATCGCAAATTCGGCAAATCATATATCTCATCTTTATGAATATTTGCAGTACCATACTGGTAGCATGTGACCAAGCATTATACTGAATTAAATATCGTCAAGCCTTCAGTGCTGGTCATATTTTGCTTAATTGACTGAGCATTGTATCTAGTTTCTGTCAGTAAACTTCGGATGTGGTCCACTGGTTAAATTCCAGAAAGCTGTTAGGGAAAAACACCAATTTTAGAACACCAGACAATAACCATGATCTTTTTTCTATGCAATTCCGATTTTGCAATACTGTTAGGTTCTTTCGTTAAGATAAGACCAAAGAGCCAACTGTTTTTTTTTTGTGTGCTCTGGCTTTCTTCACACTTGATATATGACACAGTGGATAACGTTGTTTTTGAAGTAATCTAGTGACTTGACCCAACTTGTTGTGAGTTCAATACCTGACCACAGAAAAGCGGAACAAAAACGTGGAGTGTTGAATTACGGAAGGGAAATAACTGAAATTGAGGTATCCAGAAATCTAGAAAATACATGAAAGGTGGAACTAGAACAACCTACCATAGGTTTCAGTTTAAAATTACAATTTATATCACCTGAAGAAGTACAGCATCCTAAATGTCGTGAATAAGAAAATAAAGATCAGGAAAACAGTCTGCACAATATATATAGTGAAAATTATTATAATTATATATTTGAGCACAATTCAGTATTTATTATTCGAAAACCGGGCATTATTTTTCGAGCAACCTGATAAAATATGAAAAAGATATTAGACATTCATTATCAGAAAAGTATATTGAGCCAGGCAAGAAAAAAATGCAGGCATAATTGTAAATATGTTTCTTACATTACAAAAATTAATTTGCAACAGGCCGCTTAGAATATCTTGTTTTTCAAACGTCATCAAGTGTAAAAGAAGAAAGTAAGTACTCCTATCTATTAAATCCTTTGCACATATACGAACACTGATGAAAGGGTTATATCCTATTAGATTAAGCATTACATAATATTTCCCAAGCAAGATTAAAAATAATAAGAAAATATTCCTGCTTTCTCTCTCAAGGACAATGTACTGAGATGATGTGAGGAACCTAAGAAAAACGTATTCTTAGGAATATTAAGAATTATTTGAACAAATATTTAACACCCTCTAACAAGAGTTCCTAAAAACATGACTCAAGATAAGCCTTTCTAAAACTGAAATATGATCTTTAACTCGAATGGAAAAAAATATTTAACTTGACCTGAATCCATCATAAGAATACACATGTGGAATTGGTAAGCCTTAAGTATACTGATGTGGAATTAGTAAAACCATATAAACACAGATGTGAAATTGGTAAGCCTTAAGAATACATATGTGGAAATGGTAAGCCCTAGGAATGCAGATATGGAATTTGTAAGCCCTAAAATACACATGTGGAATTCGTGAGCCTTAAGAATACAGATGTGGAATTGTTAAGTCCTAAAAATATAGATTTCGAATCGTTAAGCCCTAAGAATACTGATGTGGAATTGCTAAGCCCTATAAAAACAGATGTGGAAGTTTTAAGCCCAAAGAATAAAGATGTGGAATTCCTAAGTCATAAAAATAGAGATGTGGGAGTTGTAAGCCCAAAGAATAAAGATGTGGAATTTGCAAGCTTTAAGAATACAGATGTGGAACTTTTAAGCCCTAAGAATACAGATGTGGGTTTTGTAACTCCCAAGAATGCAGTTGTGAAATTTGTAAACCCTAAAAATACAGATGTGGAATTAGTAAGCCCTAAGAATAACGATGTGGAACTAATTAGCCCAAAGAATACAGATGTGGTATTTGTAAGCCTTAAGAAAACAGATATGGATTTTGTAAGCACTAAGAATACAGGTGTGCAATTTGTAAGCACTAAGAATACAGATGTGGACTTGTTGACTTGTTAAGCCATAAGATATGGAATCGGTAAGCCTTAAGTATACAAATATGGAATTGGTAAACCTTAAGAATATAGATGTGGAATCAGTAAACTTTAAGAATACAGATGTGTAATTGGTAAGCCCTAAGACTAAAGATGCGGAATTGTTAAGCCTTAAGAATGCAGATATGGAATTTGTATACCCTAGGAATACAGATGTGGAATCGGTAAGCCTTAAGTATACAGATGTAGAATTTGTAAGCCTTGAGAATACTGATGTTGAATTATTAAGCCCTAAGAATACAAATATGGAATTGGTAAGCCTTAAGAATACAGATGTGGAATTGGTAAGCCTAAAGATTACAGATGTGGAAGTGGTAAGCTCTAAAAATAAAGATGTGGAATTTTTAAGCCCTAATAATAAAGATGTGGAATTGTAAGAGCTAAATATACTGATGTGGAATTGTTAAACCCTAAAAATACAGATGAGGAATCTGTAAGCCTTAAGATACAGATGTGGAATTTGTAAGTCCTAAGAATACATATGTGGAAGTTGTAAGGTCTAAGAATACAGATGTGGAATTTGTAAAGCGGTAAGAATACAGATGTGAAATTTGTAAGACCTAAAATTTTATATGTGGAATTTATAAGCTCTAAGAATACAGATGTAGAATTTGTAAGCCATAAGAATAAAGATGTAGAATTTGTAAACCCTAAAATTACAGAAGTGGAATTTGTAAGACCTAAGAATATAGATTGGCAATTTGTAAGCCCTAAGAATACATGTGTGGAATTAGGAAGCTCTAAAACTTTAGTCATGGTATTTGCAAGCCCTAAGAAAGCAGATGTGGTATTTCTAAGCCTTAAGAATACAGATGTGGAATCGGTAAGCCTTAAAAATACAGATGCGTAATTGGTATGCCTTAAGAATACAGATGTCTAATTTGTAAGCCGTAACAATACAGATATGGAATTGTTGAGCCCTATTGATACTTATATAACGCTAGCATTTTACACGAGTACCAAGAAATCTTTCAGTTAGAAATGCATCTGTACAGCTCACAAATTACACCAATATATTTGATAAGAATAGCCATAGCCTGAACTACTAAGGAAGCTCAATATATTTATTTTTATATCGACAAATACAGCGTGCGATGGGAAAACTGTCGCTAATGTCTTTGCTCCTATGCGTTGTATCCCCTTTGAGGCCGGTTTACATAGTTTAACAGGGTCAGTTGGGCACTGTGAGAAAGAAAAGAGAAGCAAGAACACAAATGTAACAATTCACTCAGCCTTTGAAATACAAAAATTTACTTATTGGCCTTAATGGCCGAAAATTCAACCGAGTGTTTTTGTGTCAATCTGAAAAGAGTGCAGATGATTCGAAAAGAGTGAAATGAATCTAATTATTATTATGACGGTACGGCCGCTCCGAAAATAAAACACCAGGATTTTTTTTATAATAAAAGAACTGCTGAATGTTTTGGTGTTACGTGCAAGGCAGCATAATTGAATGGTTGTAAAGCGGGTTTCTTGTCTGTGTTTTAATTGGATGCACGTGGTAATTGTATAGATTTCATATAAACGATATCAGAAACAAACAAAGTGACAATGTAACTGCGTAGTGTAATAATAAGCGCTCGGATATTTAAGAGAGATCCGAAGGTCCTCGCTATGAAAGCAAGAGGCACTCCAGAAAAATTAGCCAAATATTCATCTCCAGCAAGGAGATGATTCCACTAGAACATAACTAGGTGTTATAGGGAGTGAAATGGAAAGTGAATAGATAGTCTTAGAATAGAGAAGAAAGAGCAAAAAAACAAAAATTAAACGGTTTCAAGTAAACATTAGATATTGGTTGACTTTGCTCATCATTAAAAAGAGCAACCCAAAATAACAAATACAGGTGGGGGACACTAGAATCAAGCAAGTACAAAAATTTAAATGCCTAGGAAGTGTTCTAACAGGAGATAGAATTTGCTACACAAAGATCCGAAGGCGAATTGGCATGGCGAAAGACGCGTTCCAGAAGCTGCGTAAAGTACTAACACACAGGAAGTTTTCCCTAGAATCAAAAAAGAGAGTACTTGAATGCTATGTGATGCCAGTTCTTCAATACGGCAGTGAATGTTAGACAATATCATGGAAGATGATGGAAAAACTTGAAGCAGTGTAAATGTGGTTCTACCAAAGGAGGCTGGGGATATCATTGACCGAGCATGTGAACAACGATGAATTGTTGGAAAGAATGGCATCGAAAAAAATTAATAGTAAGCCTCAGGAAGAGACAACAGCAGTTCATAAGACTTTCAATGAGGAAAGAGAGCTTGGAGATCCTGATACTGACAGGCTATATATAACCCTAAGTTAATATGCCTTATATATGTAGTGTGACAAAGTTGGTTGAGTTGGTGTGCTTTCAATTCGAACAATCACTTCCAGTCACTTCTCCTATATCTCATCGTTCCGTTTCGTTCTACATCGGAAATCGTTTTTTTTATATTGAAAATATATTTCTCTTAGTTTATTAACCCACCAAACCTTGTTTTAAGTAAAACATATTACTGCATTTGTTAATTAATTTCAGTATTTCTCTTAGCTTTAATATCACCAACTCCTCAGTATGATCGCGCGTATTATCCTTGTGATGAGTCTATAAATCATTCGTCTATTCTACCATTATATCCTTCTTAAGAAGTCAACTAATTCTTCATCGATTTGGCAATAGATGTTCCTACTTTCGTAACTTTGGATTTTTCCATTCATTCACATATTTATCCTATTCTTTATCAAACCACAATTAAACAAAATTCCAACATCGTTTTATCTTTGTTTCTATTTGACATTCTTTCTTAAACTTCCCTTTCTATGGTAAATTTATTTTTCCTATTCTTCAGTATTTGTTAATATTTTCGCAGCCATATTTTCTTGTTCCCTCATGCAGTGTTAACCGCACTTTCAAGCCAGATCGACTCTTTGAATTACGTTCTTTTAAACCAATTATATATCAATAAAAAAGAATTTTGACAATCTATAAACTGATCAACAGCATGTCTATCGTGCGTTTATGAGAATCCAGAGGCAGTACTCAGTAATTTCCCTCAGATATGAAAAGCTAAATACGAAGTGAATCCTATCGTTTTCCTTGCAGTATTATTCAACGTTTAATGATTAAACTATCTCATCTGGAAATCTTTCAAACACGTTTTTAAAGAATGTATTCCTAAAATGAGGATTTATATAAATGGCAGGTTTAAAACGCAGACTGTAATAAAATCTAAAATGATATTTAAATTTACAGGCGTAATAGAAACACGTCACGAAGTTTCAAAAAAGGCTTTTCAATCAACTGCTCTTAATTTGAGTAAATTCAGAAACCACCGAATTACTCTCGGTTGAAAAAACTATATAAAAAAGGACTAAAAATATTAGACGCAAGACAAAGCAGGTTTTCTGTACAAATCTATGCCAAGTGATTCTCTTTATTTATTTAATAACAAATAAATGATGTCGCTTAAAATATAGAAAACGAGAAGAAATAAAACTTATCGTTAACTGCAAATACATATAAACTTTTGATAGTTGATGAGGTTGTAATCTTTTTCTCCTGAAAACTGTTAGTAATGGCATTTTATTTATGTATAAACTAATTTTATATATCAAAATTATATCGATTTCAATGAATAGTTCAAATGTTAACATTGCGATGGAAAAGTACACCTGCATAAAATCAGGCGCATGAAAACTATTGCTTTGAAATGCTGAAAAAAATTATTTGCATTTGAAAATTCACTAGTTTAAAATTTATCAATAAATCGATAAAGAGGATGACAAATTTCTAAATTAAAGAAAATAATTAATCGCTGCTTAAAAAGAATTATAAACAGTCCTTTTTCCAACACATCTAAAATGTTTCTATGATTTATATATAAAAGAGCCTTATATATATATGTATATATATATATATATATATATATATAATATATCTATAGAGAGAGAAAAAGAGAGAGAGGGGGACCTCTCTGTCGTGGCGATGTCTGCAGACAGTACCAAGAACAGAATTTAGTCATAATATAATTTCCACTAGGAAAAAGATTGCTAAATGAATGGAACGAAATAATGTCGAATGTAAACACCATAGAAAACATATATTTATGATCGTGCAAAAGCAGACAAAATGTTTACAATATGTGACCAGCACCTACCTTATTGTAAATTTATGGTTTTGCGTTCCGGAAGTTCTTGGCATGTATGCGAAATAACGAAAAGCTTTAAACCAAGCTAGCGTAATTGGCTGATGTACAAAATAAGAATATATATATATATATATATATATATATATATATATATAATTAGGTTTTAAAGTCTATCCCACTCCGAAAAAACAACTACAATATTGAACTAAAAATGACCCTAAAAATTCGAAAGGAAATTGAGACTTAGAGAGATATTACACAACAACAACAATACTACAGATATCTCAATAGCAAAACGCAAATATAATATTGGCCAAATAAAAACAATAATCCAAATGAAGTGAACATTTTTTAAAAATATCTTTACCTCTATTTGTCGACATAAAAATAAATATATTGACGTTCAAAACAATCACACCCCCATGACAACCTCACACTAAATTAAAAACTTGCATACGTGAGAACAATGATATAACAATTAAGGAAGCAGAGAAAGGCCGTGCTGTGGTCGTAATTGATAAAACTTACTAGAAAGCAAATATTCAATATATGCTATGAGGGGAAATTTAATACAAAAAATCAACCATAATATGGATGAAATCATCGCATCAGAAAGAAAACAATTCTGCATTACGCACAGTAGAAGATTAATGAAAAAAGAAAAATATTTTCTCACAAATTTTGCTTCAACATCTAGCAATATTTACTAACTCTCAAACATGCATAAATCAAACCGGAATTAAGCAGCTCTTCAGGAAAAATTGGAATATATTCACACCCCAATCCTAAGTGATCTTAAATTCAGACCAATTGTAGCAGAGCCAGCCTGCACAACAAACAGACTGAGCAACGTAATGGATAAAATATTACAAACATATACCAAAAATTAAAAAACAACTACATCAGAGACAGCATTAATTTCGTAAGCTTCATGCCAAAATAATTAGAACCAGGTACACTCACATAACAATTAATATTAATTGCTTGAAGAGCAATGTACGCTATGAATTAGTAAAACAAGACAATACATTTTGGACTGGAAAAAAAAACACAAATATTTTCCACACACTTCAAAAAAGAATTTATTATACAAAGTATAGAACTAATTTTAGATAACAATTCATTCCAATTTAACAGCGAAATTTATATTCAAACAACAGGTTCCGCGATGGAGATAAAAATGACATCGATATATGTAACTCACCTAACAGATCTAGAAGAAAAAACTATAAAACCAAAGAGGGCATAAAAGCAGAATTCACTTGCGTGTCGATACTGGAATACATGAGCCCATAAGAAAGCGACCGTATCGCACAACACTCAAACAAATTTGGTTAATTCAGCGGTTATTAAAATGATGCAGCCAGGCGTAATTGAGAGATCGAATAGTCCGTGGGGTTTTCCATTCGTTTTCGTGGAGAAGAAAGATATCAGGGAGAGATTTTGTGTGAATTTAAGGCTGTCCAAAAAATTTCAAAGAAATATTGCTTGAACTCTTCAAGTAATTGATGACATACTGGTTAAGTATATTTCGAAGCTGGACTTGAAATCGTGGTATTTGCAAACTGGGCTTCAACGATGAGAAAGAGGAATGCATTCGCTTTCCACGTGGGGTTTGTTTCATTTTACTGTTATGTCATTTATGGACACGGAAAATTTCCAGATTTTTCCAGGAGTTGATGTCTGGTTTAGCGTACTTATATGATATTTTGATATTCTCAGGTAAAGTGGAAAACCACTTGGAGCATATATACTCTTCGTATCATCAAGAAGCAAATTAAATCTATTTGTCCAAAATATAAAGATAATTTTGGTCAGAAAAGAAAAGCAACGGTAAAAGACAACATATACATGATCAGAGTATGAACCTAGAAAGACATTACTCATTTTGTTTCACTTAATTTGCAGAAGAATCTATGTTTATCTATTTATCTCAGTCAAAAATGTAAAGGAAAATGCAGGCAGAAAAGAAAAACAATGCCAAGAAACGACATATACATGATCAGGGAAAGTGTGAAAGATCGTAGGAAGACAGTTTTTGTTTTGTTTCAATTATTTTGCACAAGTATCTATCTATCTATCTATCTATCTATCTATCTATCTATCTATCTCAGTCTAAAATGTAAAGAAAAATGCAGTCAAAAGAGAAAAACATTGCCAGGAGACGACGTGTATGTGATCAGAGAAAGTGTGAAAAATCCTAGAAAGACATTCTTTGTTTTGTTTTAGTTATTTTGGAGAAGGATCTATCTATCTATCTACCTATGTATCTCTATCTCTATCTTTCTCTCTCTCTCTCTCTCTCTCTCTCTCTCTCTCTCTCTCTCTCTCTCTCTATATATATATATATATATATGTCTAAAATGTAAAGAAAAATGCAGTTAAAAAGAGAAAAACATTGCCAAGAGACGACGTGTATGTGATCAGAAATAGTGTGAAAGATCCTAGGAAGACATTCTTCGTTTTTTTTTTAATTAATTTGCACAAGGATCTATCTATCTATCTATCTATCTATCTATCTATCTATCTATCTATCTATCTATCTATAAAATGTAAAGGGAAATGTATTTAAAAGAGAAAAACTTTGCCAAGAGTGGACGTGTAGGTGATCAGGGAAAGTGTGAACGATCCTAGGAGAATACTATTTGTTTTGTTTAGGTTAATTTCCACAAGGGTCTAGGGATGGTAGCAACAATTTTTTTAACAAAATAATCTATTGTAGTGATGTTTTGTTTTGTTGAACGTCTGTTACGTCCAAGTTTTTTTTTTAAACTAGCGTCTTTCTCTTTGAAATCCAATCGCGTCTCTGTCAACTATAGTGGGTTATTCGTTATAGTGAAGTTTATGTGTGTTGAAACAGATTAGTTTGATTTGGACATATTAGTAAATAGCCCATTATCTACATAAAACCTAGCCGCAAAGTCTATACATACGGTTTTGGGGACCGCTTGTGAATTTCAAATTCCCATGTAACTCTAATGAAAACACCGAATCTGCGAAATATAACCACTACTATGGTCCCATCGCCGCGGTTGTTCAATGAGCGATTTGAACGTAAGATGATTCATTACGTGGCCTGCTGGAACGTGCACACACTGAAACTTGAAGAAACTCAAGCACGCACCGCCAAGGCCCTTCACCAGTACAAGGTCGATGTGGCCTGCCTCTCGGAGGTCAGGCTTGCAAACCATGGCCGCAAGTCTATCAAAGTACAACAATCAGACACTGCCCACCAACTTTATTACAGAGATCCGGGCGCCACGGTGTAGCACTGGCCCTAAGCGATGAGGCGAGCATGGCTCTCCTTATTTGGGAACCAATCTCTTCACGTCTTGCCCGTGTCCGTCTGCGAGGTTCCCTGTTCAACACTACCGTGGTGGCTGTGTACGCCCCTACTCTCGATGCCGATGATCTCACCAAAGATGCCTTCTATGATAGCCTCCAGGCTGTTATGGATGGTATCCCAGCAAGTAGTGGTTGCGAGTGACTTCAACACCCGCACAGGTTCCAGAGATCCAAAACACAAGACATATTGTTGGCCCATTGGTGGTTGGTGCCGCTTTTCAAACGGAGAATGGTTGATCTACTTTGCGTCTGCAAAGCATCTTACTGTGTCTTGCACCCACATTCGGCACCCAAGGCGGCACCTAGTGACTTGGTACTCAAATGACGGTGTTAATCGAAATCAAATTGATCACATTCTCCTCAAGTCCCGGTGGGCCTCAAATGTCCTGGACTGTCGCGCATTCTGGGGAGCCGAAATAGGCAATGAACATGGCTCCGACCAGGTTATGGTTCGATAAAGATGCGCCTTCCTATGTAATCCAGATTAATTGCCCGATGAAATACGATATGTCGCGACTCAGATGCCAGTAAACCAAGGCCGAGTTCCAGCTCCAGTTATCAAATCGCTTTTCCGGTCTGCAAGCATTGAGTACACAGCTGAAGACTCCTGGCAGTCATTTAAAACCTGCGTAAACGAGGTTGCCTCACAAACCCTTCGTAAAACCAGACGGTGTGCGAAGGACTGGATCTCTGGCCGCACTATCCAACCCGCAAATCAAAACAAACCAGCCCGTTGCTCCGAGAACGACGCCTTCCACCGACTGCGCCGTGAGACTGTCCGTTCTGCAAATGCCGATCGCATTATCTACTAGCGAATCGTCGCTAAAGACATGGAGTAAACAGCATCAGTAGGAGACCCTTGTAAACGTTATTAAATCCTGAAAGCAACAACTAAGGAAAACAGGGGAATAAGCAAAATGCTGCTCGACACGAATGAAACTCCTATCGCTCAGGTGACAGACACCACGATACGTTGGAAGCAACATTTCGAAAATTTGTTGAACCATGACCTCCGCTCTCGCAACGTCCTCTTACCACCCTAACAAACGCCCCCGAATACGATGCCAACTGCGATCTGCCAACAGAAGAAAATATACGTAATGTCATCAAAAACTAAAAATAACAAAGCTGCAAGCGAGGACCGCCTTCCAGCAGAACTCTACAAGAGCTGTCCCGATCTTATGGCCAGATGATTACACCCAATTCTCGACAATGTGTGGCGCTCTGAACAACTACCTCAGGACTGGAGCGATGCAATACTCCTCCCTTTTTACAAGAAAGGCGACCGCCGTGATTGCCGCAACTATAGAGGCATTAGCTTGATTGATGTCGCCTCAAAAGTTTTCTCAATTATCCTACTACGTCGTTTCCAGAATATCCGGGACCTCCTAACCCAACCCAACCAAGCAGGCTTCACTAGGGGCAGATAATGCATTGATCAAACTTTCTCCCTTAGGCGAATTCTCGAACGGGGTGGGCCTATCACCAATCTACCGTCGTTTTCTTCATTGATTCCACCGCAGCATTCGACGCGGTGGATCGCAAAAGCCTCTTGGATATCATGCGTCACGATGGCTTCCCGACTAACCCTCTTAACACGAACTAGAGTGAGGTGCTACGGAGAAGAATCCGACCCCTTCGTCGTCCAAAAAGTTGTCCGCTAAGGATGTGTGCTCTCCTCTATCCTGTTCAACTACATCATTGACTAGATCCTAGAGGAAAGCCTGGTTGTCTTCGCTGCTATCAGACGAGGCCGCGACTGATTCATTACCGACCTTGACTTTGCCAACGACGTTGCAATCCTTCGTGAGTACTACACAGAGGTCCACCATGCACTCGTCAAGGTCGGTCGCATGGCCAAAATCGTGGGGATGAAAATTAAAGCTTCCAAGTCGAAAATTCTCTCTGCGAACTACCCCCTACCAGACCGAGTGTCTATAACCCTCGATGGTGAAGCTGCAGAAAAAGTCGAAATCTTCAAATATCTTAGGGCCAATTTTACAGATACTGATCAAATGGAAAATGAAATTACCATCCGTATCAATATGGCTAAAGCTGCCTTTGTCCGTCTTCAAAATCGACTTAGGTCTCGCCAGGAGATAAGACGATCCAAGAAGTCGCGAATCTATAAGACCATGGTCAGAACAATTCTTCCCTATGGATGTGAGACCTGGCCACTGCACAGAGAATATCTTTAAAAATTTCTTCCATCACTACTGCCTTTGCCGTATCCTGCTCGTTTGCCTCTCCGACCGGATCCCAAACTCGACCATCCGCGCTAGTTGCAACATCTTGGCCTGGATGAAACTCTGTTTAAAAGGAGACTCTGGTGGTTTGGCCCCGTGATGCGCTGGCCTGGTCATGAATTTGTCCGTAAACTGGTGGCGCCCAACACATTCACTGGTTGGAGGAAGCACCGAGGTGGTCAACTTAAGACCTGCCTCGATACTATCAATGCAGACAGGGAGCTTATGTCTGGTTCTCGGGTTTTGGTGTGTGACGCTGGAACCGCGAATGGTTAGGTCATGCCGCCGAATTTGCTGCCAATCGACGAGGGTAGATGGCCTTGATGCGCGATGCAGTTAACTCCATTAGAGCTCGCTCAATGTCGTAACAAATAAATAATAAAAAAAATAACATATAAATGATCAGGGAAATTTAAAAGATCCTAAAAAGACATTACTCATTGCGTTTCAGTTAATTTGCACAAGGATATATATAAAATCTTGCATAGGTTCACGCTGAATTTTTAAGAAAGTAATGTTAATTTACAAACATTAGTAAGAAAGTATTGTCCAGTGCCAGCAACTACTTTTTCGAAAATTCTGGCAGTATTTGAAAAACGTGGCTAACTACAACTCGATCCATTTTAGCATCTTCGTGGGAATGAAAGTGATACTCAGCCAGGCCATGTGCCATAGATCGAAAAAAGTGACAGGGCAATGTCTCATGTCAGATGCCTACAGTGGGTGGTCTAGGTATCGCATTAGTTGTAGTCGATAGCGATCTCGCGCGATGGTTTCGTTCGGTTTGAACAGTTTGTAATAAAATACACCTAGCTAATCCCACCAAAGGCAGAGACGAATATTGGAACCCTGGCTATTCAGCTTTGCCACCAATGTTAATGCATGGCCGTGATTAACCTACTATCATATACGCTTAGGTTTTATCGTAGTGTATACATTTTTCATAGCCACTCAAAATACGATGCAAAAAGCTTTCTTTAACCGCCGTTGAAGCAGCTGTCGATGTGACAAGCTTACGTTCGTCGCATTTTGGCTGCAACTCTTACAGCACCCAATATACTTTTTTTTCAAATCATTCTTTATGCTTTCAAACGTTTCGAAACTTGTGAGCTATCAGCTTCTAATGATTCTGAAACTTTAGCTTGCGCCTGACATGAGTTTTCATGAAGTAATGCCTTGCGTTGTCATGTTGCAAAGTTATTCTGTACTCCCTCTGCTCGTATAGGGGCCGTTTTTTTTTTTAATAAATGGCTAAAGCGCATCAGTTGTAGTCGGCAAAAATCTCCCGTCATGGTTTAATCGCTTTGAGCATTTCGTAATAAACTGCACCAAACTTATCCAGCCAGAATCAGAGCATAATCTTCGAATCATGACTCTTCAGCTTTGCTATTGATGTTGATACTCGATATGGCTTAGGCAACAATTTTCTAAGCTTACAATTATTGGAGTGTATCCAATCTTCATGGCCTGTCACAAGACGATACAAAAAGTCCTTTTCTGCCGTTGAAGCAGCTGTTCACACGTGGCAAGACACCCTCGACGTCTCATGTCTGTAAATCTTACAACACCCAATATACTTGTTTTGATTCATTCCCAATGATTTGAAACGTTTCAAAACTTTTGTGAGAACGTCTCCTAATTATTCTCAAAGTTCAGCTTGCACCTGGCATGAGTCTTCATGACGTAATTTTTTTTAATTATTTTCTTTCAAACTTTTTCGGTGCACCAGAGTGTTCTCTACCTTCAACATCAAAATCATTATTTTTGAGTAACTCTGCATGTTGTTTCCGACCGTCTATTGCCGCCGTAAATCTCAACAAGAATTTTGCGTGCTTCAGATGCAGATTTCATTTTAACGAAGTAGCGCAGTAAAATTCACACCAAATACACTGTTTTGGCACAAAATCCGACATGTCTAAGTTGATAAAAAAGCAAAATCGTTAACAATTCGGCGACACACACTGAATTTTAAGATTCCTTACAATACTTACTTATAGATGCATTACTATCTACACAAACACAAATCTTGGAACGCCAACTGTTGGAAACAGCGATAGCTTATTCAAGGTTCGAATACACACTTATATTCAAATACACACACACATTTATATGTGTGTGAGCGGAAGCAACCTTTCTATTAAATAGCTTTCAATAAATAGAGCAAACGCGTAAGCAAGTAAGACTTAGTATACATTTTATTTTATATCCAAGTATTTTACATGTCATTGTCATAAATGCATTCGACCACTCGTTTTCTAAAAACGTTATTACACTAAATCATGTCATAGTTACAACATCAATGCATGTTTAAGCAGTAGAACAAAAACACCTAAAATCTTCTATAGACACAGTTGTAGCTTTACTCACAAAATTTATTCAGTGTTAACTCCTCAGAAAGATTATGAACAATTTATAATAAATATATTTTCAATAATTGACCATATCTACCTCCGAGAAGAAATTGCCTTTGTTTAACGCTATAACACAAACCCAAATCACATATATAAATTGATATAAGTAGCTTTACTTAACTTGTACTTAGTTCATTTTAAAGTTAAATAAAAATAGTCACTAAAAGACGGTGGGTATAAAAAGCATATATAAAAAGAAAATGACGCACAGCTAGCTAAATAGCCAGAGACCACATTATTTTCAGCGAACAAGTGAGGAACGTCTGCACCTTGGTACAGATGGTAAAAAATCAATGCAACCTTAATTTTTTATTCGTTCCCGTGTGCAAACCCCTCATGTCAGTTATGTGGAAAACTTATTGAGATGACTGTTTTTACCTTCAACAAACACACTATTTCTAGATATTGTTGCTTCTCTAAAAGATGCAGAAAATATTAACACTGTTCACAGTACAGCAATATTGTCATTTTCTTTAGTGAACATGTTTGTAAAAATAGATATGTAAGGCATTATTAGGCAGACGGTAGTTTAAATATAACTATATTGGTCATTCATGTAAATGCTGAAAATATTGTTTCCGTCGCCAGTATCTATATTACACCTTTATGAGTCAAGGTGTATCACCTCAGATCTTGCAGATTTTTTAATTGTATCAGGATTCTCTAAATATTTATTAAAGTATTTAGAGAATTCTGATACAATTCAAAGAATATGCAAGTATACTGGACCTGACCTGTGTTCTAGTGTATAGTCACTTTCGTACCATCGTAACGTAGTATCCTTGTGCATTTTCCCTAGAACTTTTCATAGCGAGCATTTATCCTTGTTGTACAAAACCTTGTGAAATTCAACGCTGTACTAGGTTGAAAATAAGTTATCACCACGCCATCAATGAAATTGAGATATGTAGCCATAAGTTTTTTTGCCAACAGTATCTTCTCTCATACTACTCGCTTGAGGTACTCTCGTCCGGATGAAAATATTTAAATGCTATTTTAATTGTTTAATATATCTTCTTAATTTCTGTTCAATGATAGTTATCTCTTCTTAAGATGTTTTTTACGTATATTTTATCAAGTGTGTAACAACTAATGTCTTAGTGGCTTTAATGCCTTGCTTAGTGTGAAATATTTAAAAATGTTTTTGAATTAAAATATATAAAAGTTTCATCTCATCTCCTGAAAACACAAAAAGAAATTTATACGGACTATTTAAAATGATATTTGATTTCAACTTCTATATTTGACATAAAATAGAGAAATTTAAATCTGAAGGAAACAAAATATATTCGTTTTATTTACTGATGCTCTAAATAATGTTCGACATTCTATTCAACATATGAAAGTCATATACTCCAAGCTGATGTGAGATGCTTCATTTTTTAACAGACTTTATCACGATAAAAACTACATAACGATGATATGACAAAAATACATATGCTTCAAAATAAGTAATTTCTTGTTCGTATCAAGACATCGATTCAATTTTATTTGTGTGTATTATTTGCGTTGTGGTGAAGTGGATATCGGCGCGAAACGAGAAATCGGGAAGCCGAGTTCGAATTACAGTTGTATCCATTGCATTCACTTACGCGCAGATACCCTTGGGAAAGGTATTATTCCGTCTCTTCCCTCCAGTTATGGGCTAAATAGCAGGACAGATTGGATTCTATAGCCTTGACTGGCAAACAGTCTACCGCAGAAAGCAATGGCAACCTACTGTGGAATAATCTTCTGCCCAGTCAGTCATGTATCTTTAGAGATATGATCGCCCAAGCGTGTTTAACGTATGGCACTTAACTGACTATATTATTTGCAAAAGAGATGTCTGTATTTGCATATTCAGATAATATCATACTTTTGAATGTAAAATTGCACAAAGTAATGAAATTAAATATATATTTTTATCATTTATTAGTCAAAAAATAAGGTTATTGCTCCCGATTTTCAGTTCTTGATAAATGTGTGTTTGGTGTTACTTTAAGCTTTCGATAAAAATTGTTAGTTAATTGAATAGAACAGTTTCAAATACCACAAATGTTGGGAGTTTTTATAAAAGGTTTCTAGCGTAAAAGCTTCTCACCATTTATGTCAAAATTGTACCTCATCTTTTGAAAATAAAATATAATTGAAAAATGTTTTTCCTAATATTTAGAAAATATCTCTTTAATAAAAGTCCTGCCAGAATCTGCATTTCCGGATTATTAATTAACATATAACATGTTATGAATGCAATACCAATTCTTACTAAATTATTTTTCAAACGTTGACATCATAAGCTCAGACTTTACGCTAAAATATCATCAACAAAGACCTGTACAAAATAACAAAAACTACATGACTTGAGGATTACTAACAAAACTAAAATTGAAATAGATATTGTAAATGAAAGAGAAGTTAATAATATAATTAATATGTTAACTTTCCACATTAGACATAAATTTGAGAAGAAAATTTCCTATCAATACTGGGTAGATACTGGCCTCGAGAGACATGTTTTATTAAAATAAAAATGGAGGAGTTTTACGAGAAAGAATTTCTATACATTTCAACTGAAAATTGTACTACATGCATGTTCAATGAATGTTAAATAGTTTCTTGTAAGAAAATTCCTATCATTACCATTACAATACCAGCTCTATAAGGGCACCTTGAGTTGGTGTAATGGTTAGCACACTAGTCTTGCTAGAATCATTACAAATGAGACGTGATTTCGATCCTCACTGGGTGCTCTAAACATCTTGTACCACATCTAAGCTGTGTTTAAAAAACTACATCTGGGTGCTCTAAACATCTTGTACCACATCTAAGCTGTGTTTAAAAAACTACCTTACCACCTCTATACTTAATCGAAATTGGCAATGTGATTTCATGTTTGATCTTAAAAATTAGGTATTGCATATAGCTGTTTAAATTCAGCAAGAGAGGACCACTACCAACGGCATTTATAAATATTGCATTTCTTAAATATTACCGATTACACTCTATGAAATATAACAATTGCTAAATGTAGCAGCGAACGATTTTGTAATCGAGGGAAAAAATGGTTGAAAAAAGACAACGAAAAAATCACTTATAAATATTTTCGAAAAAGTTAAGAAAGATTCGAAAAAACACACCGAGGAAAGAGAACAAGAGACTCACAACTTATATTGTAGAGAAAATGCACAAAGGCAAACAGCTGTGTGTAATGGACTTATATAAATGAATTTCAGAACATGCCGTAGGGAATATTCAGAAATAAAGCATTGCTTAGAGTCACATAGAGAAAGAACTTGTGGACTGCTGCATTCCGAACCACCCATTAAAAGAGAGTTCTAGAAAATGCAAAATAATCTGCAATTTCATATGTCCTGACCTGGTTGTTCAGCTTTAGTCACTTCCTTACCTCTGTCATTTTACCGTCCTCTGAATATTCCATATTTTTTTTTCACGGCAACTGTTCGCTTTTTCGCTATGGCACCTAGGGTTTATGAAATGAAGTGCTCTACTATACTGGATTTGCGTTGTGTGCAGTGGATATCGTTCTGCTTTGTTGTGCCGAGTTCAAATTCTATTTGATTTCGTTTCTTTACCTTACGCGCGAATACCTTTAGGAAAGGTATTAATCCGTCTTTTCGCCCTCCAGGTATGGGTTAAATGGCAGAACAGATTGTGTTGTATAGTATTGGTTGGCAACCAGTCTACCGTAGAGAATAATGGCATCTTACTGCGATAAAATCTTCTGCCCACTCAGTCATGTCTCCTTCGAGACAGGATCACCCAAACGTGCATCCCATATCGCACGTATCTGACTGACTATACCGGCGTAGATGTCTCAGCAATTTACAGTCGAGTTGGCTAGATATATTTGTAAGTTCTATACTAACATTTTTTCTGGCACATCGCTCTTTAAAAAATAACTCTATCTTTAATCTGCAAAAAAAAAAAAATGCAATGTCATTCGATGTCTACTTTCCTCATCTTTAGATATCTTTTGTTCTAGGTCCTTATTAATATATTGTATCTCAACGTCTTTATTGCCTTGCATGGGTTGAACTCGATTAAAATACATGGTTCCTGGAATTCATAATGATCACCAAACAACTGTTCTGTACAGAAGCACAGCGAAAGTGTCTATTATTATAAATGGATCCGCGTTTATTTCAGCCTCGTTAGATAAAACCACAAATGTTGCATCTTCGTCAATTTTTGATAGCAAAGATTCCTTTGTTCTGACTGAGAAAAAATTCAGTAATATTTTATTAAAGCCCTTAGGATTTATATAAAGATAAGAAGGCAACTTGTACAGTAATTCTGCTTAAGTATCAGTCAGTTAAGTGCCATACGTGATACACGCTTGGGCGATCATGTCTCGAAAGAGACATGACTGACTGGGCAGAAGATTACCCCGCAGTAGGTTGCCATTGCTTTCTGTGGTAGACTGGTTGCCGACCAAGGCTCTAGAACCCAATCTGTCCTGTTATTTAACCCATAACTGGAAGGAAGAGACGGATTAATACCTTTCCCAAGGGTATTTGCGCGTAAGTGAATGCAATTAATTCAGCTGGAATTCGAACCCGGCTCCTCGATTTCTCGTTCCGAGCCGATATCCAATGCACAACAACGCAGATCCTGAGTTTAGTCATCGTTAGTGTTCATATGCCCTTACCAATGTATTCTCATCATCCAATTGTCGAATAATATTTGCTTCAAGTCACTTTGTCTGTGAGAAACGTGTCCGGCATTTTCATCCATATATAACCACCGATAATTCGGGCATTCTTTTCTTTATTTCAAACAAATATTTAATACTTCTTTTGTTGGAATAAGTTTGGTGCAGTTTATTACGAAGTTCTCAAACCGATGAAATCATGACGGGAGATTGCTGCCGACTACAATTTTTGCGCTTTAGCCGATAAAAATTCAGCATTCTTTTCTTTATTCCAAACAAATATTTAATACTTCTTCATAATTTGCTTAATTTTTTAAAGATATTTTTTCGCTATCCCATTGCACCTTCAGATATCAATGTCACGCTTTCCGTCCTGTTTAAAAAGATGGCTGCGTTACTAAAATATATAATTAAGTATAGTGATGGACAGAAAATTAAAAAAAAATAGCAACCTTCTTCTTCACTTTTACAAATATTCACAATAATGTGTGAAATCCTGGTTTTGCTAAATAAAAAAGGATTGACCATGAGCTCAAAAAAAACTCAAAACTGGATTTCGCGACTAGATGTTAAATGAATTTTTTGATTAATGGAAGCAATTTGCAAGACTAAAAAAACTTAGCAATCCAGTGCGATAAATATAAAATGCTTCGGTCGGCGTCAGATACTCAGATGGGAGCAGCGAGAGAGAGAGAGAGAGAGAGAGAGAGAGAGAGAGAGAGAGAGAGAGGAGGAAAGAGAGAGGGAGAGAAAGAGAGAGTCACAACTAAAACGTAATGAGATAAACTTTAAGTCAACCCGGACATAAGGTAGCGTCGCATGTTGTTCTCTTTCTCCTCCTTTCTCGTGTGCTTATTCCTTTTACTTCTTCTTCTTCTGTTTTTAGAGAAATTCCTACCAAGCAAATGCTAATACATACATATGTACGCATAAATTCTTTCCAACAAATAACTACTCCAAACATTTCTAGACTCTCGACACACTTAACTTATTACTTGTTTGTCTTTGAACATTAACTGCTACAATTCATGTTATCCTTCTCTATCAATTCAACATGAAAAATGTCTATTTTTATTCTTCCACTATTCCACGCTTCCAACTAATATGATTCCAACCTAATGAAAAGCTTCTGATAATTCTGAGAAAACTTCTAAGCTTTAGGGAGTTCAATTATGTATGACACAAGGCCGAAGTAATAAACATTAACCATCTCCCTATATCTACAGTATAATCAGGTTTTCTATCTTTCGATAGAGTGATCAATCCCTGTGATTTCTGTCTTCTGAATTTCTATTTAAAGTTGCTAATGATTGTTGTAATTTTGGGCACTTATAATGTCATCCCAGTTGATGGAATTACGTTTCTTTCCTTTTATTTTAATCATTTCCCCCCCAAGCAAGGCAGAAATATCACTTGTGCATAGGGGGTTGCAAAATGAGAATATAAATGTACCATAACGAAGAAGAGATAAAAGATGGATATATGCTTATATGTTGTACTCTTCTCTTTTGTTATAATGTCATTGAAATGTTCGAAAATTTAATTCAATTCACTCAGTGAACTTTAATTCCTTTTGTTTTTCACTCTTTTGAATTCAAGCACCCTACTGAAGTGCACGCTTACTGTGGTTCCATTTCAGATCTCTCTGGATGCGTTTATGATTTGGCTTTTGTTTTTAATTTCCAAATCTCTGCACGTTGCTCATTGAGCTACTCAAAAGATGCTTTTATATAGTATGAGAAATAAAGAAAAAAATTAAATTAGAATCATGCACTTTAATTACTATTTTTTATTCAGTATAACAATCAAACATCCCTTGAAAAAAAATAGATTATATACGGGGTAAACCCTTATCCAAATTTCTGATAGAAAATAATATCAATTGATCAGTTTTATTGCATGTAATGACTGTCGTAATACTTATGGTGTTTTTAAAAGAGTTTTCTGGATATATTATTCCTAGTGCAAAGTGTATTGTGAAAAAGAATAAATAGCTTCTTAGTTGAGGCAATATAGCCACAGCAATTTCACCAGCTTACCCTATAGAAATCAACCGCTGAAAATTATATTAATATAACCTTCTCTTTTATTAAAACGAGTGTATTTCTCTTGAAGAATATATTAAAATAAAAATAGTTTGAATTATATTTTCGTTTTGGGAACAATTTATAAAGTTCATGTATAGTGACTAAAAGAGCAAGGATAACACAGGAAATATCTGGAAATAGATTTCTCTATTCTGTTCTACCACAATTGGTTATTACCTTTTTCGCTCATTGGAAAATGCTTTTATGTTAACATATGATAACCGTTTCATTGAAAAAATTTTCGATCAACAATAGAAACTTTTTCCTTGCAAAATAGTCAACCGTGAGAAATTATAATCAAAAGTTATCGAAGAGCTCAATGATAACATGAATTTCTTGAAAATACTTGTTAATATGAAATTGTATAAAATGTAAATCTACATTATTTTAAAAAGATGGTGAGTATTTTTAACTCTGCACATATGGCTAATTTGAAAAATTTAAAACTGACAGGCACAATATTTAATAGCAAATTATAAAGACAATTCAAATGAAGAGCAGATAAATCTATAATTATAAAACAATGGATGTCAATATTTAATCATGAAAATAAGTAATGACTGAATTACATTTTTTTGGTTCACATGCAATAAATTTAAATAGTCTGGAAATATTTAATCTTTTTTCAGCTTTGAGTTTCATTTAGAGTTTAGTTTAATTGCATATCAAACTCTGTGGGTTGTTGTTTAATGCCAAAACGGTGACAATTTAAGGTATTTTTTTAGATATTCGGTTATAGTAATAAGGTTGATTTAGTCAGATTTTAATGAATTTTTTGTTGTTTATCTTCTTTTTATTTTAGAAAACTGAAAATGTTTTCTAATTTTGAATTCAGAAACGTTTTGCTAAGAATATATTTTCCTTCAAAAATGTGTTTTGGTAATAATTTTCTCTTCAAAAATGTATATTTTTCTATAAATGTCTATTTTTATGTATACATTTCTATAAACGTTTATTTTTATATTTTCATAGTGTTTTGTCCACACATTTGGGGTTAATTATTTGCCCATAGTAGGAACCCTAATAGGTGCTACTACTCCAGGTCAGTGTTGCTCTGAGAACAACAGCAATTAAGAGGTGGTTCCATGTTCCTCACAACATCCCTATCAGAGGCCTTGCTGCCGGATGCAGTTTACCGTCATGCCGAGGACTTTTCTTTATAGCAGATGGGATTTGAAAAAATAATTATTCAAATAAATATATTAAATCGCATCGTTGCAAGCATTATGTGCATTTGAACTTTACAACTATTCATTTTTTTAGAAAAAATGTAAAAGATATTTGTTAGGAAAGCAGTAATATGATACTATTCGTCTTTCACATCCTTGGCATTTTCCAGTTATTTCCATTAACTCTAGCAACATGTCGCTTAATAAAATAACTAGTAGAGAAAAAGAACTTGCTTATTTATCGTGGTGACATGTCTTCCTGTCTGTCACCTTTTTACCTTTTCATGCTATAAATCGATCTGACAATTTCGATGATCTTAAAGGACTAACACGTTGGATTCATCTTTCATTCATCTGTGTTTGTTTATAGAATTTCTGATTTGTTTTCAGATTTGTTCTTCTTTTCTGTTTCTCTGATTAACGAGCAAAAACGCACTTTTCTTTTTTTTCATTTTCGGCATCGTATTCTATTTCGGAAAAGATAAAATAAAACAGTGGTTTTATTGTTTCTTCTCCTAACGATAATTCTGCTCAGCAACACTTGACATTTTGAGCGTGTGTGCCGGTTCCCTGGCCAGTCCTGTAATTCCACTGACAGCACAACCACCGTTAACTTGGAGTTTTATGGAATGCTTGACCTTTTCTAACACTGCTGTTCAATTTCTTGCGTTTCTCATCCACAATGTTTGCGGGTATTAACTTACGGAGTTCAAATGGAAACAACATTTGACATCCAATCGAAAACGATGTCCTACAACAGATATAAGGAACACACACAAACACATACACCCACACAAAATGTACAGCGTCCGATGGAAAATTTGTCATCGTTATGATGCAAGAATGAAAATAACACATATATCTCATTGTAACAGATAAATTCACTAAAATTAAACAAAAATATTTTAAAATATTAATGAGTACTTTTTTTTATACAATCACCACTGGCTTTAACCACAGCTTCCATGCCACTTCGAAATCTTCTCAATCTCTCTTTGGAATGCTAATAATCTTAAGATCGTTGTGACATGACATGGAATGAGCGACATTGAGACCCGAAGAACCAATATCATGGCCAAGTACGCATTTTAAAAGCTAATCGTAGTCCTGAAAGGCAAGAAAGTCTCTTTAAAAACAATGAGAAGAGTGCTGGACTGCTGTGTAATATTTGTCTTTCTGTTTGGCGGTGAATGTTGAACGAACGCTTCAAGGATAAAGGAGGCTCAAGTCAGCAGAAATGTTGTTTTACAGATAAAAGTATGCTGAAGATACAATAGCTCGAGCACTTGAGCAATGACAAGTTGTTGGAGAGGATGGAAACGAGATGGAAACTCAATCTTAACATTAAGAAACGACAAAACTTCCGGGACACGTAATGAGGAAAGAAAGCTTACAGTATCTAATACTCAGAGGACGGATAGAAAGAGAGGCAAAGGAAAGCAGCTCGAGACATATATAATAGACTTGAGTAACTTGATGGTGGAGTGGGGTTTCAGAGGGATACGAACAGGAAAGATATTAAGACAAAGGAACAAGTAGAAATCCATGAATCCCTACGTTCTGAAAGGACACGGCACATGAAGAAGAAGAAGAAGAAGAAGAAGACGAATATTAATACACTAAACACAGTATGTAATGAATTCGCTGTCAAGTCAAGAACAGTAAATCACTGTCGAAGGATAAAAAATCGTCACAAATGTAATAAAAGAAAGGCGACAATGCCACTAAGAAGCAGTGATTACAGGGAAACAACAATGGGAATGCATTATGAGGGGGAGGTGAAAAATACCTACAATAAAGGGGCAATATTCAGGTAGAAAGAAAATGGCGACTGACGTTGGATTAAAACTTTTAAAATTGTAGGTTGTAGGGAAGCAAGAAAAATTAGATGGCAACCCCACACGTGATAAGTGCAGGAAAATATATTAGCACTGACGGTGACATATAGCTAGTTAAACAGTAAAAAGGTTAGAACTTGTCAAGCATGTCAGTATAGTGTCATACGTGATACACGCTTTGGGCGATCATGCCTCGCAAGAGACATGACTGACTGTGCAAAAATTATCCCGCACTAGGTTGCCATTGCTGTCTGTGGTAGACTGGTTGCCAGACAAGGCTATAGAACCCAATATCTATTATTTAACCTATAATTGGAGGGAAGAGGCAGATTAATACCTTTCCCAAGGGTATTTGTGTGCAAGCAAATGTAACGAATTCAACTGGTATTCCAACTCGGCAACCCGATTTGTCGTTTCGAGTCGAAATCCACTGCACCACAACGCACATCCATCAATCATGTAGCACGCCTAAATTTATATATTCCAGGAGAAAATATTATCACAATAATTGCCATGGAAATTATATTTGGAAAAGACAGAGGAAGCCGTATCATTAGTGTGAAAGGGATTAAGGTTTACATTTCATTTCAGGATCGATTTTATTACAAAAACTATAAATTTTGACAAGAAACGCAGGATATATAATGGGAGCTCTGGATGCGCGGAGGAATGTTAAATTTACAAATGTTCAGGGTAAATTCTGCCACAACGAATTGAAAGAATTTTCCCCAGTAGTAGATATAGCAAGAGTTTCAATATAATTACTTTACATCCTGACAATGTAAAAAATGATAGTAAATTCCCTGTGCCTCTTCTACAAGTACTTTCATGGCTACTGCTCCGATGAGCTTAGTTCACTGGTGCCGCCAAAGCACGAATTTACACGAGATACTAGATTAGCAACTAGGTCCCACCCTTTTACAGTTAAACAAATAAGATGTAACCGTAAATTCTACTCCAACAGCTTCTTTTCTCGCGGTTCCCGCGTGTGGAACTCCCTTCCACAACTCTGCTTTCTCGACAATTACAATCTCCAGGTGTTTAAATGTAGGGTCAATAGACACCTCCTATCACACTAACTCCCAATTATTCTCAGAAGACTCTACCCGCCTATCACCCACCCTCTGACATTTCCTATATTTAATCATCCTTTCTCCACTCTACGTAGCCCCCTGCGCAGTAGTGGCAGTGACATGCCTTGCTCGGGGTGAAACGCTTATAAAAAAAAACAAAAGATGCAAAAGGTAATCCTTGCGTTTAACATCAGGCCATGCTCATGACACAGAGAAAATATTCTCCGTGATGAAAAAGAGAAAGCAGTTACTATTGGTGTCCTTAAAATTTTTTAAGTCATTCTTTGCTCCAGTTAAACATATATTAGACTTTTTTCGATTGGATTTATCAATTTTGTATCTGAGTCTTGCTACTAAAACTATAATAAATTTTGGGTTATTTGACGCGTTAACGTGAATTAAAAAAGAAGCGTATTCATTCGACAAAGAATCATTAAAGAATTTATTACGAACGATTTGATTAATCTAAATATTCCTGCAAAGACAAAGCTTTGGACCTGTTGGAAAGGTCAACGAACATAACTCTGCCAAAAAAGTTCGAGATATCAGGCACAACAGCCCGAGCTTAGCTGGTATTATTTAGAATTTTATAGTCTATTTCAGTGTTGGCTGTTAACATATCGCTGACCTGGAGAAAAAGAAAGCTATTGTGCTAAATAAGATGTTTAATCAATCCGGCCTCAATTAGTCATCTATTGCTTAGCAAAAATGGGTTAAGAGATTGATAAGGTTATAATCACTTAGATAAATAGGTTACAGAATAATTACACAAAAGAAAAAAGTAGGTAGAGCATTTATTGCAAATTTTGGAAAGGGCAGGGGCACCATTTCTTAGGCCAATTTTACAGATGCAGCCTGCCTAACAGCAAGACATTTGGTGATCTAATGACGAAATAATTGCAAAAACATTGAATGCATTTATGTGGTTATCACCCACTGGATATTCTCTCCTAAGCGGAGCAATATGGCAGAGATATTCATCATAAGTGGAGAATGAATTTGGCAGAGAATTTTCATAGCAAATCGTTGACAACACTTGAAATTGATTAAACACTTACACGTGTTTGTGTGTGTAGAACCATGGGCCTTGAATTGGCGTCTCCGTTTCAGTCACTTTTCGACAGCTGTGATATTCCTGTATGCACATGGCAATTGTTCTAAGGAAATGTACTCCGAGTTACCTTGATCGTATTAATTTAAACATAATATGAGACTGGCAAAATATCCAAAACTTAAATGTTGAACTAGCTAGATTTATACTACCTCCTAAAAATTAAAACAAAACAATAAAATAGACATTTTCTTGGTATAATACGCAATATCTATATTCTTGTATTGACAGCCGAACATTGCGATACCTTGGCAATATCAGTGTTTATCTGTTAAGAACAGTCTTAGTTTTTTTATGCCACACGAGCATTAACTGTTATTATTTAATCAATAATACATACAAAAAAATAAGCTATGGTAAGTGTTAACACATAGTGTTTTAGTAAAATTAATGAACATCTAGTATGAAAAAAAACTTGATTCCTAAAATATATTTTTTCAGTAAAACCACTGAAAAAGTAATGACCATTACGCTATATATATATATATATATATATATATATATATGAAATATTGTTTGTACATTATTTTTTTAAAATTTTGTTCAATTATTTTTCAAACAATTCATTTCAAATTGTCGGTTGCTTATAACCTAAGTTTCGTTAAAATTCGTTGGTTTCCGTAATATATATATATATATATCCAAGTGAATAAGGAACGAAAAAATTGACAACGTTCAAAACATTAATTTCAAACAGTGCTCGATTAAAATAGAGCTGTGAATATTTATTATAAACTATTGTTTAGAACAGGTGCAAATCATTATCTACTACAAAATGTACATTGTGTTTCGACATTGAAAGGACAATGTCTCATCAGGTAATGTGGAATGGGATGGAAATTACTTGTATTTGGCGTATTGTGTGTGAGATGTAGGTTGGGTGGAAGGTGGTAAAAGTGGGTTGTAAGTTGTCAGAATTTGAACGAAAAGAGGGAAGAGGTAGATGATAGAGTTTATTAATGGACGCGTTGAATGTTTTGTTGACAGATTTAACATTAGATGATAAGGTATGGTCCTTTACAGCTTTTATTATGAGTTCTTTGGATTTGATAAAAGGAGAAAAAAAGGAAATTTATATGGGGTGCAAAGGAGTAGGAGTAGATGCGATAAAGTGGGAATCGGGATTGCTATTTGGTGAACATATTATTTGGGAATAATACGTCTACAAATATTTTTGTATGTAAACATAGGTTTTATAATTAATCTATTTTTGTATATACAACACAATTTACCCCCTCCCACCCCACAACATATGACACATAATTCGTCAAAATAAGAAAAAAAATTTCCATCCCTTTCCACATTACCTGATAAGATATTGTCATTTCAATGTCAAAACAAAATGTACACTTTGCGGTAGATAATAATTTGTACATGTTCTCAACTATAAGATATATATATATATATATATTTTAAATCAGATACTTTAATCCAAGTGAAAAAAGCAGGAAGGTAAATTCCAAAAACCCGGTCCTAATTAATATTAAAAATTGTATTTTAATATTAAAAAATGATACAGGAAGAGAGCTCCATTCAATAAAATATTACAGAGCAAATATAATTTTTGAATATGTCCAGCGTCTGTAATATATAAAAAAAATTTTCTTTCTTTTCTTTTCTTTTTCCCCTCCCTTCCTTCCTTTTTCTTTCTTATCTCCCAACTTTTTTTCGTGTTGCTTAACCTTACTCAATTCAACACGGCCGTCTGTTAATTTTTAAGTTACTATTCTGTTTTCTTTTTTCTTTTTTTGTGAACCCAGACGATGTCAATTTTTTCTTTTCTTGTTTACTTGTTTTTATTTTGTTTTATCTTTTTCTTTTTCTTTTTTATTTTCTTTTTTAATTTCTTTGCAAATCTATTTAAAAAGGAAAATTAGACTGATTTTTCTCCAGTTTTTGAAAGGATTTTTCGGTTACTGAGGTGATGTGTTATCCCCCGTGGGGATTTTCACATCATTCATTCAACATCAGTGAATTAATCCTTTTTTAATTTATATATATATATATATATATATATATATATATATATATATATATATATATATATATACTCTTACACCGCGATTGAGCACTATGAATCGCGCATGTACGCATCGTTCATTCAGGAATGAGCACTGGTAGCTCACAGGCAGAATCACCGGCTGATGTCCATTCGTTTGGGATTCAGTCATCGCTAGAAGAAATCGAATGTTTTACCCTAATGGTGAGCTGCGGGGATGTTGTAAGGTTTATTCGGAAAAGCACACTTTAAAATGAATGCAATAGTAAATATTTTTACTGTTAAATTGCAGTAGAATGCCGACTTAAACCTTTTCAATAGCGGTAATCTTATTTTTATGTTCGAAGGTCTAAAAATTTACTTATTTCCTTCCCGGTAATATCATTCAATACAAATGTTATATTACTTAGATCGTTTCGTCACATCACAAATAATAGACCTATTAACTACATACAATATTGTTTGTAGTATTTAGCACATGTATACATATAAACACCTTCTGTTTGCAGAATATCAAAGTGTATCATTCCTTTTTATACCTCGGATATAGTGCGATTACTCGAGAACAAATATTCGTTTTCATACATTTACGACATGCAATCTTGATTTTCCTTTCCTCTTTTGTGTAACTTGGCCTTCTCGATCACCACCAGACTCAACCTTTTTATGATATCGATTCAAAACCAGGCATTCATTCCCTCATCTTATTCATTTCTTAGGTTCTTTCCCCGATCGCTAGGTACACTCCTGGAAAGTATTACCTTTCGTGATCTTTATGACATGATCTTATTCAATAAGACGTTGAATAGAATCTCCTCTTAGATTCAAAGTCGAAATAAAGGATTGGAAAAACATCGTACCGAATCAACTTATTGACTGAATTGTTTAGTGGGTATGGGGGCGGCCATATTCTTGCATTTGAGTACACAGACAAGTGCAAAACATCTTAAAGGCTATTAGGAGTTAGTTGAAGAGCCATATGGTGGACAAAGAAATTATTGAATTATATACGAGTAACAAGAAATTGGAACAAAATTCTGAGTATATTTGAATATCTAGAGAGAATATATAGTACAGCTAAAATAGAGAAAAGTCTGATATATAGATATATAATATATAGAACCAAAACAAGAATCCGAGTAGAAATGAAAAAGAACAAGGAATATACCTGAATATGTAGATAAAAAATACGGAATATTAATAGCAAAACTAAATCAATGTAGAGCTGTATTCTCCGTGAGATGTGAATTCAGTAAAATCTTATTTTTGCTGAGC
Source organism: Ascarosepion bandense (assembly GCA_037127315.1). NCBI lineage: Eukaryota > Metazoa > Mollusca > Cephalopoda > Sepiida > Sepiidae > Ascarosepion > Ascarosepion bandense. Next base: position 3,912,964 of record JBBBDQ010000755.1, read on the forward strand.
AACTTCTGCAAATGAATTGTTTGAAGGGGGTCAGTTGCATGTGACCTGCAATGCGCAAGCTGTTCATCTTTTTTACATTGTACTTTTACATTATGTTCCAAAAGCTGGGGCTTTGTTCAATAGAAGTTTTCCATCTCAGTGTTGATTCCAGTTTGGTGGTTGCTATGATTGACTCAACCAATGTTTGCCAAAAGATTTCACACTAAATCCGTGTATTTCAACGATGTCAATGTAACAAACTGGAATTCGACCACTGCACTCATATTTCTTAATCCATGCCATTCTTGCTAAACTTCACACGAAAAGATGTGGTCAACATGAGAAAGCCTTCAACACACACACACACACCACACACACACACACACACATATATATATATATATATATATATATATATATATACATATGATCTGGTACCGTCTTGACCACTCGACCATGGATAGCCTCTTGATCAGAGGTTTTTATCATGCTTATATAACACAGTGGTATGCTTCTCCTATGTAATAGGGGTCGCAGATTCGATATATATATATATATATATATATATATATATATATATATATATATAGTGAATTGTACTCGCAGAAAAAAACAAATGGATTTAAATAGAGTTGACCCTTTCGGCCAACACATTATTGAAGGTGCTTGTTGGCAGATTTTTAATGATTGAGAGTACACAAAAATATGTATAAAAAAAATGTAAGTGGAATTCGTTTAAAAACAAATTATTTATCAAAAGTAATTAAAATATAAGAGGGTGTAAAAGTAAAGTTCAACAAGAGCAATAAAATTTACGTTTACACCCCAACCTTATATTTTAATTCATTTTGATTAAACTTTTATTTTTAAGCGAGTTCCACCTTCACTTCTGCAAGTTATATTCATGTTTTCTGTCTATTATTTAAAAATTCTGCCAACTACACAAAAATACAGAATAACTTACACTAAGGATATAAAAGCGAAAATATTGCAGTTTATTAGTAATGAATTACTGATATGCCTTAGATTGGATGGATAGGTCCACCTATGAAAGTCTGAGATCAGAATGCTGAGGGTTGCATCAATCAGCTTAGTGACAAAATTTTACTTATATTAATTCTATTAATGCTTTCTCTTTTATATAGAACTTAAATAAACTCATATATTGCGAAAGATACTTGAGCATTATTCAAAATTTTGTACTGAACCAGCCTCTGTTTACGCATGCTATTTTTTAACTTTTCACGACTTAGATCAGGTAAAAAAATACAGCATTGCAGCCATATCCCGCCCTGAGATTAACCCAGTCTTCTATTAACTGTCAGATTGTTTGCAAAACCTGGGCGCTACTTTTTGGGACCTAAACAATATTCTGTTTTACCCAGTTTCAACAGATAAAACGTTTCATGATTTATAATTAGTCTAGAATAATATTTTGTGGTCTTAGTTGCATCCGTCTTTACCATCAATGCAAAGACTATCCATGCAAAATAGACCGGAAGGAAGCATCTGTTTTCCCCTGTATTCCATTAGTAAGATAGTCATTCTACTTGTACTCAATAACTGTAACTTTGACTCCCTAGAATTAAAATGGTAATATATAACATTCTCTACTCATGGTCGTTCAACAATTTCATTAAGCTCTTGGGATTCGCATTCCAGGTTTTTGTAGAGTCGAAATTCCAAACATTTAACAAGAATCCATAATTTAAACGAAACTTTTAAAGAGTTATTTTCGGATAGACAATTAGAAACAGATGGTCATTTAAAAATCAAGAACATATTCTTTCCCTAGTTATAAAAGACAATAAAAAATTATTGTGATGAAATTTGTTTTATCAAGTAATAAATTCGTGCAATGTGAAATGTTTGGATAGATTTAAATATGTTTGTAAGTTCGTACAAAAGAAATTATTCTACAGTTCGTAGTTAATTTCAACGATTTATTGTGTGGGCATGGATTTAGACGCCAATTGCTGACTGGGATCTCTTCTATAGTGTGCATGTCTCTGAGTGCCTGTACGTACGGGTAAATCAAAATTATGTCCAAAATTTTTTGAAACTCGATGAGTATGCTTCTACTTTTATATCCATAAATTTGATTCAAAATTTAATTTCACTTTAATGTGTGGATTTTTTAAATATAAGGTTTCCATTAGTTAGAATATAATTTCACAATGGCTAAAAATTAAAGTAAAAGGGATCATTTCACAATTACTCATGGATATTCTTGCTTAAATATTTGCATAGAACAAGAGCCAAATAGATGTCAATCAGGCTAGAGACACGTGAGGAGGAATTGAACGGTACATAGTATTCATTCTGTGGAATGTCTTACTGTTAATCCTACTCTGTCTAAGAAATTAAGCGGGCGTTTTTCCGTGCCTTGTTCAGCCAATCAAATTTCGGTTAGCCAAGTTCTAACTATGAAATACATCAGTGGAAATATTGATGGTTTGTAAGTACTATTGCTTATAAACGAATTTAATACTCTCGTATAATATTTTCAATATATTTATTGACTTTTCTTATATATATATATATATATATATATGTGTGTGTGTGTGTGTGTGTGTGTGTGTGTGTGTGTGTGTGTGTGTGTGTGTGTGTGTGTGTAATAAAATGCTCAGTATCATGGATAGAGTGTATATTAATATAAATAATATATAATATACACTGATATAAAAAACAGAAACAACTATAACCTAGCTTTCCCTAATTAATAAACTAATACTTAAGACACCACAAGTCAGACAGAAAAAACTTCTAAGCAATAAAGGAAAAAGCAAGAAAATGAAATAGTTGTGCAATAAAACCATATGAAATATTCTTTTGTCAATTAAGAATTTATTAAATGGTAAATTAATCACTGAAACAATAATTAAATAAATGTAAAATATACTCACATTTCTTAATAGTTATTTATCAAGAAAAAACTAGATTAATCAAGTAAACAATTTAAACTAAATCACCTAAAATTACCTCTGTAGTACTGAAAAGAGCAATGGCATATATATATATATATATATATATATATATATATATATATATATATATATGTGTGTGTGTGTGTGTGTGTGTAAATTGAAGAGATTAGCTGATTACGCAACTGTGGTTTCGACATTTTTTTCGACAGGCGATTTGGAGAAATGGTCTGACGAACTTGAAAATGTTGAAATCAGGCTGATGGGCTGATAATTCTAATTTAAATAGTTAAAATGTCTTCAAGGTGAATATTTATTATCTTCGAACATGCATTGATCACTTTCTAATATCACTGTTTATTGATCTAATTTAAATCTAATTTAAATCTGACCTATAAATATTTACTTATATATATATATATATATATATACATATATATATATATATATAAAACAAATAACGGTATTAAAATATATGCAAAAGAAATAACAAAACTAAATTTCCTCATTAAAAATAAAATGGAATTTTATCTTCACACAGAAACATAGGCACACATACAAATAAGTTGGGTTGAGAGGAACGAATAAAATGTGTCTGTTTCATATTTTAATTTTTCAAACTTCTCATAAACTGTTTATTATTGTGATCAAAGTTGTCTGTAAAATAGTTGATGTTTGAATTTGTTTAATGTTTCCACAAGTAATTCGAATTCTTAAGTCATTATCAATGACCGTTGTTGCGTCTCTGTGAGGGAATACTTTCGCTTACATCCATGTATTTCTTTGGAATCTTTAAGTTCATAATAGTTTTATATGACCTTATTAAAATAATTATTAATCGTTCATGCAATACTGTTAGAGTCATGTACAAATGATGGCCAGAAGGTTATAACTTCTATCATATTAACTTGCCAGATCAAAAGTTGTTTCTACTATGGCTTTGAAGATTCTACCATCTTATCAATATACCATGATATTTTTCTTAACCTGAACACAGAAAGTAACTTAGTTTCTGTCTGGCAAAAAGACGCCTAGCCTAGAAGTACACAAACAGCAAGAATGTGTTATTGTACCTTTTCCCTTAGAGAATAATGTGGCTATCGATTTATACAAGGGTGCGTGGTCAGTCATTGTGCAATTGGATTTTGTCGTGACAGTAATTTTTTTTGAATAACCGCTTTCTTTACGCTTTCAAATTGCTTTTTACTATTGCTGGGGATATAGAAGTGCATAATTTAGTTATTATACGGAAAAATAGTTTTATTATTCTCCGTGTATATGTCGCAGTTTCCTTGTTAATTAATGGGTTCCAATGTCTTATTTCGTCCTTTTGTTCTCTTTGTATGTGCGAAAGTTTTAAATGTAAAGTAATTGGGAAAAGACAAATGAGAAAATGCCATTTCTAATTCACATGCATATTCACGAACATATACAACACATGTTACGCGAACAGTCGGTTTATGTATTAATATAAACTCTTTCTAAGTTTAACGGATGGTCACGATATTGAAAGCTATTCTCGTATTCAATTAGCTGCATTGAAGGCTTAAACTGTTTAATTAAGATACACTGATATCGGTTTTAGCTTTTATTTCATTTTATCGTTGAATATCATTATTTGTTTGGCTTTTTGCATGACAAATGATCGGAGCATACTTTGGATAACTGTGAATTAATTAAGAAGATAATCGCCTAAGTCGTCTCGTGCACATAGTGCATAATGTTGGGGAGGCGATGAGAAATTTATGGATAAAGAAAGATTGTAATAAGAGAAAAAAAATATAAGAAGCAAATATACAAGAAACGTCGCCTGTTCGTGTTGATAGCTAGCACGAAGGTTTCGCTGATCATTATTAGTAAGTTCGATCTTCGATAGTCGCTTTATACCTATTGGCCTGTAATAAACGAATAGAGTAATGAAGTGGGTAAACCATCTACGCATGGATAGAAAGTGAATTACAAATGTAGACATGTAACACAAGGAATGATTTCCCCTCGGATTGATTCAAACCATAAAATCGGTCGGTCTTACCAGATTCATTACTGCACCAAAATAAATTCTATATAAACACAAAGTTGTTGTTGAAGGTGTTTCTGTATAACCACGATTAATGTAAAGTTTTCCCGCACATCCCCAATTCTATGATATACAACCATTTGAAATTGTCATATGCCAACCATTCAACTCAATTTTAGTTTTCATAAGGTAATATACATATGAAATATAAATTTTATTGTAATTTGATTATGTACAGATCATATGCAATATAAATAAAAACTTCTAATAGAAATTTGAAAATAAATTAAAAATTATCAAAATAACATAATATTATAATACATTATTCTTTTTGTCTATAATTCTAAGATGAGGTAATATTTATACTATTTACATAATTCGGACTATTGTCCTCATCTTCGTTGACATTTTAAGAAGTTTCGACCCTTGTATACTACGGCCTTCTTCAGGTGCTAGTAATTTCGAACAAAACCTTTAATTACAATCTATCGGGTATATCATTCTCACATATTGTGCGAAGCCGCTTCTGGTAGTCATAAGTTATCTCCATTTAAGCCCATTCTCTCAGTTATTTGTTAACCACTGCTGTAGCCTATATCCACATATGTTCCCAAGGTCACAGGACCCATCAGTTATTGGTACTGGTTTATTCCAGTGATGTAATCCACAGAGTTGTGAGTTCAATACCAGAATACATATCCTTAAAGCTTTGAAAATGATTATCTGCATAATATTTAATCAATGAGTTTAACTCAAAAAGACGAACTGAAAACGTGTATAAGCAAGCATTACATCAATAAAAATCGGTTTGATTAAATTTTTTTCTTACTGTCGACTACTGAATAGAAACACATGTCACATTTTGGAGATATGTATTTTACAATAACTTATCTTCTAGAAAGTAACTTCTGAAATGCAATATTTTTCATTTATCTTATAAATTTTGTTTCTTCTTAGGAAACTGTTTTGTTTTGTATGCTGTTACTAGGAAAACATTGTAATGGTCCCGGCTATGTTTGTCAAATTTTCCTTATGCCAAACACCATCGAATTCTCTTCTCTACAATTTCAAATATCAGAATAAATGGATGGAAAAATGAAAAGTATTTTGTTTGTGAAATAAGTGTAATTTTATTAGTTAATTAATTTGAAAGTAAAATACTCGAATAGAAAATGCATGTCGTTAATTATTTTGTATGAGTGAAATGTTCAAAAAGAAAAATTCACGAGCTTAAATGCTCCAGAGAAATAGCAGTAATAGCTAAGTGTCCCGGCTAGTATACTGATAGAAGCAGAATGTATGTATGTAAAAAGATTTTTATGACCGGAGAAAAAGGGTAGAGGAAAGCCAGGCAATAAAAGAGATTGTCAATTGAAATGGTTCTGTTGCTGTTTTTGTTGCTTTTTATGGCTGCGTATGAATGAAGACGAAAAAAGGAAAATCGAAACGAGAGGTACTATTAATGTGTGACGCGTCTTTATGTCTGAGTCGACTTCTTGAAATGTATTTTGTTACATTGGGACAAGGTCTGTCAGCTATCCGCTCCCATCGTGGACTCCTTTGACCGGTCAAGCGATGTGGTTTAAGTAGTGAATTTTAGTCATGTGTTCTGCTCATTTTCATTTTCCATGTGTTATTAAGAATTAACTGGCGTCATAGATCAATTTACTATTTCACATTATATCCAGAATATTATTTTCACACTGACTTGTAAAATTTACCTTGTTCTTTCTTTCTTTCTTTTTTTTTTCAAAATGCGTTTTGTCATTGGATCCAATTTTGCGGGTGTGTAATCTTACTTTAGGTGTTTAATTAACTGCCGGGTGAAATAAGGATGTGTATCCTATAACATGAATGTTTGATTTCGTCACAAAGTAATTATACGAAAAGCATTTTCTCCAAATTTTTTTTTAAATCTCGATTAAAGATTAATTGTTTAAGCTCATAAATATATAACGTTCTGAATGTTGCAAAAATAAGAAATCGACATAGTATCAAAATAGTAAAAATGGCTCTAATTTCTAAGAGAAGAAAATTATAAATTGTTTTTTGTTTGAAAGGCCACGCTAAGTATATGCTAACTAGCCTATTTATTCATTCACTTATTTATTGAAGATAATATAAAGATATGTACGGGAAAGCAAATAGTATTGTTTACTGACGGGGCCTGTTTTCTTTCATTTACTATTAGCTTTATTATCAGAAAATAACCCGAAGATATTTTCAGTAGAAAAACAAGAGACGCGATGTTGTAGATTTGGAAAAGCCTAACAAAATTATTTTAGCATCACTCAGATTAAATTGATTTACACAGAAAAATTATAAAAGCAACCACTAATGATACTTTACAAAAATCAATATTCGATTAGCAAAAAATAAATTGATTAGAACCTGAAAGTGAGATATTTATATTATCACTTAACATTACTCCTCGAAATTCAAAGGAATTACTTGTTTCTAAACTAAAACATAATATATATTTCTGTCAGATAAGTGCCATAAGTGATACACGATTGGACTATCAGGTCATTTGCGATCTGCCTAGATATAATTTTCTTGAAGTAGGCTTTTCGCGGTAGATTTGTTGCCAACCAATTATATAAAAACCAGTAAGTGGAGAGTGACTACATAGATTGCTACCTTTTCTAAGATTTTGGTGATACCGAGCAAAGCGAGGAACCGGATGTTTGCACTCTCACGACCAGAAAGCAAATGACCAAAACTCATTGAGCGGCGTTCAAATTACGCCTGAATCTCTTTGGTTTTGATTTTACTGAATGCCTATTTGAAAATATTCCTATGACAGTGCGAGACCCAATAATTTCGATTCGTTTACAAAGTAGCCAAAACAGTTCTGTCCGTATTTAAATAAAAAGCAGAAAACGCTTAACAGTATGTTAACTGATATTTAATCGTATGACGCAAGGTCAGGTGAATAAGATGAATGGCACAAAGTCTCCCACCCAAATTGCTGTATGGTATCCCTGACCACTCGCGCAACATATTTTTTTTTTATAAGCGTTTCACCCCGAGCAAGGCATGTCACTGCCACTACTGCGCAGGGGACTACATAGAGTGGAGAAAGGATGATTAAATATAGGAAATGTTGGAGGGTGGGTGATAGGCGGGTAGGGATACCGAGAATGGTTAAATATAGGAAATGTCAGAGGGTGGGTGATAGGCGGCTAAGGATACAGAGAATGAGGGTTGGGTAAATGAGAGTGTTCTGAGAATAATTGGGAGTTAGTGTGATAGCAGGTGTCTATTGACCCTACATTTAAACACCTCGAGATTGTAGCTGTCGGGAAAGCAGACTTGTGGTAGGGAGTTCCACAGGCAGGAAGCACGAGAAAAGAAGCTGTTGGAGTAGAATTTACGGTTACATCTTATTTGTTTAACTGTAAAAGGGTGGGACCTAGTTGCTAATCTAGTATCTCGTGTAAATTCGTGCTTAATCGGCACCAGTGATCACTGCTCATTGTAGAAGAGGCACAGGGAAGCCACATCACGCCGGTGAGAGAGCGGTTGCAGCCGCTCTGCCAAGTCAGTATCAACCACGTTACAGATCCTCCTTTGTATTTTCTCAAGAAGCCCAAGGAGAGCAGCAGGGGCACCCGACCAGATATGGCAGCAATATTCAGTACACGGGCGGATGGTAGATTTGTATATGTGCAGAATAGATTCAGGTGGGAAAAACTTCCGGGCCCTGCACAGAGAGCCGACTTTCATAGCAGCAGATTTGGCAATGGATACGATATAATCATTCCATTTGAGGTTCGACGAAAGTGTAAGGCCAAGGAGGCGTAGTATTTTAATCTCTGGGAGGCTAGCCTGTCCCATGCTAATGGGAGGTAGATGCGATTGTCTATGGTGGTTAGTTAATAACAGCTTCGTTTTAGAGGCATTGAAATTTACTAGCCATTTCCTACCCCAGGCCACTACGGATTGGAGGTCATTTTCAAGTACGGCAGCGAGGTTCACTTTGTCGTCAATACCTGGTTTTTGATCGATGCGAGAGTGGATTGTTGTGTCATCGGCATACATGCCAACTTGGGATCTAATGGCGTCGGGGAGATCATTAATGTAGATCAGAAAGAGCGTGGGACCTAGGATAGAAACTTGAGGGACGCCCGCGTTCGTATGGTAGTTTTGGAAGGCATTCCCATTTAATACCACCTTCAATGTGCGGTTAGAGAGGAATGACTGGATGAAGTCAAATAGATGTCCAGTTATCCCGTAGCTCCGCAGTTTGCACAAGAGGCCAGCATGCCAGACCATGTCGAACGCTTTGGAGATATACAAGGCAACGGTTCGGGCTTCGCCATTCTTGTCAAGTGCCCGGTATATGTACTCGGTAATGGTCGTTAGCATATCAGCCGTAGACCTGGTGAAGCGAAACCCGTACTGTTTGTCAGAGAGAAGCCTATTGGCCGTGAGTTGCTGAATCACCTCGGCGTTGATAATGGCTTCGAAAACTTTGCCAAAGATCGGAAGGAGTCTAATAGGACGGTAATTGGCGGGGTCCGAGTGTTCGCCAGAATTCTTAAATATAGGAACTACGCAGGAGGACTTCCAACAGGCAGGAAAGCAGGAAGCAGATAGGCAGAGGTTATAGAGTTTAGAGAGGACAGAGGAGAGTTCTGGGGCACATTTCTTCAGTAGTATGACTGGGATTCCGTCACCGCCGCTCGCTTTGTGTCGGTCAAGTTGTGCAATTATCTTGGCGACCAGCGAGGGTGTAATGTGGACGCTATTTAGTTGAGCCTTAGTTCTGGGTGGGAAGTCGGGTGTAGGTATTCCTAACGAGTCCAGTGTCGAATTGCTTGAGAATCTACGGGCAAATCATTCTGCCTTGTCCGCTGGGTAGGTGAGAACTTCAAACTCATTCATTAGTGGGAATATTGAAGTCTTGTTCTTGTTGAGCACGCTTTTGCAGAGACGCCAGTAATCTTTGGAGCCAAACTTAGAGGATACTATGCGTTGCCGCATTCTGGTAGCAATCTCCCTCTTAGCTTCGTTCAGTACTTTTTTTACACTTGTTCCGTGCTGATGCGAAAAGGCGCCTGTTTTGGTTCGACGAGCAGCTTCGATAGAGCCGGAAGAAATGGTTCCGGTGGGCAATGACGGCCGAGCAAGCGGGTGAGAACCAGGGGGACGAATTTGATTTTAGTTGAAATTTCCTGGCCGGGATAAAAGCATCGACGCCAGCCTTAACCCAAGAGGAGACGTCGGAGGCACAGCCTTCGACAGGAAGATGGAAGACGTTGTTCCAGGGGACGTCGCAGAGGAAGTCTCGGAACGAGTCCCAGTCTGATTTCTGGTAGCAGTATGATATTCTGCTGGTTTGGTTTTCTTGGGTAGAGTTAGCGCGGATTGAGAGGTTGACGGAGACTACGGCGTGGTCAGAGTTTCCGAGGGGGCAGAGTTGCCTGGTAGTGCAGGAGTCTGGAATGGAGGTAAAGCAAAGGTCAAGTAAAGAGTCCCTTCCGTTAGGGTTATTAGAGAAACGCGTTGGCAAGTCCACCAATTGCGTTAGAACTTGGGTTATTGAAAAATACATGGTGCGGATCCCAGCAAGGTCAGTGGCTGAGTTTTCAATCCACTTGGTGTGGTGGGCGTTAAAATCGCCAAACACAAATATATGGGCAGATGGGTGAGAAGAAATGGTCCTGTCAATATTAGTAGAGATGCAAGTACCGTACAGTCAGTGGAGGAGGGGGAGCGGTAGAAGAAGAAGAGATAGCTAACCGAGCTTAGAAGTGAGAGACGGAAGCACATGAAGGAATGTTCCAGGCTAGGGGGAGTTATTCGCTGACATATACACCAAGCCCATGCATATGGACGTTGGAGTACTTCCTGAAGAGGGGAAGGTAACCAGGGTAGAACAGCTCCGAAGAGGGGATAGAAGGGTCAAGGTTAGTCTCACATATAACTAAGATATCGGGTGAGTTAGTTAGAAGGAATGATTCTACACTATTAAAGTTACTGCGAATACCTCGTATGTTTGTGAAGGAAACGCAGATAGGTTTGGGCAATGTATGAATAGCTGGTTTAGTCTTGCTGTTTTGTTTGTTTAATTTCATGCTAGTTACATGCGGCCTGGCGTTGTCATAGAGGAAAACCACACCTTTGCAATACACCAGTGCTGGCCCCTTCTGGCGCAATGCCTGATGCACACGTTTCAATTGCTGCGAGTATAGGTCTCGAGTGACCGTTTCGTAGCTGTTCATAATAAACCACTTGACGACCTTTCCATCAGACACAAAGCATGATCTTGCGTTGGTGCATAGGCAATCATGCGGTGTGAGGGACAGCGTCCTGAGGAGACTACAAATGTCTGGAACGCTTGAGAGTTTCGTACAGAACCCACTTTCTATCACTGGTAAGCACTCGATTGAATAAGGAGGCGGTACGGTGACGAAAAAGCAGCAATACGCAGGCTACCCCTCGTTGTTCCTTGTGAACCTCAAACAGCACTTGCGGAACCAACTTGTCTTACTTAGGCGGTGCATTTGAAGTCTAACTGTTTCATCGGAAACGTTGAACTGTCTTGCAAGTTCACCACACGTTAGACTACTGTCCTCTTCAATACCTGCCGTCAGGACTCAATCATTCAAGACCTGTGGTCGTCCACTGCGACTTCAATTTTCGAAACCAACGCCTTGCTGTATATTCATCCACAACACTATCCCAAAACGCTTGACATATACGGCGACTTGATGGACCTGCTGATAAGCCCACTTTGAAGTCGTAAATCAAACAACCTCGAACGAGATCTCTAGACACTTCCATCCTTCTCACAGCTGCCAGTCTTATAACTAATGGCCGGGCACGGTGCGCGTGTTTATTATACCGTCTGATGTTTCTACTTCCGGCTGTTTGAATTTAAAAACAATTGCTACACGCATGTCGCATATATTTCGACTTCATTCAATGGCTAACCAAAAAACGAACAGAAATTCTTTGGTTAGCTTGTATCTTTTCGGTAATAAGGCTACGAAAAGGAAATCTTAAATTGTAGAACTGTAGATAATGTACTACCAAATCGCTTTTATATAACAAATCATAAATCTCACAGAGAAACTTGTAGCGAGCCATTTATAATTGTGTAAAAACA
>JBBBDQ010000755.1:3927500-4070000 GCA_037127315.1 Ascarosepion bandense
ATCGTAAATTTTTTTACTTGCTTTGAAAGTTTTTATATTAGATGATAATTGGTTTACTCTATTATTTACTATATTGGGTATTTGTCTTATAATATTTTTTGGGTGGTTGGATAAAATATTAATATAGGTGGTAGAACTATTTTCTTTGAGAAAAATTTTCCGCTTGGATTTAAGTATTTAAATAAGAATATATTTACATATATATATATATATATAGAGAGAGAGAGAGAGATAGAGAGAGAGATAGAGAGAGATAGAGAGAGAGAGAGAGAGAGATGGTCGTCCACAAACAGATCTTTTTCGCTGTATCGCAGATTATCAGTACAGCTGAAAATCCGATTGCTTTTGGCAGGATTGAAACCGAATTGTCATCAGTCGGCGATACTACCTTTGAGTACTACCTTTGGGCGCTTAGTAGAAAAAGGAAGACTTTTAGCGTGTGATATCTCATGTAAACATACGCTAGTAGCCAAGAATGTTGTAATTCATTATTGAATAAACAATAGTGGTGATATACCAGATGTTCTAAGCAGAACAGTTTTCATAACATTAGATAAGAATCCAGGTGCAAAATAATGTGAACTTTTCCCAACAGACAGCTTAATGAGCCACATAACAAAACGCATCATCCAGATTGTAATTAACGGAACGCGCAGAAGTATTGGGCCAGATACAGAACAAGAACAGTGCGGGTTTGTTAAGTACACCGGAACAAGTAACGCGATATTCATGCCCAGAATTCTTTCAGAAAGAGCAATACAAAAGCAGAAGGACCTGCATATGTCCATTATTGTTTAAGCTAAGGCATTTGAAAAAGTACGCTTCAAGGACTTGTTCGAGATGCTCGGCAAACTCGACATATTCGGAAAAGACATTAGGATATTCAAGAATGGCAGCAAACCGCTTGCATAGAGACAGGATATGAATTAAGTAGCTATAATTAAGTAAAAAATGCCATAAGACAAGATTGTGCTTCTCACCGGAACTTTTCAAATTGTACAGCAAGACAATTCTGATAGATATGGAATCACTGACATCCAATTTCAACATTATAAGATACGCATATTACATAGTGCTGTTATCAGTTGTACTGTTATCACACACAGAAAGAAAAATGCAGGACCTCCTAGAAAAAGGTAGCAAGAGAAAGCGAACAGAAATGACTGATCAGTAACTTCAAGAAAGCTGTATGTATAACCATCAGTAAAATGCCAACTACATATCAGAGAAACTAAAATAAAATAATCAATAAACTTAAATACATGGGAAACGTCCGGACTGAGAATGAAATATCCGACACCAAGATTCGAATACACGTTGGCATGGCCAAAGACACATTTCAAAAGCTAACCAGAGTACAGAGACAGGAAAATCTCATTAGAAACAAAGAAAAGAGTGCTGAATTGCTATGTGATATTTGTCCTTCCTTATAGCAGCGAATGTTGGATGATCTCTTCAAGGATGAAGGAGAGGCTCGAGGCAGCATATATGTGGTTCTACAGAAGAATGATAAAGATAACATAGACCGAGTAAGTGACCAATCATAAGGTGTTTGAGAGGATGCAAACAAGAAGCAAACTTACGGATAGAGGGAAAGACAGACACGGAAAAGCAACAAAGAAAGAGTGAATCAGTAATTCAATTTTCTTTTAAGCCTGCTTGCTGTGCATTTTCCGCATGATTCTGTTCATCTTCATAAATTAAAAATTAAATACTTTTCAAAAAGAAACCTGCGACATGTTTCTATTGATGGCAAGAACGCGACTCGTTGGTTAAAAAAATCTACATATTCATTTTAAAGATTAATTCCTTAACCGAAAGGATGCGCAAATCCAGCGTCTCAGGAACCGTTTTTGTCATTGATGATTGATTGTCTTGGAATTTATTTCCGTCTTCTTTCCATAATAATTGTTAAATGGTTTAATTATTTTAATTATTCCGTACATAATATTTTAGGCCACACTGTTTTATCATTATTGGTTGTCTTACGAAAACAAAAACAGAAAAATACAACAAAAACAAGGAATATACAGTTACATCGACATTTATTAATAAAAACGAAAATAATTTCAGTTTAACTCCAAAATGATTTAGAATTACTTTATATACATAATAGATAATCATGACAATAATCTGACTAGAGTTTTTGCAACAACATAAATTTTGGAATAGGAGAGTCACAACAAATTAAAATCGACTCCCAGACAGGAATTATATAATTTCTGTGGGACAAGTCCATAACAATGAGAATAACGAGACTCACAAGTAAATTGTGTATGGCAGATTAGAAAACAATATTCATGGGATGCATCTCCCATTTGTCTATCCACGATTGATACGTGAAATGTAAATGACACTTTGCGTAAGATTATGACTTTTCCATTCTGACTTTCGGACAAGTCGTTATTTTTTCCACTCTAAATATCAACAAAGGTAGGCATCAACATAATATATTGGCATTGCAAGTAGTCTAATGTGTAATGAATATATAGATTATTTTGAAAATCGCAGATAAAATAGGCTCGTAATTCTTCAGACTACGAAATAAGAAAACTGAAAACATACAATAAAATATTGTAATTTTTCCACGTTACAGCAGGGTTAAAGGAAAATATGATGAACATTTCGCTAGGTATTAAAGTAATATATTTTGGTATAATGTTAATGATGGATGTAGCCATAGTCATTCGAACACAAGGAAAGTTTTTTTTTATATATATAATCGTTTCACCCCGAGCAAGACATTTCACTGCCACTATTGCGCAGGGCGTTACATAGAGGAGAAAGTGGTGAGAAAGTATGATTAGATATAGGAAATGTTACATAGAGGGAAAGTATTGAGAAAGGATGGTTAGATATAGGAAATGTCAGAAGGAGGGTGTTAGACGGGTAAGGATACCGAGAAGTGGGGTTGGGTAGATGGTGAGAGCATTGGGAGAATAGATGCAAGTTAGTGTGATAGGAGGTGTCTATTGACCTTACATTTAAACTCCTGGAAGTTATAGCTGTCGGGAAAGCGGACATGTGGAATGGAATTCCACAGGGGGAAAGCACGAGAAAAGAAGCGGTTGGAGTAGAAATTACGGTCTTTTGAAAAATTCAAGTCTAGAAATTCGTCTTTAGTTTAGATGCATTTTAGTATATTTCAAACTTTTATGGTTATTTAGATAGAATCTATCTCATCAGTATCGAAGAAGTTTTATTCAGTTCACCCCATACAATGTTATTAATGCCATTAAGTCGCAAGTGGGTTATCGAGAGTGAATCAAACTATTACAGAAGTGAAATACAATAAATACAACACGATTGCAAGAGACTAAAATGATTAAAGCTGATTCATTTAAATTTTCGTAGATCGTAGCTGACAAGAAAGCAAAACCTGTAAGGGGGTAATAAATGCTAGAGAAAAATTCTCTTGTTATTTTTCTGCCTATGCCTCTTTACTTTCTGTAATAGCACGTATTTTCTTTATATTCTGTCAACACTGTATAGAAGAAACAAAATGAAGATAATTTTTGAAATTTTCTTAACTTTTTTCTATCAGCCAGCCTGCAACTTGGTGAGTTTAGCCAGTGTGATCTTATTTTTTATTATTTTTTGAATTATTTATTTTCATTTGTATTTTTTATTTCATTTTTTTTCGGTTCTTATCTTTTCTGCCTAATTTTTGTGTAAATTGTTGTTAATTATCAAATTTAGGTTTGGTATATTAGGGCTTTGGTTATATGTAGGAATTCTAAGACCGGCCGTGTTTGTTTTTTTTTTATTTTATTGTTCTCTGTCATTCCCTTGCTAACTGGACACATGGCTTGGAGGTGATCCCCCCTCCATCACACTACTGTCTGTTACTGCTTACTTAATGTAACTTAATCTCTCCAGAACTCTCCAGAACTCTCCAGAACTGTATAGAAGAAACAAAATGAAGATAATTTTTGAAATTTTCTTAACTTTTTTCTATCAGCCAGCCTGCAACTTGGTGAGTTTAGCCAGTGTGATCTTATTTTTTATTATTTTTTGAATTATTTATTTTCATTTGTATTTTTTATTTTATTTTTTTTCGGTTCTTATCTTTTCTGCCTAATTTTTGTGTAAATTGTTGTTAATTATCAAATTTAGGTTTGACTTATACAAGTTAAAACTTAATTACTTCAGTCACACATTTATTCTTTTTTTTTTAATTGGAGTAGATAGTACCTTCTATCGCCCGGTCTCACACTCCACCCCCTTCTTTTGGACAGGAGTAGAGGTGATCGCCTTGTTTCTTGTTTAGGAAGGGGTTCCCGGTTCATCTCTCTCTTTTTCGGTCTTTATGTCGGTTCGGCTGGAAGCTTTTTGCAGTTGGTGAGTATGGTGGCAAAGTCTCTTCATTCTGAGGGTACCGGGTTGGCAGTTTCCTGGTTGCTGCTTCCGACTGGTAGTTAGGAGCCCGAACTCTTGCGTAGCGTCTCGAGAGGCTGCTCTGATCAACAGTTGAATAATATCGGGGTTCTTGTAGTGCCATTTCGCGCATGGACGGGCGTCCCTGCATGAATTTCCGATGGGCAACCCCGAGGCCACATTATGCTGCAGGCGGCGCCATTCTCCATCCTTCACCTGCTGCAATTAACGACCATCTGACCCTACTCTAGACCTCTCTCTATCCACAACTACAACCAGCATGAAATTTAACAAAATAGCAAGCCTAAACCAGCTAGTCGTAAATCGCCCAAACCTATCCGCGTTACCTTCACAAAAATACGAGGTATTCGCACTAACTTTAATAGTGTAGAGTCTTTCCTTCTAACTAACTCACCCGATATCTTAGCTATATGTGAGACTAACCTTGACCCTTCTATCCCCTCTTCAGAGCTGTTCGTTCCTGGTTACCTTCCTCTCTTCAGGAAGGACTCCAATGTCCATATGCATGGGCTTGGTGTATATGTCAGCGAACAACTCCCCCTAGCCAGGGTCACATCTCTTGAATCCCTTGATCATTCCTTCATGTGCTTCCGTCTCTCACTTCTAAGCTCGGTTAGCTATCTCTTCTTCCTCTACCGCTCCCCCTCCTCCTCTCACTGTACGTTACTTGATTGCATCTCGACTAACATCGACAGGGCCATTTCTTCTCACCCATCTGCCCATATATTTGTGTTTGGCGATTTTAACGCCCACCACACCAAGTGGCTTGAAAACTCAGCCACCGACCTTGCTGGGATCCGCACCATGCACTTTTCAATAGCCCAAGCTCTAACGCAAGTGGTGGACTTCCCCACGCGTTTCTCTAAAAACCCTAACGGAAGGGACTCTTTACTCGACCTTTGTTTTACCCCCATCCCAGACTCCTGCACTACCAGGCAACTCTGCCCCCTCGGAAACTCTGACCACGCCGTAGTCTCCGTAAACATATATATCAGCACTAACTCTACCCAAGAAAACCAGACCAGCAGAATATCATACTGCTACCAAAGAGCCGACTGGGACTCGTTCAGGGACTTCCTCTGCGACGTCCCCTGGAACAACGTCTTTGATCTTCCTGTCGAAGACTGTGCCTCCGAAGTCTCCTCTTGGGTTAAGGCTGGCATCGATGCTTTTATCCCTGCCAGAAAATTCCAACTAAAACCTAATTCGTCCCCCTGGTTCTCACCCGCTTGCTCGGCCGCTATTGCCCACCGGAACCATTTCTTCCGGCTCTATCGAAGCTGCTCGTCGAACCAAAACAGGCGCCTTTTCACCTCAGCACGGAACAAGTGTAAAAAAGTAATGAACGAAGCCAAGAAGGCGTTTGCTACCAGAATTTGGCAACGCATAGCATCCTCTAAGTTTGGCTCCAAAGATTACTGGCGTCTCTGCAAAAGCGTGCTCAGCAGGAACAAGACTTCAATACCCCCACTACTCAATGAATTTGAAGTTCTCACCTCCCAAGCCGACAAGGCTGAATGCTTTGCCCGTAAATTCTCAACCAATTCGACACTGGACTCGTTAGGAATACCTACACCAGACTTCCCACCCAGAACTAAGGCTCAACTAAATAGCGTCCTCATCTCACCCTCGCTGGTCGCCAAGATAATTGCGCAACTTGACCCACACAAAGCGAGCGGCGGTGACGGAATCCCAGTCATAGTACTGAAGAAATGTGCCCCAGAACTCTCCTCTGTCCTCTCTAAACTCTATAACCTCTGCCTATCTGCTTCCTGCTTTCCTGCCTGCTGGAAGTCCTCCTGCGTAGTACCTATATTTAAGAATTCTGGCGAACCCTCAGACCCCGCCAATTACCGTCCTATTAGTCTCCTTCCAATCTTTGGCAAAGTTTTCGAAGCCATTATCAACGCCGAGGTGATTCAGCACCTTATGACCAACGGGCTTCTCTCTGACAAACAGTATGGGTTTCGCTTCACCAGGTCTACTGCTGATATGCTAACGACCATTACCGAGTACATATACCAGGCACTCGACAAGAATGGTGAAGCCCGAACCGTTGCCTTGGATATCTCCAAAGCATTCGACAGGGTCTGGCATGCTGGCCTCTTGTGCAAACTGCGGAGCTATGGGATAACTGGACATCTGTTTGACCTCATCCAGTCCTTCCTCTCTAACCGCACATTAACGGTGGTATTAAATGGGCATGCCTCCCAAAACTACCAGACGAACGCGGGCGTCCCTCAAGGTTCTATCCTAGGTCCCACGCTATTTCTGATCTACATTAATGATCTCCCCGACACCATTAGATCCCAAGTTGGCATGTATGCCGACGACACAACAATCTACTCCCGCATCGATCAGAAACCAGGTCTGGACGACAAAGTGAACCTCGCTGCCGCACTGGAAAGGGACCTCCAATCCGTAGTGACCTGGGGTAGGAAATGGTTGGTAAATTTCAATGCCTCCAAAACAAAGCTGTTATCAACTAACCACCATAGACAATCGCATCTACCTCCCATTAGCATGGGACAGGCTAGCCTCCCAGAGAGTAAAATACTACGCCTCCTTGGCCTTACACTCTCGGCGGACCTCAAATGGAATGACTATATTGAATCCATTGCCAAATCTGCTGCTATGAAAGTCGGCTCTCTGTGCAGGGCCCGGAAATTTTTCCCACCTGAAACTATTCTGCACATATACAAATCTACCATCCGCTCGTGTATTGAATATTGCTGCCATATCTGGTCGGGTGCCCCTGCTGCTCTCCTTGGGCTTCTTGACAAAATACAAATGAGGATCTGTAACGTGGTTGATACTGACTTGGCAGACCGGCTGCAGCCGCTCTCACACCGGCGTGATGTAGCTTCCCTGTGCCTCTTCTACAAGTACTTTCATGGCTTCTGCTCCGATGAGCTTAGATCACTGGTGCCGCCCAAGCACGAATTTGCACGAGATACTAGATTAGCAACTAGGTCCCACCCTTTTACAGTTAAACAAATAAGTTGTAACCGTAAATTCTACTCCAACAGCTTCTTTTCTCGCGCTTCCCGCCTGTGGAACTCCCTTCCACAAGTCTGATTTCCCGACAGTTACAATCTCCATGTGTTTAAATGTAGGGTCAATAGACACCTCCTATCACACTAACTCCCAACTATTCTCACAACACTCTCATCTACCCAACCCTCATTCTCGGTATCCTCACCCGCCTATCACCCACCCTCTGTTATTTCCTATATTTAACCAGCCTTTCTCCACTCTACGTAGCCCCCTGCACAGTAGTGGCAGTGACATGCCTTGCTCGGGGTGAAACGCTTATAAAAAAAAAAAAAAAAAAAAACTATATAAATAATGAACTATTACTTTTTGATTCCGTGGAAGGACATATCAGAGAAGCCACTTCGTGTCATTACGAAAATAAATGAAAAGAAAGAAAGAAAGAAAAAGAAAGAAAAAGAAGATAGAATTGTTTAAAATCATGTTTCAATGAAACATATTCTAAATTTAAAAAGCTTTCATCTGTGCGCACTTAGTTCTGATAACAACTACCAGCATTTACATTTACGATCGTTACTTCAATATTTTTGAAAGGTTGTTAAACTTACATATCTAACGATGAAATTTGGAAAATTAATACTGAATTTTTTTTCGTAGAACTCGTCGTAAGCCTATACAATCGTTGGAATTTAAAATTCTTCGGAAAATCCCAATAGAATCATCCCGAAAATTTCATCAATATTCTGAATTTGAATACATTGTACGCTTGCTCTTATAATTTTAACAGTGAAATGATGAAATCTAGCTGCCATTTTAACACTGCTACCAATTTCTAAATTTCAGGTACGAAAGATAAAACTTCAATTGACTCGCTACTCTCGCTAAATATTTTCCAGTGTAAAAGTGACTTAGAAATTCGAGGAAGTACTGAAAACAATTAAAACCATTTAATTGTTTAATAGATTAAACTTCGGTAAAATATGTATTTAATTTATCACCAATATAATTTTTTCTGATTGAACGACTGAAACAATTAATATATTTTACAACATATAATATTGTATACTATAAAAGAAAGATAAACATATTCACGATATTTGAAATGTTGATATCATTTGATATGTTAATATCTGTGCAAATAACTAGTATGGACAAATGAAACTAAACGGACTTTTTGTTGAGCAACATAAGACTTACTCAATAAAATTTAAGTGAGAAATTCAAATGTATTTGAATTTATGACCGCTTTCATATCGTTTTATAGGATACAAATCCTATATCATCCAATAGTTTACTAAAACACACGAGTAAAATTGCACACGCGCAAAAATGGATCAAAACGACTAAAATGTTTTGGAAAAACCCAAACCAAGACAAATTTCAGAAGTCATTGTAAAAAGCAAAATTCTGGATTCTGATTCGATGGGGAATTGAAAATTGGTAAATGAAGTCAGTCAAATTTTGTTTGACACCTAGCAGTTAAAATGTCTACTGGAGCCGATCACATAACAACAATACACTATTTAACCACATTCCGTGACCGGTCAAAAGGTTTCCAGCATGGGAGCGGTTAGCTGACGGGCCTTGTGAAAATGTGACAAAAGAAATTTCAAGAAGCCGACCCGGACGTAAGGGCGCGTCACTGATTCATCCGACCTTTTCTTTTAATTTCCTTTTTCTTTATTTTTACTCCACGCAACCAAAGAAAACAACAACGACAGGCGCTCTAAGTATAATTCATTTATTGGTTTTAACTTCTGTTTCACCCTGTCGCCAACCTAATTAAAGGGGAAGGAATATAAGTCTTTACATACTGCTACTATAAATATACGTCAGGAAAATTTGGCTTAATGTTACTACTACTTACTGTTATCAATCATGAACGCTAAACTTTTGTGAGACATTTCTTGGAACAATTTTAACTACAAAACTACATGCATTTTCTCAATAAACATTTTTCTTATATAATAATTTTCAGTTAACAAAATTTCAATTATATTCTTACAAATTTGTTATTCTGTTAATAAACTTTTACTTTAATGTACAAACGTAATATTTTATCTTCCACATTTCAACATCCAACATTCACCATACTGATATTTAAATTGTGGGGATCTTGGACGTGTCTGACACAACGCCAATTTACCATCATCATTCAGGCCCCTACAATTTCACATAGTCTGTTGCGCTATCTAAATAAACCTTGCAGTTGGTGCATTTTAACGACCTTTTCTGGTTCAGTCTTGTTCAACTGTGTTAGAGAAGTCTTTAACACACTAAACCGTTTTATTTTCTTTGGAATACCAAAACCTATACCGGACAAGTAAAACAAACAATAAACATAGGAATTTTATTTACTTCACAAATACTGTTAACATTTGAGATCGTTTGGATGAGAATTGGTAAAGATCTAAGATTACAAAATATCTTGTAATTTTCAATTTATAATAATATTCTATCAAAACATTTAGTTCCTAAATATTGATCATCCATCCTAATTTTTTATTGCGAATCATTTTCACGCATAGAATATTGATAAAATAATCGTTTGTTAGTCCTTGTTATCCGATGCCAACATAAATAACCAATGTTCTATTAAAGAAAATATTTAATTCTAAGTAAAGTTTTAACAGAGAAAAAGATAAAAAATCATGAGTTAAACTTGATTACTTCACCGCGTACAGTTAACCTCTGTACTAATAATGAATTCTTTTATTGCCTGATAAGTGTACGATTTATAAACCGAAACGAATACGTTGTTTTCAATTAATTAAGCCTTATCAGTCGAACTAATTTACAAATTCCCTATATTTTACACACGTATATCAGTGGAAACTAACTCAGACTGACGACAAAACCTGTTCTTCCGTCGTATCGATCTATGTCTACATAAATTTCCACTCCACAAATGGCTAACGTAAAATGTATGGCCTTGGGGTTAAAAGAGTTTACAGCCGGACATGGTTCCTGCAATAATGGCGAGATACTCAAGCATACAGACCATTTTCGAGACGGGAATATATTCACCGTGGTTTGCAACCGTGGTTGTCGCATATCAAATGCTGCATGAATTGGTTCTGCCTTTGGGAGAAACAGGAAATTTGTGTTTGATGCAGAAGACGGACACTAGCAGAAAACTGTCTATTTCACCTCCTCTTTCAACGTGTACTACACGTCTTTTCTTCAGGATCATCTTTCTTTTGCTTTATCATCTCTGTTTTTTTTTCTTTTACTTCTTCATCTATTTAAATATCTTACTATTGTTCAATCGTATTTTGTTACTCTCCTTTTTGTAATACTTGTTTTTCAATATTTTTATCGTAGTTTTCTGCTGCTTTTTCTCAATATTCTTTTAATATATCACTTACATTCTTCTGTTATACGTGTTTTTCCTTTGTACCTCTAGTTGTTCTTTCTTCTATGTATTCAATCTTTATTTCCTCTCCTTTTGTCCTCCGAAAATGTTTAAAAATATCTGCTATGTCTCTCATTTACTAATTCTCCTCTTTTTGAAAATATTTCATTACACTTTTTATTCAGAAAATCACTTCAGAAAGTGATTCAGAAAATCTAAGTTTAAATTTGAAAAAAGAAAGATCCAATCCTCTTTAATAGATTCTATGTCATATCTTCTTCTACTTAGAAGTTACTTTTTTCTATACTAACAAAAATAGCACAAATACCATACACACTAAGTGTCTCATAGAAAACTTTCATATAATATGATTCTAAAACAGTAACAAAACACCCATACACGAAAACACACGCACTCTCTCTCTTTCTCTCTCTCTCCCTCTCTCTCTCTCTCTCTCTCTATATATATATATATATATATTGCATGTTTAGCTTTGAATAAAATACAGAGAGTGACAATACAGCGGAACAGATCTGTCTGCGGATGACTATATATATATATATATATATATATGCTGATGACTATATATATATATATATATATATATATATATATATATAGTCATTCGCAGACAGACCTGTTCCGCTGTATTGTCACTCTCTGTATTTTATTCAAAGCTAAACATGCAATTTTAACGAAAGGTTGAACAAAATGTCTCTACTGTCAACCTGAAAAAGAATTAGGTGTGTGTGTGTGTGTGTGTGTGTGGAGCTAATTTTTTTTTTCATGACTTGTCCTTCTTGGACACTGTTCTTTTCTTCTTCGCTGGTGTTAGTTCCTCAGGAAAGTAGACACTGTATTGTAACTCCATTTTTTGTGTAACTTGCCAAAATTTTCCAAAATCGATTCGCGCTTAACATTTTCATATTGCCGCTACTATTTCAGTAATGAATATTAAAATACCTAACGCTGCTTACAAAATTATTAGGACTTTTTTCTTACCATCCACCCAGATCATACCTTAAAGTAATATTTGGAAAATTTTTGGTATCGAATCCTGTATTCCTTTATAATTATCCAAATTCCTGTCATCCTAGATAATTTCTCACTTAATTATTCTCTCTTATTATCTTTTCAATTTCAGGTCCCATTTAGCTTTTAATTCTCTTCTCGATAATTACTAACAATAGAGTGATTGTTTTAGACAAGCACGCGCCGACATTTGACCAAGGGATTTCACGCCCCGCCCCTACTGACAACTGGCCATTCTGCCGCAACGTCGGTCGATCACCCACCAAGACACGCCTTTTTGTCACGCAGGTCCTATTCAAATAGACCTACCTATATTCTTGCTATTTTCATTTAATTGATTAGGTTTTTATTCTACGAAGCTTCAACTTTTATTCTTGGACTTTGTCATAGTTTCCCCAGATATTCTTCTAGTGAGTTCACTGCAATGGGTTGCTATTTCATCCTTTTTTCTTTTTCTTTTTTCTTTTTTCATAATTTTTATATATTCACAGCCCTTCTGGTCCCACAGTGTCGCTTCCCCTGTTATCTTCCTGACCTGTGGGCTCACTTATTTCTCTATTAGCAACTTCAGCTAATTTTAACTAATTGGCTACCTATAACACTGAACCAATTTCTCTTGTCCAGACTTTCTTCCTGACAGTGAATTTCGTAGTACTCATGGTATCCAACCCAAAAATTCTAACATCTTCTACTGGCATTCCTCTCACCATTCCTCATCCTATTTTGCGCTCTGTTTATTCAGATTATCAAGTGTTTTATCTAATTTAGCAACCACATTGAGTCCGATCCCCCAACAGAAATAGAGATCTACTCTCTTTAGGCCCTATCCCTCTTTTTCAGTCTCTTTGCCCAACCAAACATAGGTGCTGGCAGCAGCGGTCTCTTACTGGGACCTCTATGGGGATCCACCGGCCTCTGTTCTCTCAGTGTGGCCCTCCTCCCCTAATGCCTCCATGTGGATAATAACATACCAGCGGTTCGGGGCTCTCACAGAACCCACAATCCCTGGCTCTATTTGGCTAGGGCTACCGCCGGTTGTTCTTTTAATAATCGGCCATACGGTTTCGACTGTGTACTCTGGACCTCCACATTATGTGTCGAATGGCAGGCCAATATTCTTTCATTCATTGGAAGAGAAGTATCTCATCCTCCTCTTCCCATTCACTTTCCACACATTCCGTCTTTCTCTCAGCCGGCCCGTAAACTAGTTGACTTTTATCTAAGGCCGCTAACCAAATTTTTAACGCCTCTTCCCCAGAGCACAGCAATATTGGTTCCCCCAACAAACTCCGCAAGTATCGTCTATCTCCGACCCTGCCGTTCCATGTTCCTCCCCGTGGTTAGACATTTGAACAATACAACTAGCCATCAATGAGAAACGAGAAGGAAATCGATTCACAGGAAATTGGCAGCCATTATAATTACAGGGAGATTCCAAAAAGTGTCTTAACTGGTACTTGTTCCTTCGACGAATTTTACCTTTCGACGCAGTCTGCTTCAGGGTCTTCGTTCTTCGCGGCAACACAGGGTGCATCCTTGGTCACGGCAACCAAGTGTGACACACTCTCGTCTGTTCGGCCGGCTGTTTGGTTCCCTTTTGCAGAAACGGAGCTTGCTGCGATGATGTCGAAACGGCACCAGTTATATCGACGTCTTTGGGTCGCCAGTTGTGATAATCTCGTCACAGTAGCTGGTCCTCAAGATGTCTATTACAACAACGAACTAACTGCCCACGCAGTGTTTTGATCTCAGAAAGTCATGTTGGGCAAACCTGGTAGCCGTATTTCGACCATATCCAAACAGTACACTTGTGTACACTGGTAGTTAAATTTATATAGTTACATCACCAAAAAAATAAATAAATAAATGAATAAGTTCAAAGACGCCTGGATGAGTTACGAAAGAAAGTCTTTATAACAATAATAAAAAATAATTAATTACAAAAGCAGATAATATAATTGTCGGAGTCATGTTTAAATCGGAGAGAAAAGCTTTCGATTTTCAAATAAAAACAAGTATTTTCTAAGTTCCATTAAAAAATATCAGAGCTTTCAATTTTTAAAAATAACCAGGCTGTCAATTCTTCAGATAAAAAAAAACACGTCTCTTCGGCCTTTAGCAACTTTTGTAGAGACAGCCAAATAACAGAGCGACCTGGCGCCGGACGGTGGGTGTTATTTTTCCTTACCGTTCGAAATTCGCTCTCCAAGACTTTTAAAATTCTTTTTATGGCAATGCGAACTTTTCGTTAAGAATCCCCAGAATTTTCAATCTCCAAATAACCATAAAAACAATAAAGTTCTTTCGGCACATTATTCAAAATTAACTCGTTAAGTTAATCGGTGTCAGGCATTTCTACGTTTCTTTACATCTTCAGCCATGAGTTCTATGTTATACATACATACATACATACATATATATATACATATATATATATATATCCAAGAGAATAAGGAACGCAGAAAATATTAACAACGTTCAAAATATTAATTTAAAACATTGCTCAATAAAAAAATAGAGCTCTGAATAATTATTATAAATTATAGCTAAGAACATGTACAAATTATCATCTACTACAAAGTGCACACATATCCATATAGAGTAATGTCGTCAAATCAGTAAATGGAAAAGATTATCCAAAAAGATCTACATAATATAAAATATTAAGTGATAGATCTGGTACAACATTTATGACCGTTTTGAAAGATGTGTCGAGTTTTTATTTACATATATATATATATATATATATATATATATATATATATATATATATATATATATAATAAATTATGTTTTAGAACATGTGCATATTTTTTTGTAATATTCACACATTATAAATCGGGCATCATTTTAAATTATTGTTTTGGACGGTGAAAAAAATTATTTCTTCTTTCTGTACTCACATATATATATATATATATATGTACGAATCGTTTATTCAGTAATGAATTAGAAAATTCTAACTACTAGCCTATGAGTACATGGTATATCACACGCTAAAATCTGCTTCCTTCTACCGAGCGTCCATTTCTAGGAGGTAGAATCTCCGACTGACTCCATTACGGGTTTTAATCCTGGGTAATATCAATCGGATGTCTAACCATACTGATGAGCTGTAATACAACGAAACAGAACTGTCTACTGATGACCACACACACACACACACACACACACACACACACACACATATATATATATATATATATATATATATATACTGATCTCATTTACACGTGAATATAGCATATATTATGACTTTATATGTGTTCGTATGTGTATACATTTAGTGTTTCAAAA
The DNA here is from genome assembly GCA_037127315.1 of Ascarosepion bandense. Lineage (NCBI taxonomy): Eukaryota > Metazoa > Mollusca > Cephalopoda > Sepiida > Sepiidae > Ascarosepion > Ascarosepion bandense. The sequence goes on from JBBBDQ010000755.1 coordinate 3,942,577, forward strand.
TAGAATCATTTATTAATAAAACTGTAGAAAACAACTATGACTATCTAACAGTAAAACAACATATCAGTAACTACACAATTTGTCAATATTGTGAGTTCCACTTCATTGTTTTCTCATTTTATTTGTAATGGTCAGAGGCGCGTCCAAACATTCCGACATTAAAATGTTTCTTATTCTGCTTAGGTTAAGTCGAAACGCCTTATAATGTAAAATAAATATAATCCGTGATATTGACACTATTTTATCATTTTCTGTTACAAAACATATGCACATACATATATATCGTAGATCTATTTAATTTAGCCATAGTCCGAGGGACAAAGGGTAGTCAAACATAAATATCCATATGTATGTATGTATGTATGCATGTAAGTATATCATTTTACGCCTATAGCACGACTCGTAATTTCATACGTTCTAAAATCATCAGGTACATATTTGAAATTGGCGGTTTGAAATAATTAAATTTAAGTTCACTCGATATTCCTAGTAAGTAAATTTTATAAAATTATGTTAGTGCTTTTTTCATAACCAGATTTAAGATTTAAATATTCTACGTTTACATGTGGGAAAAAAATTTTAATTTGAAATTAAAATCAATAAAAAATACAATGCATGGAGAAAACTCAAAAGCGCATAAATCATGAGTCTTAGAAATTTAAATATTCAAATGTTGCGTTTAATTAAAAATGTTGGGAAAATTAAATTTTTAATTTATAATTAAAAATAAAAATCATAAAATAAAATTAAAATAAAATTTAAGAAGTAAAATTTAGAATTAAGAACTATAAATGTCAGGAACTGAAATAAAAGGCGTTTAATGCTCTGTAGAGTTTTTTGGGTCTAAAAAAAATATATATATATTTATTTATGTTTATTTTTTCATACATTGAAATATGACTGCGTCTTTTTGTACCTCTTTCATACAAGGCCCAAGTCATCTTACGAATTCGCTTTTACATGTAGCCAATAGTGTAGCTTTTACAAACGTTTTCCAAACCCGGTTTTATAATATAACGGATAAAATAACACGCCGATGAAATCAAAAGGTAAAATTTTTCTATGTATATATATATATATATATATATATACCCGAAAAATCTAAAGTGAGCCAAAACCTACCGCGGTTTCACACTACGGATCATCAGGGAAAAGCCTTTTCCCTGACGACCCGTAGTGTGAAACCGCAGTAGGTTTTGGCTCACTTTAGTTTTTTCGTGTGTTTTTGCTCTACTATTGTATTTTAGTAGTTTCGTATCGAGCACTTTTCCTTGTGTTTAGGTTCCGTTTGGGTTTTTTTTCTTTACTGCGGAATATTGAATGTTTTGTTCTTGTTCCTATGGTTTCTTTTTTTTCTCCCCATTTATCATAATACGCCGGATTGTAACGGATTTAGGTTCTGTTTGTTAATGGATTTTTCGAGAGTTTATATTGGCATAAATTTACGGAGTGCATTCTTACAGAGTCTAAGTAGTTATTATTATCATAATATATATATATATATATATATATATATATATATATATATGTACGTGTAGTTATCTGTACATATGTCTGTATACCAATATATATTTGTATATGTATATACTTGTCTATTTGTCCATAAGTAGATGTCTATAGCTTTATATATGTCTGCGTCCATAGATTCTTTTCGTTTAATATCTGAATAACTTTATAATTATCTAAACTTAATGCTTTATTTAACTTGGAATTTAAAATAAAACCATGTAAAGTAAAGTGAAACTAGCTTTGAAACTTTTAAAACTCTTCAAATTTAAATAAATGCCATCACTTGATAGGACACAAGTAGTGTCGAAACACAATATCTACTTTTGTAATGATATTATAACGTATTTATGTTACGGATTCTAAATAAATATTATATATATATATATATATATATATATATATATATATATATATATATATATATATATTATGCTCTCATTACGATTGAACTCTCTAAATAAGAACATTTGAAAAACATTTTCCACTTCTGGGATATATGCATTACTCTTCGTAATGAAATAAATACTTTTGCTAACTGGCGTGTGTATACCCCGCTTATATATAACATACTAAAATTTCTCTTCCTTGATTCCAAACGCCTATGGCTTAGTTGTCAACTACTCCGACTGACACCAAATCGCTAGAGTTTAAATCCGGCCAGAAGCAAGTAGCTGACGAGCTACACTGATGAGTCGTGATACAGCAAACCAGTCTAATATGTGAATTTCTAATATATATACATATATATTTTCTAGACATATACTGTTAAATATATGAGACAATGAATGTCTATTATGTCTAATCATGATCCGATCTAAACGTCGTATTTTGGTTTTAGTTTCAGTTGAAAATAAAGACAAAAATTCTGTAAAATTGGATAATTCTTTATTAAGTTGGATCTAAGCTTTCGGCATTCATGAGCCATCTTCAGATAGGTTATTAAGACGGTAATACAATAACATCCACCCATATTTAGAGAATTGTCTTTAATTTCAACTGAAATTAAAGCCAACTTACGACATTTAGAACGTCTCATGATTAAACATAATAGACATTCATTGTCTCTTATATTTAACAGTATATGTTTAGAAAATTATTTACTGCCTCGATACACTATATATATATATATATATATATATATATATATATATATATATATATATATATATATATATATATATGGAGAAAGAAATAGAGAAATAAATCTATATAATTTACAAGCTAGCTTGTTATATTATTTATAGAATGTTTTATCTGAATCAAATCGGAAGATCTGGAAATATGCGAGGTGAGCGGCTCTTACTAAGATTGCATTAGTCTTGCCGGCAGCGATTTGGAAAAAGACATCAGCTACCTATTTGTTTCTCCCATCTCTGCTCGGCCGACGAAATGGTACTTGTGCTCTCATAATTCTACAGGCGGCGTCAAAAAAATACAAAAGAAAACTGGACTGTTATGAATTGGCCCAGATAGACAGAAACATATTTGTGATCGGTATAAACAGAATATTATAAAAAGAAATGAACGGTAGATCACGAAACAGAAAGACAGATAACTACCATTGTGATGAGAATGACGGTAATAAATTGTTAAGTAAATCGCCTATCTGTGGGCGACTTATTACACAAAATATTTGGTCATCGTTTACTGTCAGAATGCTTCTAATGCTTTCTCTTTCCATACTGGCCGCCAGATAGGTATTACAAACTGAAAATTTAGTCTTCTCTCTTCTTTGCAAATATTTCTCAGAGCAAATAATTATTTTTATATTCCTATTAAAGTGTATGAGAAAAATAAGTTGCTTAAACGGTTAGTAGTAGAAAATTGGTTAATTGAGCTCCATCCTGTCTCAATTGTTATATTCTTGTTTACTATGTTTAGGATATAAAGACAAAATACCAAGATCGAATTCTAAATTCTTGCTCTTTTATTTTACTAACTCTTCACCTAATTGAAATTTATACTCCTGACAGACATACGAGTACTGAAAGCTGTTGTTGTCGGAGAGTACGAGTGGATTGTAGAAAGTGCAGATTTTGAGGATATGTAAAAAATATAATGTCTTTTTCGTAGATTTGAAAAGGTAAATTCGGGAAAAATCTCAGAGCAAATAATTATTTTTATATTCTTATTAAAGTGTATGACAAAGATAAGTTGCTGAAATGGTTAGTAGTAGAAAATTGGTTAAATGCGCTCCATCCTCAAATACCCTTTCTGGTTTACATTCGTACAATTTCCCTAGTAAAAGGCATGAACCTATTTGTTCCTGTGTGCTGTCTCAATTGTTATATTCTTGTTTACTATGTTTAGGATATAAAGACAAAATACCAAGATCGAATTGTAAATTCTTGCTCTTTGTTTTACTAACACTTCACCTAATTTAAATTTAAGACTCCTCGCAACTATACGAGTACTGATTGCTGTTGTTGTTGGAGAGTACGAGAGGATTGTAGGAAGCGCAGATTTTGAGGATATGTAAAAAATATAATTTCTTTCGGAGTTTTGAAAAGGTAAATTTCAGGAAAAGTACTAGTTTTGAAAAGGTAAAGTCTTCGGGTGAAGAAGGTTTCGAGAGTCATTTCCATAGATTATCGGTTCTTGGAAAACAGTCTGTCCAACACGAACTTCCTCTTTATTAAAGCCATTCGAAAGGAATGAAAATAAAACGTTCTAGTCTACTTAGGAAGTTAGATTTTTACGGTAAACATTTGGTCTTAGTTATTTAATAATTTAACTTAAAGCAACGCAATAAATCCACTAACAAACAAACGGATACTGAGTGTGAAAGAAAACCAAAACATTATTGAAGATAGAAAAAGGTAAAGGAAAAAGAAACAAGAAACATTAGATTAATGACAGCATTTTATTTAATTAGTCAGAATATTTACCATGAAAATAGCAGGAGACTAGTGAGAGGCTTGCGCGGATTCGTGTCTGAAATCTGAGTGTAGATTAGTAATTAGACTCACACATTTTCAGATACACTTTTGAATCTACCGAGTATTTAAAGTAATGTCGGAGAAGCTCCAAACTTGTAATGATTAGCCAAGCCTAGTTGGTTATAATTCTTCATCTGCAATGTTTAATCATATTATTCAAATAGTAATTAAATAGAAAAATTTAACGATGATCTAATAGTGTGCTTCCACTTTTAATAGTTCGGTTGCGCTGGCGCGGACTTTCATGGTTCTATAATAGTAAAGCTATGAAAGCATTTACGTTTCCTCCAATATAGGCATTCTTATATCCGTTATATAACACCGTATTCACGTAGGGAACTGAATGGCTGAGAGGAAATTGATGGCTGAAAGAAAAATTATGGCTAAATTGGCAAGAAATTATAAACATATTTGAATAAAATTCATGCCATTATAATATACACAAATTTATATATATATAAAAAGTACAATTATTCGCGCGTTGACGTTGACATCGCTACACCATTCGAATACACCAACCGAATGAGTATGTATTTGTCCAACGGCACAAATATACATATATATACCGAACCCCGCACGATTCGCATGTGTATGATTATGTAAGCCTCAGTGAGATATATAGATATATATATATGTCTGCGTCTGTCGTGACGACAGATTTCCCCCACTTCCACAAAAATACACGAATATAACCAATGTTTTTAAAAAATGAATCAGTTTGTCTGACGATCTTAAAAGCGTGAAACCCAGGATTACAAACTCACACCTATCTATCTATCTATCTATCTATCTATCTATCTATCTATCTATCTGTGTGTGTGTGTGTGTGTGTGTGTGTGTGTGTGTGTGTGTGCTCCACGCAGCGAAAAATGTAATATATTTCTACACAGCAAGAAGAATGAAAGTAGAATTAAAGATAGATTCCTAAATCTAATATGTAAATCCTTCCATGTTTTAAATGAATTCATATTCCGGACCCCATCTTCAAACGGGCTGGATTGTCCCAAGCGATGATATTTTCTGAAAACTAACGACGGGGAAACTTGCGTTTTTTTTTTCAAATTGAGAACGGCTAGCCGGAGAGGTTTTATCTCCATATCCGGGGAAGATATTTTCCCTCACCCCATAAAAAAACCAAAAAAAAAACCGACGCAATTTGCTTGAAGGATGCAGGGGAAGACAAAAAAGGTAAACCGTCTGAAATTGATTGAAGTTTTTATCATATTCTGAAATGACATCATTAAGTGACCTCAAGTGAGCCACGTGATTTCAACTCCACCAATAGGATTGATGATGGGCTTTTGTATTATTAACTGTCACTCAGGCCTGCATTAAGGTTAAGTTATTAGAGTTACAGTCTGTGTCATAAGATAGATGGGCAAGGTAGATAATTCCTAAGCAAAAACAACATACACCTGTTGGCTGGGATGTGTCTATCATTATGATTTGAAGTAAGAAATAAAGGCATGAAACTCAAATAACTCAAATGAAACTCAAAGAATTCGATGAAATCTAATTCTTTCTTAGTTCACAAGCGGACAAAATTGTTCCGTATTTATTTGTAATGTATTTTGAATTCTTCTTAATTTGTATATTTGTTTTTGCTTGATGTTTACCTATCTATTTTATGTTTCTTCCACCTTTTTGAAATGTACAATGTATATTGTATATACTATTGTATGGACTACATTTCATTTAATTAAAACATTTATAAACCTTAAGGGACAGCTTAACATAGATACACGAAAAAGTCTGATGTTACAAAAGCAATTGGGTTTCGTTTTAAACCACTATTGAGGCGTATCATCTTGGCATTTGTCATTGTTTTCAAGAGCCCCTTTCAAATGTTTTAATAAAACCGAAACATAACAAATTGCTTTTAAACATTTTGCAAAATTATTTGGCACATTTGAATGCACAGATTTTGTCAGTGAATAGAATGATCTACATACCAAGAGAAGAATGAAGATATCTTTTTTCAAAAAAGTTAGATTCTCTAAAACCAGAAGAATTACTTACGGAGAGCGATGTTATCACAAGAAAAGCCATGTAGTAAGGACTGCTGATTAATAACTTCGCTCCGAGAGTACTACTTGCAAAGACAGACATAAGACGATATGGAATTCGTACTCTCACTAAAACATGAGTTTTGGGGTGTTTTTGTGATTAAAGAAATTAATGTGCCTAAAAATTGAAATGGCTGAACGAAAAAGTAATTTAGCAAATGTCTGAATTAAAACAGTTGAAAATATTTGCATGAACAAAACTGAAAGTAATAAACTTTTAATTAATCACCATAAGATAAAGCAGGCCAATAGGCCAGAACCAAATTGGCTGAAGAGAAGCCAAGGTGACAGATGCAGATGTAATACCAAGGAAGGTAGGGAAATTGTCCACGTTCACTGAGAATTATTGGTGAGAGATGCCAATAAGATAAGGAAGGAGTTATCGGAGAAGATCTATACATGTAACCGCGAGCAATTAGAAAATAGGATCACCCGATTTTTTGTTTTTATTTCATTAATTATTTTATTATTTTTTAAGAGAATGTTCATGAATGTAGTGTAATAGATTCATTGTCTTGTTCTATATATTTTGCTTTCTTTTCATGTACCTTTACATCAAAGAAAATTTATATTAAGTTGTTTCTTTAATTCGTTGTATTTTTCGTCATATACAGTATTTATACAGTATTGTATAAATTAACAACACACTTTTAACACCATTCTATTGGTGGGATACGTGTGAGTTGTGGTGCAATAGATATTGGCTAGGAACGAGAAATCGGAGAGACGTGATAGAATTCCAGTTATGTCTATTGCATTCACAACGCACAAATACTACTGGGAAAGGTATGAATACGTCACTTCTTAATCCAGCATTCATTGTGTTCTATAAGCTAGAGAGGCAACCAGTCTACTGCAAAAAGTCATGGCAACCTACTTTGAGAGAATTTTCTTCTAAGTGAATCATGGATCAAAAGAGACATGATCACACAAGTGTGTATCAAGTATGGAAATAATTAAAAGGATGGATTGAATTAAAAGGATAGATTAGGTTCGATAGTTATGTTTGGCAACTAAAAGAAAAGGCAACTTACTGGTGGAACATCTTCTTCCTAGTCAGTCATGGATGAAAAGAGATATGATCGCCCATGAATGTTCTCGTATGGCAATTGACTGACCCATCTGGATAAAAACTGAATAAGATAATAGATTGGGTTCTACAGTCTTGTTTAGCAACCAGTCATTATCAGCAAAACTTGCAGAAAAATATTTCGCCCTGTCAGCAATGTCACCTTCGAGACATGATCGCCCAAGTATGTATCAAATGTTGGTAATGAAACTGACTGACTGGCTAATAGATGATTTTTATATAATGCTAAACTGAACATTTATATCTAGTAGTAACAATAGACTTCTAACTATATAACATTTATGGTTTCATTTATTTGTGATATTGAAGACAATTTATAAATCCATAAGTATTTCAATGCCTCTACATCTAGCGTTGTGTTTCTGCAATGCAGTTATATATTTATGATAAAATACAATAAAAAATCTGCAAATCTTTAGTCTTCACATAGCAGTCACATTCTCACTGTCATGACCTATCTTGCTATCTTTCATATAAATACTTTTATTGTTATTATTCTGGCGAAACATTCTCCGTGATTCTTAGAATTTAGGAACGTAAGTAATGTACTAGATTAACGAAAAATGTGTCATTTTTTAAGAGGAAATGGCTTCATGTAACAGAAACATCTACCAGTTCTTCCCTCGCAATTCTCTTTTGTGGAACCCCTTTTGTCTTCTTGTTCTCAGTCAAATTTGATCTTCGAAAATAAAATGCAACGTCAGTCATTACATTCTCCCTACTTAATCCCCCTTCTTTTTCTTTTCTCTTTCTATGATAATGTATTTCTTACGTTTTGCATATTATCTCATACTCACTCATTCCCTTACATCTTATTGTTAAAAATATACATAATAGAAATGTGGAGAACGTCGAACATTAGAGTCTACTTCCGAAGTTATTCTTTATTGACTTCCTTGCTGTGAAATGCTTACTACATTAATAATAATAAAGGCAGGTATGTATAGCTTAAGAGTACATTCTCCACGCTAGCCTCCCCAAATAATGTTGTCTAACCAAAGGAACAAAACTGTTACAGTCATTGTCAACCATGACTACAACAAGATTTGAAATTTTACAAAAGATTGTTTTTGATGGAATGCTTAGAGCGTAGACGATAATTCGTCTTCTTTGAAGGAACAGAGCTTTTGGCGTGTCGAGATCACAGACGTGCTTAAATAATAAGCTATTTCTGTCAGTTTTATCTCTCTATGTGCTATATCGCTTCAGGAAGTGGGTGATCATAGCGCGCCACACCTTCCTGTCTTTTACCGCAAAATTTTCTTTGTAACACGTTTTTAGCCATCAATTCAATGAAATTTGTCGCGTACTTCAATGCTTCTAATTCTCTTGCTTTCTATGTATTCGGTGTTTCTAAAATTATTCAATCGTTTTTTTCTTCATTCTATTCTAGTAATATATAATATTATTTTTCGATTTCAGCAAAGGTATACTTATCATTTCTATTCTCTTGAAAATTCTTATATATGAACATATTATGCTCAATATTCATCGGCTGAACCACATGAGAAGTGCTTACGCCTTTTTTATATGTTAAGAAATTATTCAAAAGTCAACACAATATGTTGTAGACCTGCTGTGCGATAGTACAAAATAATTCCTTGAAACATCAAAGAAGAACTGAAGGCAAAGAATATGGGACCATTCAGCAACTAAATCAAGGAAACCGTCCGGAAGAAAAGCATGCGATTCCAAAGTCGTCTGCTGTAGTAAAAGCCAATGAGGATTTTCTTGGCTGAGTTTGCTAGTTATCATTTCAAAAGGTTTTATGTAACTTATATATCTGTCAAAATGGGCTGTCAGTTTTATTTTTATTTTTGAGTAATTTAGACGAGAATTTATCCATCGCACGATACATATATTGCTCATTCACTAATGAATTAGAGCATTCTGGCTATTGGGCGTGTATAATGACAATATACATGATAAAAAATGTGCCTTCTTCTGCCGGGCGCCAATGGCCCAGAGGTAGAACCGCCGGCTGACGCCACTTCGGTCGGGTTTCAATCCTGGGTTAAAAGCAATCGGAGTCTAACCGCACTGATGAGCTGTGATACAGCGAAACAGATTTGTCTGCGGATGACTATATATATATATATATATATATATCAAAGTAGGGAGAGAGTTTTCGTGAGTTCTTCAGAATGTTCAATTCATAATCATTGCATATTATTTGGTTAATAATGTCTTTCGACTTTATAAATAGTTTGGCTGTATAATGGTGTTAGGATATATATATATATATATATATATATATATATATATATATATGTGTGTGTGTGTGTGTGTGTGTGTGTGTGTTTTGTAACGTATATATCAATAAACTTAATGTTGAAGGAATTTTCTCCCGTTACGATCTTAATTTGAAACGCTATTACCTTGTCAGGTGTATAGGGCGTATAATCAGTGGTAATACATTTGCTGCAAAGTAGTCAAGCCTGTTTTATTAGGTAAAACAGGATGCTGAACTGTACTGGTTCAGGGTCTACATCCAACTGACAAAAATAAATTACTGAGGCGAAAATGTAAATAATGGTCTTTTATCGCGACAGTAAATTCGATTCCAAGTTCTTGCAATGTTTCCTAATTCTTGGAAGGTCATCTCTTATCATAATGTTTAATAACAAAGACAATGGAAGCAATAAAATAATTGATATTAATTTGATAGATTATACACCCAAAATGCATTAAATACTTAAATAATATGCTCGCAAAATAATATACACACAAAAAACTTTATATGCCGAAAGTACATTATATAATAAAAACACATTATATACTTAAAATAGAATATATGCAAAAAAAAACACATTATATAACAAAACAAAAGCATACACCCAAAAACCATTATACATCCAACCTGTTTATATAGTTGAAACACATTATTAACCAAAAAAAATAAAATAATTATAAAATGAACATCCTCAAAATCTCACGAAAACTCGTGAGAACTATATATATATATATATATATATATATTGTCATCCGCAGACAGATCTGTTTCGCCATATCACAGCTCATCAGTACGGTTAGACTCCGATTGCTTTTTTACCTAGATAGCGTGCGATGGATAAATTGTGGTCTAAATTACTCAAAAACTAAAAGTAAAACTGACACCCCATTTTAACAGATATATAACTTACAAAAACATTTTGAAATAGTAACTAGCGAACTCACTCAATAAAATCATCGTTGGCTTTTACTACAGCAGACGACTTTCGAATCTCCTGCTTTTCTTTAGGACAGTTTCTTTGATTTATTTGGTGAATGCTCCCATAACCCTTGCCTTCAGTTCTTCTCTGATGTTTCAAGGAGTTATTTTGTACTATCGCAAAGCAATTCTACACATATAATAATTAATATGGTCGCATTCTGGGAAGCCAAGCGGCAAGATAACGGGTGATGTGCTCTCAGAAATTCTCTGATAGCCTTAAGTGGGTTCTCTTATTTGTTATGCATGCTAAAGTATCCTGAGACAGACATTAGGTTATCCAACAGCCAGCCTCTTGAACAAATGTAGCACTACCTGCTCAAGGCATAGATAAAGACTTCGGTGTTTAGTCAGAGGCCCTGTGGAATAGAGACATAACGTCGCAATCACTGGTGATCCCTCCAAACACTTTGTAATCACTATCCTCCAACTTTCTCTGAAACTTTTTCACTGTCATCGGATTGACCCCCGGACACTCTGAAATGTACTTCTTAGATTTCCAACGTGAATGCGAAGCAGTACGGTATGGCGTCTCCAAATTTCTAACGAAATAAATTCCGTTTTTTTTTTTCACCCAGACTCTACCCAATGATTCTGTGTAAAAATAAATCAATGGGAAACAACGCGGATGTGAATTTAGAATTATAAAATAGCTAATTTTACCCATCGCACCCTATATGTTGATATTATATAAATATATATCATAACACACACACACACACACACACACACACACACACACACACACACACACACACACACACACACACAAAAAAAAAAAAAAAAACGCTTGTTGATAACACGTACATACTCAAACAAGAAAATAATAAGCAGAAACTAAAAATCCTCGAAGCACTCTACATTAAACAATTTAAACCTGGTTTGAATACAATCAATTTCGATATTTCCAACAACGTACTCAAATGTCTGTAATCAGACCAGGGACCACAACACCACTATTTTGTCACTGTCTTAGGCCATCCGCCACGGTAGGGATGGACTTATATTTTCAATTCAATTCTCTTTATTGTTAATAGCTTAAATGTTCTATGTTTACTGTGTGTTAATATTTACTCTTTGATAATGGCTTATGTGAGCCGAAAGCTTAGACCCGATAAAAAATTCAACAAATACTGTGATTTTTTGTTGTCTTTCAACGACATCACCATCAAGTATATCAGACAGTATGAACGGATCCTACACAAAATTAATAGACAAAACTTGTCTATATTATTCAATGAAACCTGCATTAATGAAAAAATGCTGCCAAAATACACACAATTTAAATATATATATATATATATATATATATATATATATATATATATATATTTCATTATTATTATTAATGCTACTGTAGATACAATAGAAATTTAATGTAGATGTGCATTGACATTTGGTGAGAATTCAGATGAAGTCAAAAAGATAAGTTATTCTAATCGATTCTGGCAGTTCAACTAGACTACATTCACTTTCGCACTGATGAAGCGTAACTTCCCACTGTCTTTACTATAAACATTTTCATGGCAACGTTTCTGACGCTTTTATACCCTGGTAAAGTTTTCTATCAGATTCTTATCTAGGTCTCAACAGTTTTTTTTTTATCGATATCTTCATATCAATAAATGCAACAGACAGTATCTTTTCTCGCACCTCTTGACTACGAAACTCCTTTCTGTTTAATTGCTCACTTGATAACATTTACTCCAATGTGCCCTGCCCTTTCTGGATGTAGGCGATTATGGCTTTCTACGTCTACCAATTCCTGCTGATTCTAAGCATGATTTCCCCTGTAACAACCCCTGTTCTGTCATCCACCTGCTCAAGCACTTCAGATATATTAAATGCTGCTTTCCTCTGTCTCTTTTTCATTCCATTTGGCCTGTCAGTATCAGGTTCTATCAAGGATTTTCTCCTCATTGAATTTCCAAGGAACTTTAGCTGCGTCTTCCTGGTGCTCAGTATTAATGCTGCCATTCTTTCTAACAACTCATCATTGCTCGCATGTTCGATCTATGATATCCGCAGCATCCTTCTGTAGAACCACATTTCCGCTGCTTCAGATTTTTCCTTCATATTTGATGATATTGTCCAACATTCACTGCCGTATTGAAGAACTGACATCACATAGCAATCTAGTACTCTGTTATTTGTTTTTAGTGAAAGTTTACTGTGACTTAATACTTTACTCAGCTTCTGGAACGCGTCCTTCATCATAACAATTTCATTTTGCACTTTCTGTTTTCTTTTACAACACTTCCCAGGTATTTAAATTTTTGTACCTGCTCGATTTTAATATACCCTACCAGTATTTGGCATTTTGGGTTGTCTTTTTGCTGATGACTATGCATTCGGTTTTCTTGCAGGTTAATTGTGGTCCTTTCTTGTCATTCTCTTCAGCTACATTCTGTAAGAGTTCTTGTAGTTTCCTTTCCGTGTCAGCAATCAGCATTGTATCATCTGCGTATCTGATGTTGTTTAAATTGTGGCCTCCGATGACGAATCCTGGCATAGCATCTGACTGCAATCTTTAAAAACTTAAATATAACTTTAATCGCCATTTCCGAACTTCTTGAATCCCATTCATATGTCTCTTTCTTAGTCCCCCATACACTCATTTTCAGGAATTTTTAGTTTTATCTTTTTTTACTCGTTTATCATACTTCATGAACAGGAGTAAATGGATGGCGGAACAATCTTCTGGATAAATAATAAAAAAAGATTGTATCATCTGCGTATCTTATGTTGTTTAAATTTTGGCCTCCGATGACGAATCCTGGCATAGCATCTGACTGCAATCTTTAAAAACTTAAATATAACTTTAATCGCCATTTCCGAATTCTTGAATCCCATTCATATGTCTCTTTTTAGTCCCCCCCCCCCCCGTACACTCATTTTCAGGAAGTTTTAGTTTTATCTTTTTTAAACTCGTTTTATGCTTCATAAACTGGTAAAAAACAAGAATTTCTTTTATGACTGGACATCTTACACTTATACAGTGAAAGCTAGACTAAGAGATCTAGAAATTCTGCTAGGATTTATTATTATCTTTACATAAATTATGCAAAAAACACCAATGTTGATAGCAAAAACAGAAAGAAAACTACAAAAATCTACAGAAAATAATCAAGGAAAGCGAGAAGAAAGTTTTGATCATCAACTGGAAGAAGACAGAATGCATGCTTGTTAACAAAAGGATGACACTAAAGTGCGAATTTCAAATCGTAGTTACAAAATCAAACAAGCTCAGAAATTTAAATACCTGAGAATTGTTTTAACAGAAGACGGAAAGTGTTACACTTGAACTGGAAGCTGAACTGAGATAGCTAGGAAGTAGAATATTACAAAAGATTTTGCGAGAAAGAAGAAAAAGTGTTTTTAAAAAGCTATGAGATATCTTCCATTTCTAATGGCAGTGAGTACCGGTCGATCTTTTAAGAAGATGAGGAGAAGATTTGAATCAACGGAAATGTAATTTTAGAGAATAATGCTTAGGACACTATGGATCGAACACGAAGACTTAAAGAAAATAACGAGAAAAAGAAACTGATATTTAACACCAAAATAAAACAATTCAAATCTCTAAAGTACTTAATGAGAATGAAGGACTTGGAAAATCTGATGTACACAGGAATTTATGGAAAATGGTTAGAGGAAATAAAAGCATATCATACTTCATGAACAGGAGTAAATGGATGGCGGAATAATCTTCTGGATAAATAATAAAAAAAGAGGCAGTTTATTAAGCGCTACAAAGGACAGGAAGTTGTGGAGATCCATGATCGTTTATATTCTGAGGAACATATAAAAGTGAAATCAAAAATGAAAAAGGTAGTCCATCACTGTCAGCATAATACGCCAACAGAATTTTTGTTTAAGATTTTTTTAATTCTGAACCTGGCTGCATTCTGTAAAACTATTAATATATATGTTTGGATAATAATAGATATGCGAAATGCTAATCACAAGTAACATTTTTCGAAAGATTTTTCCACATAATGTGCTCCAGAATAACATAAAACAATGGTTGTCTTGTTCATTTAACAATCATCGAACTTGATGCAACTAAAGCGTTCGGAAAATTAAAGACTTTCTTTAGATCAATAGCAGTATAGGCCGGCGTTGCTCGAGTGGGATGAAAGCTTTAAAACTAATCCGTGGTCCTGGATCTCAGACTCAGCCTAAAGAATATTTGTCTGACGTTTGGTTAGAATCGGATAAAAATTGTGGATTTGTATAAAGGACATACAGACAGATAAACACACACACACACAAACATCTTGCATTATATATATATATATATATATATATATATATATATATGTATATATTATCGACTTTCTGCACTATTGTAAGAACTGCAACCTTGAAACTTCTGAATATCGTTTCTTATGTCTTTGACTATGAGAGTATTGGATTAAATTTGATTAAAATCGGACCACTCCTTCTATAACCCGATTTTTTCGATTATCGATTTTCGATATTTATCGGGGGTACCTCGACACAAAACCTAGCTAAGAACACTCGCAGACGCTTATAGTATAACTGTGTAAATTTTCAAGAAAATCGTATCAGCCGTTTCGGAGTCTATAGGTAACGGGTACACACACACAGACACACACACACAGACAAGTTCTATTTATATATAAGTTTAGATTTAGATTAGATTTGAAGGAAGGCCGGTGAATACAGCAATAGAAATATTGCCTTCAAAATCAACAAGGAAAACATAATTCCAATACATTATACAAATGTATTGATTCCCATGATTTTATAACAAATGTTTAGTTCATGATCTCATCGTAATATTAAATCGTGTTCAATTTTTAAATCTTACTTATCTAGAGAATCAAAGTACTTGTAACAGCGTTCAAGCGAACTCTTTTCCAAGAGAAGCGTTTTGAAACTGGGTTCCGCAGCAGTCGTTCTATAAAAGATTGTAAAGTATCCCGGGGAGAATATGTTAAAGACGTTCTTCTAATCAGTGTGAATGCTAAACAATGACATTTCCGCTTCTTTCTTGTCAGAATAACTGAATATGTCTATCGACGAAAAAGAAATGAATGTAGACAACAGAAACATTCATTTTAAAAGATCCACAATATATAGTCTTAATAGATAAAGCTATGAACTGAATATATAAAACATTTGAATCTATTCATTTCCAGCCTGCGATAAAGACTACTGATTTTTAAAAATATATGATACCATTGTTTTTTGACGTGAAAAGGTCGTGTTGAGGTCGTACCTATATTGTCATGATTTTTGTAATCCGAAACTTGACGTTTATTGAAAATCCTCAACACTCGAATCCATGAACCGAAATGTGATATAACAAAAGAATTATCTATTATTTTTATGAGTAGCATTTCTTTTTCATAACATAGCTAAGTTCACCCTCCCCAATTTCCAGTCTTTGTAGAGCTCTTATTAAATTTTGTCTTTTTGCCATTTCTTCTACTCCCTTAACTTTCTAAAAAATCATGATATTGGTCATTCGATGATTCCATCTGTATATGAAGATTGCATTATATATTGTGAGTGTCAAATTCACCAAGCCATTTGTGCTTTTTATGTGAAATTTCATCTGTCATTTTTTGATTCTATTTATAAGCCTCCAATTTGTTTGCGTCTTTCCTAAAATTTCGGAAACCATTGCAAAAGATGGTATTCTAAAAACAAAAAAAAAGGAATTAGATAACTCTAGAATAGAATTTAATCAAAATCCCTGTAAACAATTTTGAAGTATAAAGACGAAATCAAATTTTGTAAATCAGTATAAATTTTTTTTTCTAGCCAACTAAATGTGCCCGACTTTTAAAAAGAAAAAAAAATCGTGCGAGTGTGAAAAGAAAAACAACAAACAAACACGCAAGCATGTGAACTTTGAGACCTGTTCACCGATCTCTTATTATGCACAATATTTTTGCCATCAGAAAAACAAATAGATCTCTATATGTAGAAATCACATTTTATTCGCATGAAGAGAGTCAACATTAGACTCGAAACGCATGTAGCGACACAAATACCATTATGGACACTTCATATATCATACAAAAAGCAAGTAATATTAATAACAATAACAACAATATATCTTTACATTAAATCAACCGTTCACGGCTTGTAGTACTTTTTTCTTCTATACCAATTTCTATCGTTAGAACAACCCTTATTTTCTGTTTTGCTCATTCAATAATGAATAAACGCACTCTAGCTATTGGGCGTGTATAATGATAATATACGCGCTAAAAAGTTTGCCTTTTTCTACCGAGCGACCATAGCCGAGAGATAGAATCGCCGACTGACGGCAATACGGCCGGGTTTCAATCTTCGGTTAAAAGCAATCGGTGTCTAACCGTACTGATGAGCTATGATACAGCGAAACAGATCTGTCTACAGATGACTATATATATATATATATATATATATATAAGCATGCGGTGTAGATCTAGAATAATTCAAAGGAGTATCCTGTACATACAGTGGTAGGATAACTCTCTAAGAGTGCTCTAAATATATATGTATATAAATACATATAGAGCAAATATAAGAAAAAAATTGGGTAGACACGTTTTTTCATGGTAAATCCGAAGTGTAGGCCTCTTTCAGGCGAACCATCATTAGCTTCCGTCTTTATTGTACAGAGGATTTTTTTTGGGTGGGGGCACAATTTGTTTTATCAACACACTCTATTATCAAATTAAATTTCGAATAACAGTGTATTTAATTTTGATATCTACTAGTGTAAAAGTAGTTTTAATACGGTTTTCATTTCTATTGTACATGCCAATGATTAAATTATTACAAATATATATATATATATATGAGATCTTAACTCAGTGCTTTCAATTCGATGGTTGCCATTGGTGCTTATTGGCTAAAGCTCATACTGATGAATCATTTGGTAGCTTATTTGAATGTTTTAAAATATTATGTCTAACTTAGTTCTTTAATTGCTAAGGTTTTATTATAGGTTCATTTGATAGTTTATATCTATGTTTAAAGTCCGATTGCTGGCATATAGGCCTACTAGCTTGTGCTCTTATTCTAGGTTCAATTGATAGCTTATCGCAAATCTTTCAGTGCATTCGTTGACATTGGTACCTACTGGCCAAGGCTATAGAGGTTCATTTGATAGCTTATCTCAATATTTTAAATGCGTCGTTTAATTTCGAAAGTTACTGGCTAAGTCTTTTATTTTAAGTTGCATGCAGGTTAGAAGTAATAATAGTTTTTAAATTTGCAGCCGTGTTTTGTTTAGTAAAATGATGTGTAATTGCGTAGGAACTACATTCCGCCACATGAGATTTGGAAACTCAAGGGAAAAAGTTTGATAATTTCACAACGCTTTAGATATCATTTAGAAATCAATTCTTTTTAGCCAATATTGAATATCTGAAAATTTAAAAAAATGGTAATGCCAGTTGACTGTACTCAAATGAAAGATATCACAGTGTTCCTTTCAACATTGTACGAAGGTTTTATCTTTTAAAATATCCTTCATGTCACAAGTTTTCAAAGATCAATACTAAACAGTTTATTGAAATAACCTTTCTAAAATGGCTTCATCTTTATCATACATACCTTGTTTGTATATGTATATTGTTTATAAGATTCTCATATTTCTAAACGATATCTGTGATATTATCCCTGGAATTTTTAAGGCTATTTGATTGCATCTAGTGTTTAGGAGTTTGACTCAGCAGTTTATCTAGATAAAAGACCAAAAGAAAATAGTAATTAGTAAAGAATATATTCATTCTGGTCGGTACTAATACATGAGAGATTATAAATAGTAAATCTAAGATCATCTGTTATAAATCACATTATTTTAACAGTGTTTTTTCAAAACGATATCAGACAGACATCTTTCGCATATTGATAATCCTCTGCTATAAACTTTAAATTGAAAACAACTTTTACGAAATCAGACAATTATTGAAATTAATGTGCAACATGATACAGCTGTTTCTCATACAAATGTGATAAAATTGATCAAACAGTTAATTTTGTCTAATTTGCCTACAATTTTGTTTGCCGTCCACTTGAATATATAGAAGACATCAAGTAAAAGAAAACGAAAATATCAAAGTAGGAAAATTGAGTTATCCACACACACACACACACACACACACACACACACACATACATATAAATGTGTGTGTGTGTGTCTGTAAAGACTAACAGAGAAATATGTATATATATATCAATAGATATATATATATATATAAACTATATATGTGTGTGTGTGTGCATACATATGTTTATATATATTGACAGAGCAATACATATATATATATATATATGTATACACATATATATATATGTATATATACGTGTGTTTATATATATGTGTGTATATATATGTGTATATATATATGTGTGTATATATATATGTGTATATATATATACACATATATATACACATATATATGTGTGTGTGTGTGTGTGTGTGCGTTTGTATATATATAGAGAGGGGAAGTGAAAGAGATTAATAGTTTATATATAAGTGAGACCTTTATATATATATAAATGTTGTGTTTCGGTATTAGCACAGCGTGAGGCAGTGAACTATTTTTTCTGTTACGAATCATTACATATTGAAACTTAAAAACAGCAGGAATTTTTACCAAATCAAGACAAGGCGACAGATTTACTGTGAGTTTATCTCGGCTAACCAAGAAAAGATCAGGACATGATGTAAACGGCACATTTGATTTTAAATGTAAAGGGAGACAAGAACTTCAAATGACTTGAGACCCAGACATTTTTCATGCCAGTGATAGAATGAATAGATATATATATATATATATATATATATATATATATATATATATATATATATATATATATGTTGCAATCTTGCAGGCCTGAAAATATATTGTCATCGTTAAAACTGAATTTTCTTTAAATTGTTATTCAAGTTAAAATAATAGACAGAAAATAAAAACGGGAACGCATTTTTAGTTTTTAAAAATTACACTACACGTCAAACATATATAGTCTACTTAGTCATTCGATCCGTTAAGCCTTAACAAATTAGATTATTAGAAGATGGAAGAATCAATATATATATTTTAGGTGATAGGTCATAGATGTTCAGTTGTATTATTACGAGACAACTGTATTTTAGGTTATGTTTTAGACGATGGTGACTAAGGTTTTGTTTAGGTTAGGGAATTTGATAATTTGTAATTTTTCTTGTAAACATAAAAAAATGGCTCATTCACACGTTCTGTTTTATATATATATATATTCCATTTTACTGGAGAACGTTTTATTTTTTATTTGCCTTTAACTGATTTTTAAGTTGTTTTTTTTTATGTAAGGACATGAAATCTGGTAGCATTTCTCTTCAAGATATTAATGCATATCACACAATATCTCAGACGAAGTTCACGAATAATTCCCACAATCCTGGTACAATTCTGGTCATAATTATAAATAAATATATATTGATTCAAACATAGGCAAGCGTAAATATGGACATAGTTCTGTTCTTAGCTATTTTGTTTATTTGACACGTGTAATAGGTACTCGCTATTTTAAGACGAACACTAAATATATCGAACACGAACAAAGAATAGTGTGCCGTGTCAGTTTGCAATTAGTTTAAGCATGTTTAGCTTGTAATTCAATAATGTTTTCTGGCTTTTGCATCAACTCCTCTACTAGTTAAATTGTATTTAGATAAATGCAAGTAACGCCGTCAATATCTACGCCTGTATATCAGCCATTGTGTCACTGTACGACAAATATGATTTTCTTAAGCTTTTCGTCCATAGCAAATTGGCAACGCCGCTAGTAAACAGGGTTCATAAGGAGTGAAAGCAAAAATTAGACTTGGTAAAGAGAGGATTGAGGAATGGAATAAAGTTGAACGGATCTCAAGTATATATGATATGGTTATAATTGTTTTATCAAGGATGTTGAGTATGTTGGTCAGCAGGTAAACAAATAAACGGTAATGAAGTTAAACAGGCTGAAACTACGAGAAAAATGTCGGAGTATAAGTGGAGATTTCATTTAGCGATATCAACAATAACAATGTGGGGTCTAGACGCCACTCTAGTCTTCGCCGATGTACCTTGTCCATTGTACATTTTAACACTCCTTTTTCTGTTATCCCCCTCTGTCATCGCTCCATTCTTCATCTGCTTAAGTCCATCAAGTACGTCACGCGTTGTTTTCCTTGTCTCTTTTACTCTCTATCTGACTCGTGAGCATCAAATTCTTCTTCGCTACATATCCCAAAAACTTCAGCTGTTTTTTCTTAAGGTGAAGTATAAGTTTACTTTTTGTATCTATCCTATCCAAACCCCCTGTTCTGTTCATGGCAACTTCATCATCATTCTGTAGAACCACATTGCTGTTGCTTACACTTTTATTTTCATCTTTGATGAGACCCTCCTGCATTTGCTGCAATATAGGAGGAGATATATTAAATAACAATCCAGCACTCTTTTCTTTGTTTCCATCAATATTCTCTTGTCTTATTCTGAAATGCATTGTTGGTCATGCCAATACACCTCCGTATCAGAGTGTCGCACATTCTCTCCTCTGTTAGAATCCTTCCTAGGTAATTGTATTTCTGTACCTACTTGATTTTAGTACACCTTATTTGTAGTTAGAATTTTGGACTCCTGTTTTCACTGATTACCATGCATTAGTATGCTTAACTTTCTGAGTCGGAAGACTCTGGGTAAAAAAAAAAAATCGTCAGAGCGGTTTTCATGAAAAATATTTGCCGAAAAGACGGTGTTGCATCATATTTAGAAATGTTAGACTTGGTTTCGTTTAAGTAGCTGGAAAACCAAATATCCAAGATTATTTCTGTTTTAACTCAACCAACATCACTGAAAGCAACCGATACCATTTTTTCAGCCACTTTCTATGTATTTATTGAATTTCTTTCAACTTTGGGCCTTATCTTACTGATTAAGATACTATGTAGGGAACACTTTTTTATTTGATGGGAGTGAGTAATTATTCCGTAAACTAATTTGCATTTATATATTTAAAATATCATCAACCTTATCGTTCAAACCACAATCAAAACAAAAACCAATGTTTTTACCTGACATGTTTTCAGTTTGAAAAAGCAAAACATATAATAATATTATAAAGCCTCAGCTTATGTCTACTAGACAAAATATAGGGGAATTAGAAAGTATTTTGTTATGATCAAAAATTTATAAAATACAAAATAAGTTTTTTGAAAAAGAGTGGAGCCTTTTAGGAATGGGTTTCCCTTTAATTCTAAACTAATTTTCATAATTTTTCATTCACGGTAACCAATTACTCAATTGTTCTGTTATCGCCTTACCTGCGTCGAACTGTCTAAAAAATTATTGATCTTATTAATGCGTATGGTAGAGAAATTCCCAGTTCATAAAACTATGGTTCTGTGCATGACGGCAAACTGCATCCGGTAGCAAGGCTTCTCATTGGGAGTTTGAGATGATCATGGAACTACCTCTTAGTTGCTGTTGTTCCCAGGTCCACCCTGACCCGGAGTGGTAGCACTTGTTGGGGTCCCATCTATGGGCAAAAAGTTAACCCTCAAACTGATGTCAAAACATTATGAAAGTATAAAAATACACTTTTATAGAAATGTATACCTAACAAGATTTTTGAAGAAAAAATATTAACATTAATACATGTTTGAAGAACAAATTATTACTTTTGAAGGAAAAATTTATTCTCAGCAAAACGTTTTTGAATACAAAACTAGAAGACATTTTTAGGTTTCTAAAATAAAAAAGAATAAAAACAAAATATTCATTAAAATCTGAATAAATTAACCTTCTGACTACAACGAAACATTAAAAAGAAAATACCTTAAACCCTACCTTTTTGGCATTAAGTAATTGACTGAGGTTGATACGTCCTTAAATAAAACTCAAACTCAGAAAACTATCATTCTGTTATATATTCTAAATGCACACTTTTGTATATGTTCATTGTAAGTTGAAATGCCTAGTAAACATTTCTTAAAAGTAAAGTCTATTCTAGGGTAATATATTACCTTGAAGGGCAGATGAAATTGACAGATGCAGCCGGTCGTAGATAAAGTCAACAGAGGTGACTACCGTTTTGAAAGACGATGGATCAGTCAGATGTCATTGACGGATATATCTGACCGTATATAAAGTCAACAAATTGACAAGCCGAAATAGCAAAAACGCGTGACTGAAGAGGAGTGACCATGTGGTTCGCGCAAGAGTCATAAGGCAATAAAAAAGTCCTGAATTTTGGTTGAGAATGAAGAGATTCTCGCTGGCTTCTAACTCCCGCCGGTCCCTTCATGTGCGCAACCTCTCTCCGACTACTCTACTGCTTCACACAAGTGACAGCGACGAAGGATAACGAATAATTTTTATATATGCGTGTTCGTCCTTGTTTCCCAGCGGTGGTATAAAACATTAGTTATGAGTACACGTTTTTTTATTGTTTTTCTTTGTATTTATGAAGGCGCATTACTTTAATATTAAATGGTTATTTCATCGATTTTGTAACCGACTATTAAACTTTTTATTTTACAAGACATCGGAGGGCATTTTTTTCAAGTTCTACTTCGACTTATTTCCAGCAATTTTGCCCATTTTTAATAATATAACCGTTTTTCTTTTGTGATTTCGCTCAATACAAATGAAATTCAAGATAAACAAGGTTATTTGTCAATGTGCTTTAACTGTTAATCGTCATTATTCAAATACGCAATCAGGATTTCAAGTATGAATCATCTCAATAAACGAAGATGTGAGAGATTAGCGTAAGCTGGAAATTGAAATCACCATGGAATTCCTAATGACTAATCCAGTATACGAAAGGATAATGATGTTAATCTCAATATTATTCTTCTACCCCTTACCTTCCCCTACTGAACAATATTTTCAATATCTTGCCTTTCTTCTGTTTGATTGATTGCATCATCTTATCGATTTCTAGCCGATAGGCAATCATATTTCAATAGAAATTTAATTAGAGCCTAAGAATTAACCAGGAAAAGGCGATTGACAAAGTCAAGTGTTCTCGACTGACTTCCTTACAGCCCCTAAATGCTGAAATCAAGTCAGAGTGGAAAATAGTTGCTAGTTGTTAGGTGAAGCCAACACTCACTTATCTTTCCCCTCCTTTGCTGATGGTAAGGAGTCGGGGTCTGGCACGAACGGAGAAGGGAAGATAAACGTACGAAATGATTGGAAAAGTTTCCTGTATTTGCACTGCGTATCCGCAGGTGGAATTAATATTTCTGAAATTGTGAAATTTCCCTGAAGATGGGAATTCTGTCTGCTTTTCAGATCTTTAATTAAAATGTAAACAATGTTCGTTCTTATTCGTACACAGTTTGATATGAGAGTTATTTATTTTTGTTAAATATTTGATTTAGCTGTTTTATTATTTAGTTAATTCTTTCCATTGTATTTTGTTTCTTTTTGTAGAAATACTTAATGCATTCTAAAAAAACAAGCAAGCATTTGTTCTTTATTGAAACGTACGCTTAAATTGTTCAATAATTAGTTTTCTTGAAAGCCATCATTGGTATAAACAAATAGAAACAAGTCTTTAAATAAAAAAAAGTAGTTGAACTGCAGCTTAGCAAATATTGGAAATAATGCCGAATTAAAGCTGAAAAAGAATTTGATATTTTTGCACAATAGCGAAAGCAATTACTATGTGAATACAGTCTATTTGGTTACACATATTTTAAAATAGTCGATGAGGAATTTATTAAAACGAATAAGAAAATAAACAATGGCATTTAAACGGAGAAAGGCCAGTTTGGGTTCATATCATCCGGAAGAAGAGCTTGGAATATTTGAAACTCACAATCCCAAACTGAAAATAACAAAGGCATAGCTAATCAGCGAGTATATTAACTAATAAGCTTTAATAAAAGTATGAGAGATTATGAACAGGTATATATAATGAGAAAAGAGACATTTTTATAGATGAAATGTTTAACAAACCATATAATGCCATGTTTATACGATCTGAACGGATACGGCATGGAGTAGATAGACTGAACTATCGCCCGGTTCCCACTCCAACCACGTCTATTGAACAGGTGTAGAGGCTCATCCCTTGTTCCCTGCTTTGGACGTGGTTTCCGGGTTTCTCTTTTCCAATCTATTCACTCTTACGTAGCCCCCTGCACACCAGTGGCCTTACCGCCTTGCTTGGGGTGATGTGATTAAAAAAAAAAAACTGATGAAGAATTTACTGAAAATGAAAATAATATGTAAACGTAAACAATTAACAAAGAAATTTATTTAAAGAAATATAAATACGGTATATATTTACAGGAAGATATTCAAAACCAATTAAAATTTAAACAGAAAATATTTATTTTTCACTCTTTTGATCTGCAATTAGGATAAAAGCAGTAAAATCTGTTATGGAGTAAATAACCTCCCCTCTACCTTCCCAGGTGGCTTGACGAACTAGTCTAAACGCTTAAATAAAAAAAACTCCAGACAGTACAAAAAAAAAAAAAAATGCCGTTGCCGTCCCGCATTCTGTTGTCTCGCTCGCAGTATACTCGCAGTTCTGCTGTCTCGCTCGCAGTTCTTTACCTTCACACAGAGAAGGACTCAGTCTGGCCTCGGTCTACAGAAGAGTCTTAGAAAATTTTTGACAATTAACGCGTGTTCATGCGCTCGGGTTTCTCCAGGTTAACCCATATGTGTCGAATTCCTCCGCATAGACAAATAATAAACCGTTGAGGTTTGTGTAGTTCTCTTCCAAGTGTGTAGTTTCTGATGATTTTGTTTGATGAAGTAGCTTTTGAAGTTTCATTTGCTGATTGAATTTTACTTTTTCAGATTGTACTTTATAAGCTTCGGTTAACTTTATTTAAGTTTAAGTTATTAAACTAGAGTCTGGTTTTATTTTTCTCATTCATTCATACTCGGACTTTATTAAACAGTGAACCCGTTTTTCTAGTTGAAACTTTATTTTGGATTGATGTATTGTATTTTACCTTTTAGTTTTGGTTTGATTTCTTTTATTTTGTTTATCTTTGTCACAATGTTTTGAAATTTAATTATTTTGACTGCAAGGAAATAAAATTTAACTGTTCAAAAAATAAAATTTTTGCAGATAGCTATCAGTGGCATGGTGCAGAGTCCTGTTGACAACAGTATTCCAACAGTCACTTACTTGACCAAAAGCAACACTGCCTCCTCAAATGATATGATATAGGTCTCTTTGTTGAGTGAGGCTGTGCTGTTTCTTAATTTATTTTCCAAACTCAACACACACACACCCAATAAAATTAATTCACACCACGTGTATCTCAAAAAATACAATCGCGCGGGCATTCACCCCTTACCATACCCTGTGGGATCAAAAACAAGGACGGCGCACCCAAAAGGTCGGACGTAGTGGAAAACACACCACGTGGTCAAAAATATGAATTTTCGACCAATCAGGGCTCGACATAAGAAATACACTTTTTGTTCTCCCGGATCTTAACCATCAAGATATAAGGGAAGCAGAAACTTTCAACGCTAGAGGGAAGAGCAGCTAGCTCGAAACACACCAAAAGGGCACGGACAGCTTGGAGCACACTCAGAGAGAATTCAGCAGTTCACACAACGGGCAGTATCACGTATCAGTGACCATACTTTCACTCTCTCTTTCTCTCATCTCGCTCACAACACATTGTCCTTCCTTTCCCTCTCGTTTATTTCTTCCTTTTTAGAGATTTACAGACAACTTCATTTTTGTAAAAAAAAAATAATTATTTTATTTTTTTGAGAAAATAAATAAAAGTTTATTTTACTTTATTTGTAGTGCATTTTTCCTTTTATTAATTGTTTGAGGGACTTCTTCGCGCCCTCTACAAGGCACTGTAAGACGATGACTCTGGGCGTAACGTCACCGTCACGACAAAAACCTTCGTTATCATCAACAGTCTAATCCAAATCTTTCGGAATAATTGTCAAGAACTGCGAAAGTTTCGTATTGGAGTTTCCGGAGTGTATGCCAAACACAACATTATGCCGTATCTAAATTTTGGGCGGAGTCAATTGCGTAATGGTGGTCTTTTTCTTAAAGACTGTACTCAACTGACATTACTATACAATGTAGTCGATAAAAGATATAAACAAGAAGCATACGCTAAACTGAAAAAAATGGATTAATTCCAATATAATTACTAAATAAGGAAGACTTAAGAAAAACTGAAGTTTACATGTTGATATGTTTATCTAGATTTATTAGAAATTAAATATGTTCAATATTTGAAAACTTTCGAAACACAGCAACACTTTATACTGAAATATTTGATACAGCTAATAGGGTGACACACACACACGCACACACACACACACACACACACACACACACACACACACACACATATATATATATATATATATACGTAAATTTGAAAATATTCTTAGTGGTACAAAATTTAATAACAACAATTTTTAATAGGTATTTAGATGACATTCTAAACGCTAGAAACTAAAAAGAACCAGATCTACTCAAGTTCAATTTCTGGAAGATTTATTATTAGAAATAAAATAATTCTTATGAGAGAGGAAGAAAAAATTAAAATAACTAGAGTCCCACCACTTTCAAAAGAAATATATATATATATATATATATATATATATATATATATATATATATATCCGAGTGAATACTGAACGAAGAAAGAATTTTACAACGTCCAAAACATTAATTTAAAACAGTGCTCGATTTATAATATATAGAGCTGTGAATATTTATTATAAATTATATTTTAGAACATGTACCTAATCCACGAGACTTGTTCCCTTATCACTAACCCCCACCAACATCCCACACACAACTTAACAAATATGAGAAAAGAGGTTTTCCATTCGTATCCACACCGCCTGATGAGACATTGAAGTTTCAATGTCAAAACAAATGTACCATTTGTAGATTATATATAAAAAAATTATGTACATGTTCTAAAATATAATTTATAGAGCAAAACTGGTTCATTATCGTTAAAAATGCACACCATTACTGATATTACACAATTACAGAAGAGAGCAGTGACCAGGGAGTTGCCACCGATATTTGGGCCAGCTGGACAAGGAATAATGTTCTCAGTTAACGCAGTGAAAAAAACAGAAAGTTTTGTAACGTAATTTTTTTTCAAATTGATAATCTCTATATAATAGTGCCTGATATTTTCTCTTGAATTTAAAATTATCCCTGTTGTAAATGAAATTAATATTGTCAAGAGTGAAATGAAAAGCCGTCGTTGGAAACTCATAGTTTTCAGTAATATAATACTGCCGCAATACAACAAACTGTTTTAATTGAATATCATGCAAGTATTACTTTCTTCAAATCCTCGCTGATTAAATAAAGGAAATATTATAAAATTTCATTAGATATGGGCGAAAAAAAAAACAGTTATATTTACTCAAATTCATTAATATATTTTGGAGTCCACGCTATGTAGGACAGCCACCAAAATTCATGTAAATTAGAAGCCTCAGTTTATTAGGTACCTCAATCAAATTATTTGACACTTGAATTGAGTATGCATTTAAAGATAACAACAATAAACAGTAGGTGGCTAGTCTGAACTACCTCTACGTGGTGCCACTTGGGTAGTCTAGAGAAATCCAGACGAGCTAACAGTTAAGCGGCAACATCTGAGGAAGTAGTGGGGTGCGGCTGGGAACCGTACTCTCGCAAAATGCCGCATATGTCCACCGACGATGCTGTGTCATGGTGAATCTGTCCCATCAAAAAAGGACTTGGCTAGAGACCATGAGGGGTTCACTGGTCTTCCAGGTTTGGGGTTTGGGGGCAGGGCTAACAACCCTGCCCCATAAAAAAGCAGCTTGTTACAGAAACAGCAACACAGAAAAATTCTACTTCTGTGAGGGAGGGGATTTCAGAGTTCAATGAGGCTCGTATGAATACTGGGGGCCAAAGCCGCGTGGACGTTACCAGTATTAGAAGGGAGAACCTGAACAACATGTAGAAGTACGGTGGAGAATGCGATGAAAGCCATGCGGCACTTATGGGGTTCGTAGACTAGTATTGCTCAAGATAGGCAGAGGTGGAGAAGCTTTGTTGCTGCCCTACACACCATTGGGTGCAACGGATGATGATGATGATGATGATGACAATAAATATTAAGTTTCCTTAACGTCCTCCTTGACAGAACTCATTGCCGAGTATTGTGTGCTAATTGACATTTACTTCCGTGTGAGATGAGTCCCTTGATGCATATGAGGGAACATCTGCAGATACCGCATGTTAGGGTAAAAGTACAGGGAATGGAAAGTTCTGATTTTACTATCATCTATTTGTCTTTTGATGTCTTTGACGGAATATCGTTTGTCAGTAGACGACAATTCTTCAATTGTTTCTTTCTACAGTTTCAGTTTCCGTCTCCGAATTGACCGGATCGATATCTGTCCTGAGCAAGTTGTGTTTAACCTGATAGCTCATCTTGATTAGAATCCCACCGAAAATATTTTTTTTATTTTTTTATAAACTTTTACTGAGTTTTCTTCTCTCTCCCTCCCTCTGTCTCTCTCCTTCTCTCTCTATGTGTATATATATATATATATATATATGTGTGTGTGTGTGTGTGTGTGTGTGTGTGTGTGTGTGTGTGTGTGTGTTTTATTTAGGCATTTTAGATTAAATAAATTGCAAAGACTGTTTCTGCTTATTTTTAATAAAATACGTTCATACTCACGGAGAATCTTTTGATTATCATAACTGAAATCTTTAAGAAATGAGCAGAATAGTGACAGATGATTTTTTTATTAAATTAACTTATTTAAATAAATTAATTTAATAAAAAACCCATGTCTAAAAGAACATATACAGCCTAAATACACAAACTGGAGTAGACAGACTAAACTATCGCCCGGTTCTCACTCCACCCACGTCTATTGAACAGGTGATGAGGCTCATCCCTTGTTAACTGTTTAGGATGTGGTTTCCGACTTTCTCTTTTCAAATCTTTTCACTCCTTTTTCTTTTTTCTTTTTTCAGTTGGAGTAGATAGACTAATCTATCGCACGGTTCACACTCCACCCACGTCTATTGAACAGGTAAAGAGGCTCATCCCTTTCTCCCTGTTTAGGATGTGGTTTCCGGCTTTCTCATTTCTAATATTTTCCCTCTTTTCTTTTTTTCTTTTTTTTTCAATTGGAGTAGTTAGACTGAACTATCGCCTGGTTCACACTCCACCCACGTCTATTTAACAGGTGAAGAGGCTCATCCTTTGTTCCCTGTTTAGGATGTGGTTTCCGGCTTTCTCCTTTCCAATCTTTTTCACTCTTACGTAGCCCCCTGCACATCAGTGGCGTTACCGCCTTGCTCGGGGTGATATGATTAATATATATATATATATATATATATATATATATATATATATATATATGAGGAAAAATAACTCATGTGGATCGAACAATTTGTCAAGAAAAATCACATTCCTTCTAAATACATCTCATCTTTAGCTATACAATGTCACAAAATCATGGATTGCATGTGTTGTTATTCACTTCACCTCAAGCAATACGCAAGTGATATCTGACAGTGAAGAGAATGTGAAAAATACTGATTTGAAAATGCAACAAAAAACAAGTTTCAAATAGAAAGTTGATGCCGATTGACGTTGTATTTAACTTCTGAATATTGTAGGTGACAGGTAAACAAGAAACCGGAAGAGACTAACACAGGTGAGTCGTGCTAAATAAAAAAAAAACAGTTTTCTATATAACTCAGAGTTATATATATTTATTTAAGCACGAAAATGTTGGGGCCTGGTATCGAATAAGATAGTCTGAATTCATGCGGTTGGTGTAAGAAGGGGAAGAGTTCTTTAGAAC
This sequence comes from Ascarosepion bandense, assembly GCA_037127315.1. NCBI lineage: Eukaryota > Metazoa > Mollusca > Cephalopoda > Sepiida > Sepiidae > Ascarosepion > Ascarosepion bandense. Next base: position 3,973,242 of record JBBBDQ010000755.1, read on the forward strand.
AACTGTCATGAAAACTCTTATAGAAAAGACAGAAAGAAAACACGTCAGAATCACTTGAAAATAATAAATACCCTGATGACCAATCAGGATCAATGAAATTAAAGACACTTCACTTGACCTTGTCTAGAATCTAGTGCCATACAGTTGGAGCACCAAAAACACATTTTAGCTACATTGAATACACAAACGAATTTATAGATTTATATATGTGCAAGATGGATTGAGAACGAGAAAGATTGTCTGGCATGGCACAGTTATCTAACCTGTTTGTTTCATGTTGGTGACATCACATTGCAGGTAGCAGTAATGTCTAAGAAATTGTCATCTTTTCAAGGCACTGACGTGTATATGTATTCGGTGTTTTTGTGCATTTTTTGTGTTTCTTCTTCGAACAGAACTAACGCAAACATTTTGGTGTCCTGCAGTTATCTATATTGTCTCTAAAGGGTTTGCAGCAGCAATGTTCTTACTGGAGAATGTTTTCAATGATATGCTGAGCTTATGAGAAAGGCAATATTTAGCGTCTGTTCATAGATATGCACAAAATTTCTTACGGTGACTTCTCACATACATCATCGCCTGTGTTTATCCGTGCTTTATTCAGTCAAGAGAATTCAGAAAATTATTGTTTTTTTTTATTAATAAAACATCTGCTAAAATACGAGTATCCAATTTAGATGATTTATAAAAATAATGAATTAAATCTCACAGACAGTTCACATACTCAATTTCACTGCTATGTTTATGATGTTCTAGATGTTTTGCCTTGCGGCTATCTAAGAGAAGCTAATAGAAACAGGATCGAGCATGAAATGAGAATGATATACACGAGTGATCGTAATGAAGAGTACATTTCGAAATTTCAATCATCTGAAAAAGGCCGGAGCTAACAACGGCCAAAACATCGTAAACATCGCAGTAAAATTATGTACAATAGTCGAAACAATGTAAATGGTATATATATATATATATATATATATATATATATATATATATATATATATATTGGCGTCACATGTTTATGAAATATCAGAAGTAATGTCAAAATATATTCAGACACATAAATACTTACTAGGATCATGCAAACATGGATGAAAAGGTTCTAAGATCATTAAATAACTGGTCCCTACTTTTTAAATATTTTTGCTGTTTGATAATTCCAGTCGCGCGATCGTAAAAACATCCCAGTAATACCGAATGGTTGAAAACTACGTAACGGAAATAAGTCATTTCCAAATGAAAAAAATCAAAATTCTAGAAAATAATTGTATTGGACACTTTTTAATACAATTTGAACTGGGTTAGTTTAATAATGGCGATAAACTATCAAATTAATATATTTATATATATATATATATATATATATATATATATATATATGGAAGATACAAGTTTTGTTTAATTTGAACTGGTTTCTTCGAGTAGCTTGATGTTAAGATGAAATTCATCATTGAAGATGCCATTGTTTTCCTAACCAAAGAACTTCCAGTCTTTTCCTGGGTCAATTTTCAGAGACAAACTTATTGTATTTACTAAAAATGTGCATTATATTGATAATCTTATAGCAGATAAAATATACCTATATTAAAATTATTAAACATGTTATGATGAGAAATGTACTGCCTACACACAAACACGCAAAAATCAGTTTGAAAATTCAGTTCTTGACGAGAGCTTTATTACAGATTACGTAATTATATTTAATATTTAAAAAACAGCATATATATATATATAATGGGAATTTACCTAGCAGGCCGACTCGCTTTGATATTTGGGAAAAGCAAGAATTGAAGAATGAATCTTAATTCAAATTTCCTGTGTTAAACTGTGAGGTATTTTCCGTTTGTTTTTTTTTTTGTTTTTTTTTGTTTTTATATATATCTATGTTTTTGTTCTCCCCCCCCCTTTTTGGAGTTCATGCTTCATTTAGGAGGAAAAAAAAAAGTTTGAAATTTATATTTATTCTGTTATGCGAAGCTACTTTGGCCAAGTTATCAGCAGCCATTACAGCTCCATGCCACGTGTTGTTCTTTGAATGGGAATTTACCTAGCAGGCCGACTCGCTTTGATATTTGGGAAAAGCAAGAATTGAAGAATGAATCTTAATTCAAATTTCCTGTGTTAAACTGTGAGGTATTTTCCGTTTGTTTTTTTTTTTTTTTTTTTTTTGTTTTTATATATATCTATGTTTTTGTTCCCCCCCCCCCTTTTTGGAGTTCATGCTTCATTTAGGAGGAAAAAAAAAAAGTTTGAAATTTATATTTATTCTGTTATGCGAAGCTACTTTGGCCAAGTTATCAGCAGCCATTACAGCTCCATGCCACGTGTTGTTCTTTGAATGGGAATTTACCTAGCAGGCCGACTCGCTTTGATATTTGGGAAAAGCAAGAATTGAAGAATGAATCTTAATTCAAATTTCCTGTGTTAAACTGTGAGGTATTTTCCGTTTGTTTTTTTTTTTTTTTTTTTTTGTTTTTATATATATCTATGTTTTTGTTCTCCCCCCCCCTTTTTGGAGTTCATGCTTCATTTAGGAGGAAAAAAAAAAAGTTTGAAATTTATATTTATTCTGTTATGCGAAGCTACTTTGGCCAAGTTATCAGCAGCCATTACAGCTCCATGCCACGTGTTGTTCTTTGAATGGGAATTTACCTAGCAGGCCGACTCGCTTTGATATTTGGGAAAAGCAAGAATTGAAGAATGAATCTTAATTCAAATTTCCTGTGTTAAACTGTGAGGTATTTTCCGTTTGTTTTTTTTTTTTTTTTTGTTTTTATATATATCTATGTTTTTGTTCTCCCCCCCCCTTTTTTGGAGTTCATTTGGACTTTAACTAAGTTAAAACTTAGTTAAACTCCACTTTTGTAAGTTTGTGTTTTTTTTTTTTTTTTTTCAAAGGATTGTTCGTGTTCGATTTTTTTTTTTTTTTTTTTTTTTTTTTAATAGGAGTAGATAGGTCACACTATCGCCCGGTCTATACTCCTCCCACGTCTATTGAACTGGAGTAGAGGCTCGTTCCTTGTTTCCTGTTTAGGATGTGGTTTCCGGTTTTCACTTCTCTCTCTTCAGACCTTGGTACTGGTGCTTCCGTGAGTTTCCTGCGATCTGGCCGGTTGGTGGCAATGGCTCATCACTGTGAGGGTACCGGGTTGGCAGTTTCCTGGTTGCTGCTTCCGACTGGTAGTTAGGAGCCCTAACTCTTGCGTAGCGTCAAGAGCGGCTGCTCTGATCAACAGTTGTATAATATCGGGGTTCTTGTAGTGCCATGTCGCGCATGGATAGGTGTCCCTGCAAGCGCTTTCGGTGGGCAACCCCGAGGCCACACCTTGTTGCAGCCCTAGCCAGTCCCCCTCCCAGCTCAGATCGTGGGTAATGACCGCCTGTATCCTCTACCCTAGGTCCCTTTCTATAAACCAAAAACATGACAAGACAAAACAGAAATGACCCTAAACCAGCTAAATCCAAACCACCTAAGCCCATTAACCTCTCCTTCACTAATATCCGAGGCATTCGTACTAACTTTGCTAGTGTAGAAGCGTTCCTGCATGAAAAGTCCCCTGACATCCTCGCGCTCTGCGAAACTAACCTCAACTCAACTATTCCCTCCTCTGACCTCTTCATCCCTGGTTATCTTCCCCTTTTAAGGAAGGATTCTACTGTCCACATGCATGGGCTGGGTGTTTATGTCAGCGAACACCTCCCCATAACTAGGGTGACTTCACTCGAATCTACTGACCACCAATACATATGTCTCCGCTTGTCTCTCCTCAGTTCGGTTAGCTACCTATTCTTCCTTTACCGTTCTCCCTCCTCTCCTGACTGCTCCCTACTAGATAGCATTGCCGACGACATAGATAAGGCTATTACCTATCACCCATTTGCCCACATATTTGTATTTGGAGACCTCAATGCCCATCACTCTGAGTGGCTTGAAAACGCTGTTACTGATTCGGCGGGCACTCACGCCATGAACTTTGCTATTTCCCAATCCCTTACGCAAGTGGTGGACTTCCCCACTCGCTTCCCAAGCACACCCTCGGGTCATTCCTCACTGCTAGATATATGTTTCACCTCTGCGCCCGACGCCTGTCAAGTCTCGCAGCTTTGCCCTCTCGGCAACTCCGACCACGCTGTAGTCTCCCTCAGTATTTCTTTCCAATCTCACTCCCCCCAGGATCCCCCTACTCATAGAACCTCCTACCTCTACCAAAAAGCTGACTGGGAAGCCTTTCGCGATTTCCTCTGCGACGTCCCTTGGGGAAAAGTGTTTGACCTATCAGTTGATGACTGTGCCTCTGAGGTCTCGTCATGGGTGAAAGCTGGCATTGATGCCTTCATACCCACCAGGAAGTATTGCTTAAAACCTCATTCCCCTCCGTGGTTCTCTCCAGCCTGCTCAGCCGCCATTGCCCACAGGAACCATTACTTCCATCTATTCCAGAGACAGCCAACTGATCACAATAGGCGCCTGTTCACATCCGCTCGCAGTGAGTGCAAGAGAACTCTAAATGACGCCAAACAGTTGTTTGCGGAGAGAATGCGACAGCACATAGCTGACCGCAAGTTCGGCTCCAAGGACTATTGGAGGATTTGTAAACGAGTGCTCAACAATAGGAAATCCTCAATACCTCCTTTAATCCATGGATTTGACGTTCTCACGTCATCTGCTGAGAAAGCTGAGTGCTTTGCCCGCAGATTCTCATCCAACTCCACACTCGACTCGTCCGGAGTGCACCCACCCGACTTCCCTATTAGAACTGAGGCCAAACTGCATGACGTGTATATTACCCCGACAATAGTATCCAGAGTAATTTCAAAACTCGACCCCCATAAGGCGTGTGGAGACGATGGAATCCCGGTGATAGTCCTTAAGAGGTGTGCCCCTGAACTTTCCCCTGTCCTCTCTAAACTGTTTAACTACTGCCTTTCTGCTTCCTGCTTTCCTGCATGCTGGAAATTCTCCTCAGTCGTTCCTGTCTTTAAGAATTGTGGTGAACCCTCGGACCCATCCAACTATCGCCCTATCAGTCTCCTACCAATATTCGGGAAAGTGTTCGAGGCTATAATAAATGCTGAAATAGTTCATCATCTCACCGCCCACAAGCTGTTCTCCGACAGGCAATATGGATTCCGATTTGACAGGTCCACAGCCGACCTGCTAACTACTGTAACGGAGTACATGCTACAGGCCCTTGATGAGTCTGACGAGGCTCGCGCGGTTGCTCTGGATATCTCCAAGGCTTTCGACAGGGTTTGGCACCCTGGCCTCCTATGCAAACTACGCGGTTATGGTATTACCGGTCGCCTGCTTGACCTAATCCAATCTTTCTTAAATAACCGCAAAATGAAGGTCGTTCTGAATGGGCGTGCCTCTTCGTCCTACAGCACGAATGCTGGTGTCCCACAAGGCTCTATCCTGGGCCCAACGCTCTTCCTTATTTTCATCAACGACCTCCCAGATGAGATCAGGTCCCAAGTAGGCATCTACGCAGATGACACTACAATATACTCCCGCTCCAGTAAGAAACCTGTCGTGGCGGACAGACATAATCTCGCTGCTGACCTTGAGCGGGATCTACACTCTGTGGTGAACTGGGGCAAGAAGTGGCTTGTCAACTTTAATTCCTCTAAGACCAAGCTGTTGTCTGTCAACCATTACAGGCAACCTCTTCTGCCTCCCATAAGCATGGACCAGATGATTCTCCCGGAGAGTAATACACTACGCCTCCTCGGACTTACCCTGTCCTCAGACCTCAAATGGAAGCACTATATTGAATCCATAGCAAAATCTACTGCTAAGAAGATTGGGTCACTATGTCGATCCAGGATGTTTTTTCCACCTGAATCCATCCTGCATATATACAAGTCAACCATCCGTCCGTGCATGGAGTACTGCTGCCATTTATGGTCAGGTGCCCCTGCCGTTCTCCTCAGTGTTCTTGACAAGCTCCAAAGGAGAGTCTGTAATGTGATAGGTACTGATCTGGCGACTCGTCTGCAGCCACTTTCCCATCGTCGAAATGTGGCCTCCCTCTGTCTCTTCTATAAATACTTTCATGGCTTCTGCTCGGATGAGCTTAAGTCACTGATGCCTCCTCAACAGGTGTTTACCCGTTCAACCAGACTGGCAACTGGGTCCCACCCATTCACAGTCAGGTTAGCCAAACGCAGACGACAATTCTACTCCTGCAGCTTCCTCTCTCGCACTTCCCGCCTGTGGAACTCACTCCCGTATTCTTGCTTTCCTGACGGCTACGACCTCCAGAAATTTAAAAGCAAAGTTAATACTCACCTACTAACCACTGGCCTCTAGCTCTCTCTCCCCTCCCCTGTATAAGCTTCCCTTTCTCTCCGCCCATGTACCTGTCATTGCACCTGCTTTCTCAGTTTTCTATTGTTCCTTTCTAACTAGCTTGTACTCCTCACTCTTTTCTAATTAATCTTTCTACACTTATGTAACCCCCTGCACATCAGTGGCGTTTCTGCCTTGCTCGGGGTGAAATGATTAAAAAAAAAAAAAAAAAAAATATATATATATATATATATATTATCTGCTGCTTTGATATACTATGCCTATATATATATTTATATGTGTGTGTGTATGTGTAATTTAATATGGCATACAAGCAAGTTTTAATCAATCCTGTAAACAATTTAAAAATTATTTTCTTTAGATTATGAAAAACGGAAAATATTAGAAATTGAATGAGCTTAATAAAACATTCATTAAATCTTCCATGTTGGCCGCATTTGTAAAATCTCCTTTAAAGAAAGGTTACTGCCCAAATATATATATATATATATATATATATATATATATATATATATAGGTATAGTTGTCAGTCCGTATATATATATATATTTGCATGTATATATAAACACACAAGCGTGGGCTCTAAGATGAGAGAATGAAGTCTATTACGCTCTGTTGGAAACGCGGTGCAACTGTTTAACTTAGTGCAAGCCATTAGTTGCGTAAATTTACTTCTAAAATAGGCTTCTACATTGGATGCTAATTAGAGTCAATAACTTTAAATTGGTGATTATGCTTCGCGACCGAGATTTAAGAGACGGTAGTAAAAGATGTTGCCTTTCACGAGCATTTTTCAATTTGAATTCAAAGTACTGACAATTTGCAGGAAGGAAAGACGCAAATACGTCGAATCACTTTCCTTATTTTTAACTATATATCTATCGATCTATCTATCTCAGTTTGCACATATTTCTCTCATTCCGTTATCCATGTTAATGCTTGCGTGTTATGATTTTATTTAAATCTCTGTGTGCGTTATCTATCTACATGTAATTTATATCTATCTATCTATCTATCTATATATATATATATATATATATATATATATATCAATGTGTTTGTCTATTTACGTCATTCTCTCTGTTTATAGATATGCATGACAACATATTGTTCTATTGAGGTTAAGCGATTACTCCCCAAGAAAGAGTATATCTTCTTTATATTTTCCCATTAGAGCATTATTATATCCGTGATATTATAACACCTCATAACACAGTGTAGAGTAGGTTAAAGAATGAAATGTCAAACGGGCATTGTTCTCAAAAAGATTATATATATATATATATATATATATATATATATATATATATATATATATATATATATATATATATATATATATATATATATATATATATATATGCGCCAAAAAAACTGCCTTCTCCCACAGAACGCCCCGTGGCCCAAGGGTAGAATCGCCGACTGACGCCAAATCGGTCGGGTTTCGAACCTGGGTTGTGTAGCAATCGGAGTCTAACCGTACTGATGAGCTGTGATACAGCGGAACAGATCTGTCTGCGGATGACAATATATATATATATATATATATATATATATATATATAAACTATGACATATGTATGTAATTGGCTAATTGGCAGTGATAGATAGCAAATGTTGCAAATTGCACTGCTGTCTTACATGCAGGGTTCAGTTAAGTGTTGATTCTCTGCTGTGAATATATCAACTCTGCTCGAGTAGTCACGTCCTGCTGGGTGTATTTGTGTGTGCATATTCAAGCATATAGTAATCACATATATATAATCGCATACACAAACGCAGGCATAAATATATGCATATAAAATAATTAATGTTTTTGTTTGATAATCTGATATATTAGCATCTAAAACTATTTCTAGTAGACGCGCATATTACATTTAACGCTAAGTCCATATTTTCAAAAAGTAATTTTATATTTTCAGACTTAAACATATTAATGAAAAATACACCTTGTGGCAGGGTGCCTTTTGTTTGACGTGCTTAAGGCAAAGGTTTATAAGTAGATCATTTTTAAACTAGGTCTAAGTTTTTACGCGAATACACTAAAAAGAGAGAACGTTAATATATATATATATATATATATATATATATATATATATATATATATTACTTACTTAATTTCTCTACGTGGTATTCGGATAATCAAGTCTCTTTTGTAACATGACTCATTACGCAGAAGGAGTTCTTGCAATAGGCTGACATTATTTTCTGCGGTCGACAGTTTGCCAACCCAGGCTATAGAACGTAAACTTTTATGCTATTGAACCTATAGCTGGAGGTAGATCAGATGCATTAATATCATTACCAATGTATTTGCACGTGAATTAAATGAAACGGATTCGACTGGAATTCGAATTCGGTTTTACATTACACCACTTTACTCATCCTACTAGTAAAAACATTTATAGCATGGTTGTATAGAAAAAAATGGAGATATTCTCATTTTTCCTTGATGTAAATTAAATTACCAGCCCACTCTCCCCCAAAATATCTTCAACCCATAACAGACCCACAACGAGGCATAACTGTCAGAACCACACATTCATCATTCAGTCTTTCTCTAGTTTTTTTTTATTTTTCTTAGTTTGCCTAGATTAATCAAATTTTCATCTAACTCTGTACCACAAACACTACCATACCACACAAGAACTTCCACAATGCTAAAATGTTGAAAGCATACATTCATAATTCTGTCTTTCTCTCGTTTATTTTTCTTAATACCCTTAACCTGAAAAAATCTTCAGACTCCTCAATCCGAAAACACTACCGCACTCTGACAGAGGAACAGTAGATTTAACTGATGGACCTACACATTAACCATTCATTTCCTTGGTCCAAGACAGATCTTCTGTCTGAGCCTTATATTCATCATTCAGTTTTTACTAGAATTCCTTTCCTTGATCCCGTTTATTTGCAATTAAATTCTCAGTCTCTCTTTCCTAAAACACTCTTATGTCGTAATAGACTAACCAGCATGCTTAAATTTCTATTTCTTGATTCCTTTGGCCTATTTCAACACTTTGGCCGTCGCTCACATAAAACAACACTTGACCATAACAAATCCATCAGAATACTTAGCTGTGGGAACCACGCATTCATCTTTCAATCATTATAATGGCATGCGTTTTCATCATTCCCTTAAAAAGAATCAAATGTTCAGCCTTTTTTTCTCCCTAAAATCCCTATACCACAACAATCGCAGCACCAGGTTTAACTGTTGGAACCACAAATTTTTTCATTTAGTCTCTCTTCTGGCGTTATATTTTTATTCATTCTCGTGTGCTTATGAAATCTTAAGTCGTCTCATATCCAAAACACCTGACATCATACCCTAACCACTAACATATTTGTCTGTTCGTACCATGCATTCATCATTCTTTCTCTCCTTTGATTTCCTTTTTTTTAAAATTACCTTGACCTGGATTAACTTTCAAGCCTGCTATCCAACAAATCACACGCACACCATTATACACTCGCCACTATTCTTAACGGTAGGAATCACATAGGCATTTTTCATTCTTTCTCTTGGAATTTTTTCTTTATTACTTTTGACCTTAATCAAATCCTTAGCCAGTTTTTTCTAAAAAATAACATGAAATTATTACACGTTCACCACCATACTTACCTGTTTGAACCACACATTCATCATGATCAGACATTACACATGATTGACCATTCTTACACTTTCTTACATTCCACATGTCTGACAATTCGTCCATTTCGAGAAATCTACCAAAAATTCCTGTCTACATTCAAAATATAAAAATATAATGATCGACGACACAACAATCCTACATCAAGGAAACTACAAATGCAAATTACAGATCGTCGAGGCAATATTCATTAAAAAATACTTAAGCCGTCAGTCAATAGCATCAGCCATGAATACTGTAGTAATGTTCTAAATTGTTTATAAAAAGAACAGATTTTTATTCTTTAATACGTGCATGACCATGATATTCCCATAAAAAATAACACATAGTGGATAATTTTCACGTTCTTATGGACGCTATGCATAACTGTCAACTGAAGCAATAAGAAACAAATACAGTAGGTTTTAGCAACAGAGTTTTGCAGTTAATTTTGTTACTACTACTTATACCATTGAAGGTGATTTGGAATGAAATTTATGGTAATTGGGAACATTGAGAATCGGATAATAAATTAAATATTAATTTAACGCGCATTTCTTACACCTTTGAATTGAAATAAAGAAATATCTTTTCAGTGAGTATGAACGGATTTTATTAAAAATAAACAGACATTCAGTCAGTTAAGTGGCATACGTGAAACACGCTTGGCCGATCATGTCTCACGGGATACATGATTGACTGGCCAGCAGATTAATCCGCAGTAGGTTGCCATTGCTTTCTGCGGTAGACTGGTTGTCAGCCAAGGCTATAGAACCCAATCTGTCCTATTATTTAACCCATAACTGGAGGGAAGAGACGGATTAATACATTTCCCAAGATATTTGCGCGTAAGCGAATGCAATGAATTCAACTAGAATTCGAACTCGGCTCCCGGATTTCTGAGTTCCGAGCGGATATTCACTGCGCCACAACGCACATCAAACAGACATTAGGTTTGCAAATTATTTAATTTGACATACCGATAAGAGAATTTGCTGCTTAAATATACACATACACGGAAGGACACACACACACTAATATATATATTTATATATATATATATATATATATATATATATATATATAAGACACTCAACACATAATTTATGCTATTATAAATCCTTATCTATTTTGACATGATAATAAAAGTTTATATATATATATATATGTGTGTGTGTGTGTGTGTGTGTGTGTGTGCGCGCGCGCGCTTTTGATAACCATTACTCGTTATAAAATTATTCCCGAAATAGGAATTATGGGATGGAATTTGTGTTTGAAAAGTATGGCGTAATTTTTTAAATCATCATAAAATTTACCTATTGAAATTACTAAATACTTAACAATTCTTAGACCTTGGCATATGTATCCTCTATAAGAAATTCAGAAATTGAACATAGAATAGAACATAGAATAGGCGCCAATAGGTATGTTCCTCTAACATCATTGCTACGAGTATGCTTCTGACAAATTGTTTATAAACACAGAAATCATCCTGAAAACTGGAGTCATAATATTAAATAGCCTCGTCAGATCGTGAATTTTATATTGATTGCACTCATATTGGCAAATGCGTTCTGAAATATTTAAACTCTCAGCTGTATAGATATGCTTTGTAGGATCAATGGTTAAAATGTCTGTTCTGCAAATTAAGACTGCATGTACTTGCAACAATAATTCTTCATCGAATATAGTTGTTTAGCACTACAGAAACTCAATGGTCTGTCCCAAAGAAATCAAATCACTTTGAAAAGATGAAACAGCTAAAATAGATAGGTGATACAACTGGAAGAAAAATAATTACATAATATGTTAACATTTCATAAAAATCAAATAAATGGTACGGAAGGAAACTCGTATCACGACTGCAAAAGAGCGAGCAAAGCTTCTGAACTTGATTCCAGTTCTCTGAAGAAAGGTACAACGACCAAAATGTCGTAAATATGGCTACAATGATAAGGACTACAGTTCGAGCAATGTAAATAATAAAAATACTTCGGCTCAGAAATATAGGAAAATACTAAGCAGGTTGCGCGAAACAGAAAAAAATTGCTAGAATCCAAGAAAAGTACCTCTTATATGAGAGTACCTTCTGGACAACCACCCCACGGATGAAGATAAAAGCTAGAAGCAGACAGAGATGTAGTTCTACAGACGAATGCTAACATTTCAATGGAAAAAGCAAGTTCACAAGATAGAAATTTTAAAGAAAAGAAGGTGAACGAACACTTATAACTAAAATCAAGAAAGTCACTATCATACGTGATACACGCTTTTGGCGATTATGTCTCGAAGGAGACATGACTGACTGGGCAGAGGATTATACCGCAGGTGGTTGCCATTGCTTTACGCAGTAGACTGGTTGCCATTCAAGTCTATAGACCCCAATCTGTTTTGTTATTTGACTCGTAGATAGAGGAATAATATATTACATTATTAAGAAGTAATTAGTGGTGAATCAGTTTATTAGTTCATAACAATATAAAACTGATCCCCCACTTTATGACCAGCAAGAGCCTTAATCACAAATTTACAACCATTCATTCAGTCAGTTAAGTGCCACACGAGATACAAGCTTCGGGCGATCATGTCTCGAAAGAGACATGATTGACTGGGCAGAAGATTATCCCCAGCAGGTTGTCATTGTTTATGTGGTAGACTGGTTTCCAGCCAAGGCTATTGAACTCAATCTGTACTATTTTGTAAGCCATTACTTGAGGGAAGATACAATTTAATACCTTTCTCAAGGGTATCTGTGCATAAGTGAATGCAAGGAATTCAAATGGAATTCGAACTAGGCACCCTGATTCGTCGTTCCGCGTCGATATCCACTGCACCACAAGATACATCCGCAAAATCAAGAAAAATCAGCTGAATATCTATGTACACAAACGGGGAAAGAGCATTTAGAAAACAAACCCCATATGGAGCATACTAAGGGCAATAGAGCTTAGAGAAGTTATCTAGGAATCTGTGGAGAGCTATGATTTATATCCAGAAAAAATGTCGCACCTATAAGAAGAATATTAATAACCCAGAAAAGTCTGCATTTAGCCTGCAGCAGTGTTTATTTAGATTTAAGTTTCCTGGTAAACGTACTTAAATGAACGTCAACAGATTGAATAACAGGACACAGAATATGATTCGGAAGCATAACCGTTGTGACTTTACATTCCACCTGAAAATATTTTAAACCACTGTGAATGCTTCTTTCCTTGGGGCATACCGGGTATGGTTTATTATCTCTCAGTTACATCTGTGTCTTGAGTACGACACAGTTGTCACTCTGCTCACAGATAGAGACGCAGCTGAGGAAAATAAATACTGTGATGTTCTCCGCCCCGGGGGAACTGTTGTCCGACTCTGCACCGTAGTCTAAAAATGAGAAATCAGTGGTTATATCGGCAAAAAAGCAACCGACTGTTGCTGAGGGTTGACAATGCTTGTTCTTTCCTCGGTTGTACGTGCTCGCGTTGCCCACGTTATACCCAAATTTGTGTCATATATAGTCTCAGTGAGGAGACTAGTCATATAGATCCTCCTGGGAATTGGGTAGAGAATCGATATGAAGATAAAGGGAATTGGAGTTGGCTTACAAAATTTTAAAAAGGTTACATTCTCAATAATATAGATAATGGGAATTCACCTTTTGAGATTCCGAAACACCTAATACATTCATCGCAAAAATTATTCCATCAAGAGGAAATCTTTAACTGTGATGTAACAATTCTTTAATGGAAAATGATGTAATCGCACCTAAAGTGATATGCATCATAAGGATGCTTCAAGCATTAAAACATGAAAGAAAAATCTTACGCTGGGGGTATGTATAAAATCGAAAGGTCATAGGATCAAGACAGTCAGAGACAGCCTCTTTGTAAGAAAACGGAAATTTTTTTCACCTGTATTCTGGAAAATTTAGTGTTACATTTATTTTCTTCCTCGACTTCTTACACCACTAACGATTCCTGAAAGAGAATAACACTTCAAGAAGATAATGTTGTCAATCAATATCCTTTATCTAAACCCGATTATGTGATGTATGGAGAGTTAATGTTGCCCTTGCCTTCAAACACAACATCACTGCGGCCGTTCCTTGAGTAAGTCGTCATGAAATATGTGATGGCGAATTACACCTACTTGACCTTTGCCATATCCATGCAGTAATTGTTGGTAACCTGCAATGCATCATCATGAATTTATGGACCAGTTTCACAGCTGCGTATACAACCGAGCTTATTGAATCGACTGTCCAAGGACACAAAGCTCAATCAATACCTTAGAAGGATCGAGGTAAATAGGTGGCGACGGTAATATAGTATAGCTTAATAATACTACTCTTTGACGTTCTTGCCTATATGAATTCCTTATTTTAAAAATTGTCTTTATTTACTAATTCTCATTTCGATGATCTTGAATATTTCCAAAGATGTATGATGGCAATAATTGTTTTGCTTCAAAAATATGTAATAGTAATAATCTTTCTATTTTTATGCATATATTTCTATAAAAGTGTATTTTCCTACTTTCATAGTGTTTTGACCCAAGTTTGGGTGTTAATTCTTTGCCCATAGCTGGGACCCTAACAGATGCTACCACTCCGGCTCAGGATAGACTTTTGGAAGAACAGCAATGAAGAGGTTGTTTCATGCTCCTCACAATCTCCCCATCAGAGGCATTGCTCCTGGATGCAGTTTACCTTACATACCCAGGACCACTTGAAAATCGAACACATTCATCTATTCTCTAAGCGTTCCTGACTAATATCTAACAAGCATCTCTTTAGGACTTTTCGTTTACATTCTTGTTTCTTTCAAGTTCAGAAATTATTCAAGAAGTTCCAGAGACAAAGTCATACTTCACCTCAATCAATATCTGATTCTCACTATTTCAAATCCAAATATATATATATATATATTTGAAAGTGTGTTCTAGTGGTTCTACCAAATATTTAATTGTTAAACATATGTAGAAACAAACACATACAACATATTAAATTACAAAAACCTTTATATAAATAAAACAGACAAGGAAGCAAAAGCAAATAAAAAATTCTTGAGGAATATTGACAAAACATTAGTGCCTACACGAAAATTCGAAGTCGGAATATCTCTGCTCGGATAAGTGCTAAACCTTCCCATATTAATCCAATTAATAGTCTATGTCTCTCTCAATAGTGAGCACTTTACGACAAAAATCATATTTGTCAAAATTTATCTTTTTTACTAAACCAATGAAAAATATGGAACTAAGCATCCTTAGAACTCAACATTATATATATATTTATATACATATATATATATATATATATATATATATATATATGAACTCAACATTATATATATATATATAGAGAGAGAGAGAGAGAGAGAAAAGCAATCGGAGTCTAACCGTACTGATGAGCTGTGATAGAGCTAAACAGATCTGTCTGCGGATATATATATATATATATATATATATATATATATATATCCGCAGACAGATCTGTTTAGCTGTATCACAGCTCATCAGTACGGTTAGACTCCGATTGTTTTCTCTCTCTCTCTCTCTCTCTCTCTATATATATATATATATATATATAGATAGATAGATATATGATAAAAATATTTAACATCAGATATAGAGTGTATATAAAAATAAAAGGGGAGAATGAACCTAATTTTTCTTGCTCAAACCCACTCCTGTGCCCTGAAGACTTCTTTTTAGCACGAAGCAGACACTCGCCACTTGGTTGTGTCATCATTACCCCAAAAGAGTGATGAGAACCATATATCTAGTTAGCATCATTGTTGTAGAGCTATCACTATAGCGACATTATGCCCACATTTATCTTAATATATGGCCCAGACTCAAAACCTAGGCATAAATCAAGAGGATGTGCTGCCTTTGATCAAGAGAGTGGATAGTGGAACACTTTATGCAAACCTATCACCTCTTGCATCTGACCACATAGGAACTCTCGAGAACATCTAGCATCTATCCCCCAATAGGAACTCTCGAGAACATCCAGAAGAGATACACTAGACACTGAAGTCGTCAGAAAGCTCTGCTTGATATCCAGAGCGATTTTATTGAATAAAAGTACGACTTAGTTTTCTAATATATCGTTGGATAATTTTGTTAAATATAGCTGTTTAAATTAGATGTAGGTTTTATTTACACTTTTGCATAATTTAGTCAATTTGTTTGTTGTCCCCTCTTTCCATCTCTCTCTCTCACTCTCTCTCTCTCTCTCTCTCTCTATATATATATATATATATATATATATATATATAATTTTAAATATTCAACAATTTCATGGGTAATACAAGACTTAATTTTAATGGGAAATTTGAATTTAAACTTAAAGTTGAATTTAATGGTAATTTACCTGACTTAAATACCAAATATTTTACGTTATATATATATATATATATATATATATAATTAAATTTCATTAAGTTTTCTTTCTATCTTGCTAACATTTTTATATTTTGTTAGTGATAAGGAATATATCAATCGTATAATTATTTCTACGTTTCAAGTGCTTTCGGACACTTGTCTAGCTAAAAGTATCGACAATTTTCATATTCTTTATAACTAACTAAATGAAAATGTATTAGGATGCAGTAAAAATTTAAAAATTAAGTAAAACGTATTTGTCTGTTGTAATTAAGGAAAGATGTTTGAAAGATTTGTTGCATATATGTGTATATATATATATATATATATATATATATATATATATATATATATACATAAAACTGTACGTTCCTTAAGTGTGTATCTCTGTATATTTAAAATGAAAACTGAAAAAAAAAATCAAGACATTATACAGTATTTTATTCGCAAAAATTAACAGAATACTGGAAAAAACCAACAAGGAAATGTCAGTGTTGAAAATAAGAAAATGAAACGCTCTACGAAAGAGCGAAGACGATAAATTAAAAGGAATAAAATAAATAAAAAGCGATGAATATTACATAAAAAAAACACTTTTCATCTTTTAAGAACTGATTAGTCTTTCTCATCGAACAAGCGTGAACCTTTTGTGCTAATGGCCATCGCAAAGTGACCTTCGTATTTCGCTATTGGAATTCTTTCGGTTTTTACAGTTCCGTAAATGTCAAGGAGAAATTTGCTTAGAAACCTATTGGATTATTTACTTTTGCATTTTTGCCTTGGAAGGTATGTGTTCAGTTAAACAAACGGAAGGAAAACCCTGAGCAAAGGACATATCGTTGAAGAAAGACTTTAATAATCATTAATAAATATGTTATGAAAATGTTGTTGGAAGTTAAAGATACTTTTAGAAAACAATTATATTGATAAAGGCAATATGCGAAGAACATTTTTTTTTGTTAAAAAAATATTCGGAAATAAATTGAAAAGAAAGCCGAAAATTTCTATCCGTAGTTCGAGGAAAGAAATAAAAATGGTTGTTATTTTCTTGGTTGAATACTTGAGGAAATTAAAGCAAATTTTTGTTCTTTTCATAAAATGGAGAATAACAAAGAAATAAATGGTTGTCCACATTTCACTCTCCATTCAATTTCCGCTAATAGACACCACATTCGTTTCCCTTTCTTATCTATTCCTATTTGTTTAACTAATGAAAGAAGAAAAAATAGAGTATAACAAATGAACCGAATGATGTAAAAGCAAAAATAAACAAAACTGGAAAGACGAAGTGATTTTCTGTCCGCCATGGACTTTTTGACTTTACATGTTCTTATTTAATCTATAAAGTTATGTTTGCATTTTTGTGATGGACGCATACGTTCGAGAAGCATATAACATATGCAGAAATACCGCATGTAATTGTGTATAATAAGACTTCATGTATAGTGGGAACTCAGAGTTTTAACACGAATTTCAACCATTCCCCACCAAAAAATGCAAAGCATAGCACAAAAGGCCACCAACAGATCAGGCTTTTTACCTTCATCTAATGTAACCCTCTATTTTTGCGTAAATAAAACGAATAAAATCTTATACAGGTAAATATAAATAGTGTATTTTAACGAAATATATTATATTTGAGATCGTCAGCCTCGTGGTTGTGTGATGTATGCAAGCAGCCCTTAAATAATATAAATTCTGTGGTCAGGGACTGTTGTCTTCCTCGGAAGTGTGTTTACCAACAGCCATACAGACAGGCAATTTTTGAATGTGCAGAGACTGAAGTGCTTCTATATTTCTTTTAATTAATGATGATGAATAAATTATTTTAACTTGTGTTTTAACAATTGCTGTTTGAAAATATTTTAAAGTGTCTTAATAATTGATGGTGAAATACATATAAACATATATGATTAATATATGTGGAGTTTTTTAACATTACCTTGCTTCATAATAATAAAACTACTACCGGTAAAATAAGCTTAAAAGCCTGTTTATTACAAGATCGGTAAAATACGTTTGAAAGCATGTTTATTTCAGAGACTGGAATGTTAAAATAAACTAGAAATCATGTTTTTCAATTTAACAGCAACTGGCAAATAGACACTTCCAAAAAAAATAAAAAAATAAAAAAAAAGTTCATAAAATTTCATATTATAATAAATTATATACGTTTTGAGGAATAAGGAAGAACATCTTAATTGCATTTGTTACCAGTGTTACCATTATTCTGACTCTGGGTGGTCACACTTACTAGGGACCTTATGATAGGTAAATAGTGAACTCCCAAACAAATTACTATGAAAATATAAAAATTGCATTTGTTACCAGGTCCATTCTGAGTCTGGATGGTAACACCTGCTAAGGTTCTTACAATAGGCAACTAGTGAACTCCCAAACAAATTACTATGAACGTATAAAATAGTCAAAATATCCGCAATAGATTTTTCTATAAAAGTAATTGCCAATATTATCAATTGATGCCAAAATTAGCAGCAATGCATGGCTATTTTAGGCCTCCGGTCGAGCGCGTCCGCGGGGAAAGCATACAGCGACTTGGCTAGGAAACAATGTGCCATTTCCCCTTACTTCATCAAATCATGTGCCGTCGTCGTTCTTTTCGTTGCGTTTTGACAGCATTTACGGCTGAATATATCTGTCAATCACCCTTGATCTTTGTTGACCTTACCCACTGTCGAATATGGGGTCAATCACCTCTGATGTTAAAAATAATACATTACACTTTGAAGTATTAAAAATGTTATTTTGATTTCACAATTGAATATATGGTAGATTATACCCAGCTTTTGTACATATACATGTTTGCATGGACATAATTATTAGAGGTGGATGTTTAAAGTTTGTAATTTTGTTACAGTTATATTTTGGAATAATGTTTGATTCAAGAAATTGTACGATTCTATATCGGTTAATGTATTATATCCAGTAATATCATATTTAGCCGTATATCAACCGCCAATGGCTAAGTTTTTAAAGCAATCGTCTGCCATGAGTTAAGTATATAAAGTTTCTTTGTGCTTTTACTATAAATAAAGAAATATGCGTAAATATCATATAGAAAAATGTATGCTTGATATAAAGATATGTTTTTATATTTTCATAGCAATTTGCTTTTGTTGGGGATAACTATTTGCTCTTTGCTGTGACCCTGACGCGACGAGCCAAGATTGACCTGGGAACAGCAGCAGACATAGGTGTTTCCACGCACCTAAAATGTATTTTTACTTTCATAATGTTATGCTTTTGTTCGGGTAGGATCGTAACAATATCAATGAATAAGTGGCTGCAATATCCCATTTTTGTTATTTTTATATTATTTGTCTATATTTCTGAGATGAGGTATTATTTAGAGTATTTAAATTATTCCGACTGTTGTCATCATCTTTGTTGCCACTTGTACGATATTTAGGCCGTCTTCATGTGCTTGGAATATTGAACCAAACCTCTTATTAGAATTACTGGGGTATATCATTCTCATTTTTTTGCGTAGTAATGCTACGATTGGAGGTCATAAGTTATCTTTCTCTAACCCTGCAAGTTACTTGTTCACTATTCCTGTAGGCTGGTATTGAACTCACAACTCTTTGGGTCAAGTCTCAGGAACTTCTATATCCACTAGACCATAGGTTGTTAAGGACAAGAACAGCTGATGACTTCTAATCGTTGCATTACAACTATGCAAGAAATGAGAATGATATTGTGGTGATACCGACCGAGCAAAAGCGATGAACCGGATGTTGGCTCTATACCGACTAAAATGCAAATGAATAAAACTCGATATCCGCATCCAAGTTCGCGCAGATGTTACGGTTGAAAAATAAAAATTAATCAAATATCAAATTTTCATTTCGCGAGCCTACGCGAATTTTATTTACCAGCCAATGGGAAGCTCGGAATCAAATACAAGCGTGAAATTCAAAACGAGCTTCTGATCCAAAAGGCAGATATAAAAAGCGGAGCCAAAAGCATCGTCAGACAGATGGACAGACAGCCTAGTGTAACCAGTGTATCCCCTTGACTTAAGGCGAGCGGCTACTATGCTGGCGTCTTTTCTTCTCCTTGTCTCAAAAGTACTTACTGACCTCAGGAGTGATCTCTTCAAAGACATTCCTCTCAAACCAACTTACTGATTTACGTACCTTAGAAATGGCAACTTCAAAATGAACATTCTTAACATACCTCCACTCACCACATTCCTAAGCCTTTTATCTCTTTCAGCTCATTATTATTGGTTATGAACACTTTAACCTCCGTTGGACTTATATTCAAGTAGTACTTTATTTGTAAAAATATTAATTGATATGTGTATATATATTAATTTTATTTTATACTCAAATTGCCTTTCTTGATTTTATAATCATCTTATGACTTATAGTGGGCTATCTTCCACAAGGCCAAATTCCGTTAACCTGCAACGATATACAATTACCCTTCACTAGAACGGAAAAAGAATAAATAAGATATACCCGCTATAATATCACCCGGTGCTTGTAATAAATGGTTCGGTTCGAAATTCTTAGCACTTGAAGAAGGCCAAAGCGCACAACGGCCTAAACGTCGTACAAATGGCAACAAAGATGAGTAGAATAGTCTGAATAATGTAAATGCTGCAAATGTTTATAGTTTTTTTTTTTACTTAGATTTCGGATTTCACTACTTATACATAGCTAGGATCATAACAGTAACTACCATCCCTAATGAGAGTATACCTGGGAGTAATATAAAAAAAACGCCTCTTAAGATAAATCTTTATACATACATAGAGATTTGCTTTTGTTTGCGATTTCACTATTTGTCTATAGCTGTGATCCTGACAGGTGCTAAGAAAATGAGAGAGTGTTGACCTGTAAACAGCATCCGTCGAACGGTGGTTCCATGTTCGATAAAATGTATTTTTATACTTTCATTTGGTTTGGGGATTAAGTACTTGCCCATACCTAGGATTCTCAGAGGAAATATTACTTCGAATCAGGGTGGAATGATAATAACTGTATTTAAGAAGTGGTTCAACTCTCCTTCAAATATATTTATATACTTTCATAGTGTTTTTTTCCCAAGTTTGAATGTTGGATATTTTCTAACGGCTTGGACCTAAACAGCCACTCACTGAGTCAGAGTGAACCTGGGAACGACAGCAATGAGGCTGTTAATCCATTCTCTTCTTAATCTTGTAATCAGAGGCGTTGCTTCCGGAAGTAGTTTATCATCATACAACGAATATTTTAAAACATTTAATTGCACAAGAGATGCTTAAAAGCGACGAAATCTCATAAATAATATATTGTTTGTCTGATTAAATATTTAGTGAAAAGCAATAATAGAAGTAGACATTAAAAAAATAATGCAACATTTCTATAAATCATCCACTGCTGTAATGAAGTATTCTGTGATTAATGAGTTTTACATTAACTTTTATTTCGTATCTTTACCATTTCTTCGTTAGAATTCTTCATATCTTATATTATTTGAAGAGACAATATGCATTAAGCGACAAGGATGGTAACAAGCATTCATAACTGAGTTCAGATTGAGGGAAAAATAATACAGAATTGTTTTTTTGCAGAAAGTTAACATCATAACGAACAGAAAATCCCAACGATTTAAAAAAACATCTAAAACTCGTTTTTTAAATTATATTTTATGTGTAAACGAAACTAATAACCTGGCCTGGCTAAATAGATTACATTCTAGTTTTTGTAAACCCTCCACAATATGAATACATTACATTATGTGGTAATAAAATATGTAATCTCGTCTCCACTCTCGTTTGTAACCATCCATGACAATAAAATAACGTTGTCTTTTATCAGCTGAGAGTCAAATAATGCTTCATAAGCTTCTACTTTAAATTGCTACTTATATTACATATTGTGACAGTCTATAATTATGAGATGATGTAGTATTTACATTAGTTACATTGTTGTCTTCATCTATATTGCTATGTTTAAGAATTTTCGACCGTTGTATTCTCCGGCCGTCTTCAGGTGCAGGGAATTTCCAACCGAATTCTTTATTTCGACCAGTGGGGTATAACATTCACATGCTAGTTATATACATGGCATCCGGAGTTACACTGCACATGGAATGAGAATAATATACCCAACTGATAGAAATGAGGTGTTCGAACGCCGTAAACCTGGCAATAAAGATAAGTACAGCTGTAATATAGCAATCTGGCCCCACCCGAGGAAGGTTGATGTAATCGATGGTGTTTCCCGTCGGTGAAGGGGTCGGCGAACGACAAGACAGGTGTTTGAGAAATACATCCTGTCGGGGCCTGGAGCGGATGTCGCAGGGTTATGAGTCGGGCTCGTTTGACCTTACTTCCGACAGCGGCGGAAATGACTACGGAGGCAAACAGAACAGGTGTATCTTGGAATTACGTGGCGTTGCGTGGGCGAGGCAAAACCGGAAGGAAAAGTCCCGGTTCTAGAAGACTATAAAAAGACCTCGACACACGGATTCGCCAGCGAGAACGGCCAGTGGAAGCAGAGAGACACCACAGACAAGACTACACTCCCGTCGACCCATTCTATGGGCGCTCTCACTCTTCCATTCTCTGTTCCACACGGGTTCGTCGTCAGGAATAAAGATATAACCTTATATTTTTATATATGCGTGTTCTCGTTGTTTGTCGTCGTACGGCGATATATAACACAGCAGTCTGAACAGTGTAAATAATGTACATATTGTGACCTTGCAACCATGTTTACTTGGACAGTCACACAAAAATATGTATAATACATTTCGGAAAAAAATTATCTTCTAAAGTGGTGATTTTTGCTAAATAGGAGAAAAAGATTAATATATCCTACATATATTCTTAAGTGAATTGTAATTTCTTTTCATTTTAGTATCTGCATGTCATATTATGTTCATTAGAGAAAAAATATTATCTCATGAAATGACAATAGGAGGCAATAATTTCGTTTCAGATAATCTGGTATTTTCTTAAGGGCACTTCATCGTGGTGTAATGTTAACAATCTTGTCTCGATAGATCAATTACAACTAAGTAATGTGTTCGATCCTCGGCGTTTGTCTCTACACTTTCGACCTTGTGACACACCTAGGCCGCGCTTAGAAAAGTATTTACTTTAAAATTACGATTTATTATTTCAGCAAATACACATTGTAACTTGGCCATTACGATGTAACAGAAGGTAAACGATCAATTTAATGTCAGGAAAACAATTGATCAGGACGTTACGATAACGTCACTACAAAGCCATTTAACCAAAAATGAAAATAAAACTAGTCTGCAACAAAAAGAATTAACCCGGACATACTTAAAGTCTCAAAAACCTTTCCGTGTTGGCTGGGAGCTTAAGGGAATTGTCAGTTATATGGGTAATATTTTCAGGGTTTAAACAAGTTTCTATATACGTGTGAAAGCACATACGACAATAGTACTCTACTAGAAGTAAACACACATCTTTAAATCAGACCGCGCAAAAATGTCAGGGCTGTGTGTCTGCCGAAATGATGTGTAACAGAAATTGCAGAATTGTTGTAAGATCAACTCACACCATACAATCAGGTGCCCTACTGTGAGTACTGGTAAATCTGGATTTCGTTTTGATTAGCCATCATTCTTGCACACTAGAAGAGATTATGGTTAATCTGCAGCAGTTAATCGGAACATAGACGGGACAGGAATGTTGATAACATCTATGAACGCTCTGGAAGTAGGAAACTCCATTTGTTCCTAAATCATCACTTTGCTCTGTCTGCTGCTCCTTGTAATATGAGTTCCGTACACATAATGAAAAACGTGAAATCTCAGACCCCGTCATGATACCAATTTCGAAGGTTTCTCTCTTGGTGTATTTACTGAGGCTTAACTGCATAAATGCTACTCTGAAATATTCCATTATAATTTTCCCTAACATTCGAGAGACATTAGGATTCTTCTTCTTCTATGTGCCCTGTCCCTTCAAGACGTAGGCGATCATGGCTTTACACATCTCCCTATCTCTGGTGGCTCTTAGCACGCCTTCTCTTGCTACACCATGCAACCCTCGTTCCACCAGTCACTTGATTAGGTCCTTCAAATATGTTATCCGCTGCTTTCCCCTGTCTGTTTTTCCCTCTAACTGGCCTGTTAGTATCAGGTTTTCCAAGCCCTCCTTCCTCATTCCATGTCCCTGGAACTTCAGCTGTCACTTCCTGATGCTCACTATTAGTTTTCTTTTCGTTTCTATCATTTCCAAGACTTCATCCTTGCTCACATGCTCGATCCATGATATTCACAGCATTCTTATTAGTTCAAAAGAAACTGATCCGTACGCAATCGCGAAATCAGTCAAAATTAGATAAATCTCAGTTTTATTTTGTTTGGCTGATAGGACGGAATAGTAAATCATGTGTAAATGCTTCAGACACCGGCTGAAGCTAGGTAACTCAGCTCTCTAGGCAGCTGTGATTATGTAATGGTTACCTAACAAGAAGTAAGTTAAATGACTGGAACAAAACAGAAATATTTCCCCCTCTACATTTATGAGAGAGATAGAGTGAAAATATGCAATGCTTTCTGCATTTCTTTCCTTAAATATTCAAATATTCATTCACAATATACCATTGTTGCGGTACAATACTTTGTTTCTAATTTTGTTGAAGGAGGTTGATGAGATGCTTTAGGTCGTTTAAATATTTCTTATTTAATATATAGAATATTTCATTTATTCCATGTGCATTACCGAGGAGGGATTTGTGGTCATATTTCCCATTTTACTTCAGCCTTCAATACTTTATCATGAAACATGACTTTTGCATCTTAAATTCTAGGAATTCATAAATAGGAGAGTTCGGAACATCTTTCCAAGCATAAAAATACATTAACCTCGCGTCTATTCTGAGTTCCTTCTTAGATACGTCGGGTTTACCACTCTTAGTACTCGGTGACCAGCTTTTTATAAAAAGCGTAAGGAATTTTAAAAAATGATCCCAAGATGTTTTTCTTACTCCTAAAGTTTTACTTGGTTCTCAGTCATAGAGATCACTAAAACTTTTCTATAATGTCCTTGTTCAGGTCTTTAAGGCCTACCTTCTCAACAATTATTGCATCTTTGAGTCATCACTTCACGACTTTCTTCTCTAATCTTAGTTTTTCCTTCAGAATCTGGCATCTAGTCAGTTGTTTCTCTTCTTTCTTATCCACACTTAAAGTTGCCACACCAAACTGATCAAGACACATCTCGTGTATAATTCTACAGAAGGATCAGATCTCCGGTCTAATGTGACACTTAAAAATAAATGTTGATTGACGGCATACTCGCACTTATTTCGACAGGAACACATCTGTTTACCTTCTTATCTACGCCATTGACAACGGTCACTACGAGCGCGTTGTGTATTGGTTACCGATCAAAATAATGTGTAGTAATCATTATGTAATCATTCAGGCTAAGAAAATACAAAATGGTGATTTAATGGATATTGACGATAAATTGATGACTGTGTATCCGATTTTAAATTCCAGCATTGTCTATAGTTTTCACATTCGCAATATATTTTTTATGAAAGCCTTGCATCGGTGGTTTTATAACTCATCTGTCCTGTAAGTGTTCTCGAGCCTTAGATGGTAACTAGTCTAACAGATGGAAAGTTCTGTATTCGAAGCCTGTAGAAGACAATGAAATACCATGTTTTCATTAAAATGCCACTAAAACGAACCTACGTTTTTTCTTCTGTCACTATATAGCTAATGCTGATCTCCAAGAGTGCGTTCTAGTACCCCTTCTCAAACTGACATTTACCTTGACATAAAGTGAAAATATTATATTGAATGAATTGTTCGACCTCCCGCCAAGAATATTAGTTCCTCATATCGTTACAGAGAAATTTTCTCGACAGAAACTATCTTTCATATTCATTCGTCCATGCATTTATTATTGCTACAGTATCTAGTTTCTGCATCTGTTATGAATTCATATTTTCTTAATAAAATCCATGGAATATCTGCAATATTATCTGCCCTACAGGCATCTAAGCTTCAGTCTTTTTCCCAATACCATATAATAGCTTCCTTGTGCCGTTTCAATAGACATTTTATAGTAATTTTTCTGATAAAACTTTCATTTGGTATCTTCAGTCAAATACACTACAAGAATGACAGATCGAACTCGTCATTGTCATTTTACGAATCGAATTACAAACTTGAAAAGAAATTCGATGCTATCACTTCCCTCGGAGTTCTCGTTTAAGAATATCCCTTCCAGATTATTTCTTTCCAGTTCACTTACATCTTTAACAATTTAAATGCAAATTCAATCGTAATTATATATGTAAACCCTTTTTTATCTATTTTTTATCTATTGCCCTCGTTTCCTTAGAATTTTTGGCATGGAGTATTTCCTTAATCTCCACCTTTTCAACCGTCATCACACATGTATTCCCATCCTTCTCTTGCTCCTTTCTAACTGGTTCGTCCTTCTCTTCAATCTCCTAATCTTTTTCTCTTATGTAGCCCCCTGCACATCAGTGGCGTTACTGCCTTGCTCTGGGCGATGTGATTAAAAGAAAGTTGTTTAGTCGGGCTGAAAGCCTTGAATTATTCTGAAAAATTTATAGAGATCTTTGCTTCGTGTTGAAAAGCATATGTGCTTATCAAAATGCCGATTGTGAACTCAGTGTCTATAGTGCATGTCTTTCTCGGCATGTTTCAGCTGAAATGATTAAACGACAAAAAGTATAACCATTCCATCGGAGTACAATAATTCACAGATGACAAATTAATGGAAAGAAATGGTTTCTTGCAGTGCTCTAGCATTATTGAGATAAATGATTGTTAAAAATTACCCATTATGCTTGAATTTAAATGTGGAAGATTTTTTTTCGAAAGTCGACTGCGTCTTCAAATAATTTAAGGCCACATTTAAAGCAGCATATAAGTCATATTCAACACAACGTTAGATTCAGTTGGTATTAGCCAAGAAATGCTGAGAGGAAGTTGAAAAGTTATCAGACTGACCAGAACGTAGAACTTTTGACTCAATAACAAAACTCATTTTAAATGCTTCCATGGCTTCTGCTCCAACGAACTTAAGTCACTGGTGCCTCTGCAACAGGCGTTTACAAGTTCAACCAGACTGGCATCTTGGTCTCACCCATTCACAGTTAGATCAACCAAATGCAGAAGAAAATTCTACTCCTTAAGCTTCTTTCCCCGCACTTCCTAACTGTTTAACTCGCTTCCATATTCTTGCTTTCCTGACGGTTAAACCCTCCAGGAATTTTAATGAAAGGTCAATACTCATCTCTTAACTACATTATCCTAATTCTTTCCACACCGCCCTGTATATTCATTCCTTCCTATCCACCATCTTTTTTCCATCCTTCTCTTGCTCCTTTCTAACTGGTTCGTCCTTCTCTTCAATCTCCTAATCTTTTTCTCTTATGTAGCCCCGTGCACATCAGTGGCGTTACCGCCTTGCTCGGCGCGATATGATTAAAAAAAAAAGAAGTTTCTGAGTCGGGTTGAATGCCTTGAAGTATTCAGAAAAATTTATAGGGATCTTTGCTTTGTGTTAAAAGCATATGTGCTTATCAGAATGGCCGATTGTGAACATCTATTCCGGATCCTTGCTTTCCATTTAAATTTAATTTTCATTAATTTCAATTCATTATTTTTTTTTATCATTTCACACCAAGCAAGGTGGTACCGCCACTGAGGTGCAGGTGCTACATAAGAGAGTTAAAGTTTTAGACAGGAGAGGGAAGACAAAGACGAACCAGCTAAAGGGTGGAAAAGAGAAAGGGCAAGAGAAGGATGGGAACACAGATGTGTGGACATTTGCGAAGGTAGACAGAAAGGAAAAGAACAAGATGCATGGGGTGATGTGTAAAAGGCTGGAGTTAAGTGGATAAGAGCTGGGAATGAACTTTGCATTTATATTCTTGGAGGTTGTAGCGGGTCAGGAGAGCAAGGATATGGAAGGGAGTTCCACAGGCGGAGAGCGCGAGAAAAAAGATACTGGAGTAGAATTGTCGCCTGAATTTGGTTGATCTAACTGTTAAAGGGTGTTACATTGATGCCAGTCTGGTTGCTCAAGTAAATTCTTGTGGAGCGGGCACCAGTGACCTAAGTATGTTAGACAGAAGCCATAAAATATTTATAGAAGAATCAGAGGGAAGCGACATCCCATCGATGAGAAAATGGCTGGAGTCGAACTGCCAGGTCGGGACCAATCATTACAGATTCTTCTTAGAACACTGAGAAGGAACAGCAAGGGGTTGTGATCAGATATGACAACAGTATTCCATGCACTGTCGGAAGGTTGATTTGTATATGCGCAAGATGGATACAGTCGGAAAAAAAAAACTTCCTGGCCCTACACAGTGAGACAAGCTTCCTAGCAGTGGATTTAGCTATTAATTCAATGTTATGATTCCATTTGAGGTTGGATGAAAGGGTAAGGCCGAATAGGCACAGTGCATTTCTTTCAGAGAGACTTGCTTGAGGAGTTCATTTTCTCCATGAATGGATTAGTTTTGCTTAAACCATTATTTTTGCCTTAAAACCTACTATTATTTATAAAACAAATTTAAGTTATACATAGTATCATTTCTAGATTTCTAAGAATCATGTATCAAAGAGGATTACAAAGGTTACCTTATCACGCAGTTTTCTCGTTTTTTTGAGCACTAGTAGCGGTTTACACTTTATTTACTGCTTAGGATTGGGTTTCCTATTCCTCTTAAAATATTTCTATTATCTTTCACTCTCAGTAAACTCTTTGCTTCTTAGTGCCATCAACTTGCTTAGGAAGAAACGATTATAAAATACTTTCTATATTTCTGTGATAAGGTATTTTAATTATTTACACTATCCATACTGTTCGGACCGTTGTCCTCATCTTTGTTGCCATATTCACGACGTTTCTACTATTTTACTTTCCAGTGTTCGTCATATGATTGATA
Organism: Ascarosepion bandense; assembly: GCA_037127315.1. Taxonomy (NCBI): domain Eukaryota; kingdom Metazoa; phylum Mollusca; class Cephalopoda; order Sepiida; family Sepiidae; genus Ascarosepion; species Ascarosepion bandense. The sequence goes on from JBBBDQ010000755.1 coordinate 4,002,505, forward strand.
TTTAGATCTGAAACCTTTATAAATTTACCGGAGTAGATAGTTCTAGCTTATTGAACTGTGCATCTTACAGATGTTTAATTATCAATTATGTCTCTATGACGCAACTCTCTTTTTTCTGATGACTATGCATTTGGTTTGCTTGCAGTGTGTCTTTTAGTCTTTTTTGTCAAGCTCTTCAGCTCTCTTCTGTAGGAGGTATTGTCGTTTCCTTTCCGTGTCTGCAATCAGACTGTATCGTCTGCGTACAGTATGTTCTTCAAATTGTGAACTCCTATTACACATCCTAGCATAACATCTAGGGTCCTCAAAATAATCTCGCTGTACTAGTTGTACAGATCCGGTGAAAGGACGTATCCTTATCTTACTCCCCTTTCTCTCTTTGTATATCTGCTGACTACATAACCTGTTCGTATGCAGGCAGTTTGCTGCCAGTAGAGATTCTTTATTACTCTTATGTCTTTCCCAAATTTTTCGAGGCTGCTGAGCATCTCCATCAATTCTTTGTGTCCTATTTTGTCAGACGCCTTTGCATAATCGATAAAACATAGTTCTTATTTTATTTCACTTTCGGAGGGAATCTTCTTCATAAATATGGCGTTTCTTGTTCCGGTGTCTTTGACGAACACGCACTGTTCTTGTCCTGTTTTTTGCCTGATTCTACTCCTCGCTCTATTCGTCAGGATTCGGACGATTAGTTTTGTGATATGACTCATTAAGCTGATAGTTCGATGGATTTCGCACTTGTTTGCACTTGGCTTCTTAGGCAGTACTATGAATATCGGCTTCCTTACGTCGTCTTTTATTATACCACTATAATGAATTTGATTTATTATATATGTAATTTTCTCTCTGTCGAATGCTTCCAGGGCTATCCGCTGCTTTGTTTCTGTTCAGTTGGGCCATTGCATCTTCCACTTTGGAGTTTAATATCTCAGGTTTGTCCTCATCTTTGTGTATTATCGGTTACACTCTTATGTCGGGGAAATGATGTTTTATGTATTTTTCCCATCGCTGGAATATTTCCTCTTTCTCTAATATGATCGCTTCATCCTTGGATATTATACATACTGTTGAGTAGCATTTATTTTTGTTTTGTTAATTCTTTTTTATGCATGTCTGCTTTATTAGTCCTGCTCAATCGAAAAGAAATTATTAATACTTTAAAGAAAACTACAGTCCAGAAGCAAATGAACCAAAAAATTGTTGCTATGCCGCTAAACAAAGAAATAAATTTTCACAAAAAGCAAGAGAGTAAATGTGCACTTCAACAGGTGGAAAAACACTTTAAACGGAAGGATGCTGAAGACATCATGGACCGAAAATGTGAGCAACGCCGAGGTTTAGGTGATGATACATACGAGAAGACAACTCATACATAACATCAGTAAGCGACAGCTGAGGTTCCTGGGACACGTAATGAGGAAGAAAGTTCCGGAGTATCTTATACTTACAAAACGGATAGAGGGAAAGTGAAAAAGTGGAAAGCAAGATGAGACCTTGATAGACTTGAGTAAATCAATGGCGGAGTTAGTTTTGGGAGAGTTACCAAGAGGAAACATATTATGAGTGGCAAGAGACAGGAGCGAGGGAACGTCCATGTCAGCTTACGTCACGAAGGAACACAGCTCATGAAGAACAAGAATGGTTAAACATCAGTAAAAATATTGAAATACATAAGAAAAGAGAAGGACCTGTATTGCTACTATCTGAAGTATGATCGCCACTGACCAAGTTGGGCATAGATACAGAAGTGGTTTACTGTAGGATTATAAGGGAGACGGAATTTTAAGTCTGATAACATTATAGAAATAATAAATAACATTATTGAAATAATAGATAAATAAATATGACAGCAGTGAAATAACGAGTGAGATGGGCCTATTTTAATCGGCAGGTGAAAATAATCCAAGTGTACAGGAAATGTAGTCTGTCGAACAATCAGCTTAATGAGCAACATATCTAAATGTATTATTAGAATTCGTAAAGCTTATAGCAGAATTAGAATAGAGACAATTATAGTGCGGATTTCTTCAAGACATTGCAAGAAGAAATTGTCTATTTATGATCTGAATATTTTCAGCGTGATCTTATAGACCGATATCACTGGCTGGTTGGAAGATTAAACAAAACCATTTCCTAAGATACGACACGATAACCGACTTTCAATACTAGAAAAGTTTGATTAACAAATGTCAAATATATTAGATTAAGCGCTATATCTACTGGGAACAACGAGCCTGTATGCGCACAGAGATATAATTCAATGAATGCTTTAAGAAGGACTAAGTAAGACTAACATGTGGCTCCTAAACATATTTATTTAATATTCAGAACGTGACGACCCCAAAAATGTTAAACTTAAGTTTTAATTATCTGAGCTGCCAAGTCGGGATCGATCACATTGCAGATTCTCCGTTCTGTTTTGTCAAGGACTGCTTTCGAGACATGATAGCCCAAGCGTGTATCACGTATTTCACCTCAACTGACTGCCTAGATTGACAAAAAGGTTTCACCATTTTACGTTTTAATTAATTGTAACTGTAAATTTTATTCTAACAGTATATTTTCATTTTACTTATGCTTAACCCTCTCCCGGATTTTTTTTATTTCAACTCAACATTAATTTTCCCAAATGTAAATGCTAATCATTATCTCCTGCTATCTTGATTCATCTTTTTCTCATAATTCTGGTTTTCTAGCATTAATTTTATGATGTATTAGTTGACGGTTAGATTCCGTAGATTCATCAGCCCTGACATTTACAAATGAAATCTCCCGCGCACATGAGTGAGTAATTCTTACTCTCTTCGTATTCAATTAGTAATGATTATATTCCATGCATACAGCTTCTTTCCAAAAGTTACTTCTTTCCAAAAGTTATTTCTTTCTTGTAACAAACATCTAGCATGTTTTAGCAATCACCACATAATTTATCTGTTCAAGTATAAAGTTCGCAGTAGTTTTTCTGCAAAATCACAGAGATAACATTTCCGGCTTTTTCTTAGCGTAATAAAGCACCACACACTGTCCTTCTACTTTGAGAGACTCTTGGGCTGAGTGAACAGTCAGTTAATTGCCATATGTGATACACATTTAAGCGATGATATCACAAAAGAAACATGGCAGGCTGGGCAGGAGATTTTCTCGCAGTAGGTTGTCATTATTTTCTGCGGTAAACTAGTGGCTAACCAAGGCTATAGAACCTAATCAGCTATTTAACCCATAGCTGGAAGGAGAAGACACGGTTTAATGATTTTCCCAATTGTATTTGCGCGTAAGTGAATGCAACGAATTCTCCTTGTGCGCAAATACATTTAAAAGATAGTCCTCCTACCCTAAATCTTTGTTGCAACAAGAGAAGAAATGCCATAAATTTGGAATCCTAGAGATCATATGTCATTCAATTAATTTGTACTGAGACGGAAGACAAAAGCATCATAGAGAGATGAAAATGTAGCTAACGTCTGAAAAAGTGGCATTTACTACCATCCCGTGACAGAAAGACGAGCAATATTTAAAGCTTCGATTTGCTACACTTTACTGTTACTGAGGAGTCAAATGGATCTGCTTTTTATTAAACTGGATTTTACAATGCGGCTTTGATTTTGTGTGTTGCTAATGTTTAGTTGGTAATACCGGCCTCACCCAGCAGAGAGGGTTGATTTAAAAAACTGCATTTAACACTTGGGCAATTTAGTTAACGTTTCTATTTTGAACATTAACACTCAGATTGTCAGTCTACGCTGTTGTTTAACTCATAGCAGGTACAGAGAACAGAAAATATATGCTCTTTTCAAAGGCAATTGCGTGAAACACACTTGCGCGCAATTTGAAGTCTGATACCAATTTCTGTGTTGGTATTTGTTTCAGCTAGTCCTGGGTATGACCATAAACTGCATCCGGCAGCAAGGCCTCTGATTGGGAGGTTGTGAGGAGCGTGGAACCACCTCTTAATTGCTGTTGTTCCCAGGTCCGCCCTGACCCAGGGTGGTAGCATCTGTTATGGTCCCAGCTATGGGTAAATAGTTAACCCCCAAGCCGGGGTCAAAATGCTATGATTCCTAAACCAAAGTTGCCAGTTATCATACTTTCCGTCTTCGATCTTACTTTGGCATTCAAATCTCTCATGATGATACCGACTTTTTGGCCTTTACATTGAGACGTGGCACTGTCTAGAGTGGAGTAAAGCGATTCTATTTCTTCCTCAGTGCTTTGTGTTGTTGGTGCATACATGACTAAAATTGCTATGTTGAATGGTCTCCCTTTCAGTTTGAACAGGATAACTATTTCTGAGAACTGGCAGTATCCCAAAACACATTTCTTCATTTTTATTCCATATTAAGCCGACTTCTTTTACATTATGTTTGCCTCCTGCGTATATTATCCTATGGTTGTCGCTGATGAAGTCTCCATTATTTGGTCATCTGGTTTCACATATTACCACCATATTTCACATTTTCAGTCTTTTCATTTCCTGCTTGACATTCTCTAGTTGTCCGCAGTGATTTAACGACCTGACATTCCATGTTCCCAAGGTAATCATTTCTTTGTTGGGCACAATCGCAGGGTAACCGTCCAAAGATACCTGTTGCTCATGTCGTTCCTTTCCGGGCTAGGGACATATTTTGGGAAAAAACTGTCCTTTTTACGCCGTTGTTGCTAAAATTAGCCGGATGACAGTCAGGTGACACCTGTTGCCCATGTCGGTCCTTACCGGGCAAGGAATTGCTCTCTTTGGAAGCAACCCCCTTCACGCCGTTAGGTTTAATATATTTTTGTTGTATAGCCATGATTATACGCAGGATAAAAAGATAGTGGTGTGGTATCCTGTTGCCTTCTCCACGGTGATTTATTGAGGCACCACCTTTAGTTAACTGGCCGTTGACTCATCAAAGTTCCTCCCCCCTTTGTAGGTTTTATTTTTTTTATCCTACCGGGTTGCTAACATCTCGTAAAAAAGTGGCGTAGAAGAAAGAACATAAATATTAAGTATATACTTAGTATTAAGTTCAAACAGAGTCATGTAAAAAAAAGTCAATTCACCTAGTTACAGCTAACTAGCAAAAGAGAATACATTACATATCCGGTAAACAGAAGATATTTTCTTTGAAATTTCGTTTTTTCTCAAAGAAATCTAAACTACCTGAAGTGTTATTATTATCTTTCCCAATTAAGCTCGGAAGAGTGAAAGAATTCACTGATTAAGAGACGTATAAATTTGTCGCAATTAATGTTAAACGCTTTAATTTGACGGAGGAGACATTTCAGTTACAATTTATGACAAGTGGCCAAGACTAAGAAAATGAAAAATTATTTGGGGAAATTTTTGTATCAGATGATGAAAGATATGACACCGAAATTCGAAGGTGTATTGTAATAGTGAAACACGTCTTTTGAAAGTTAAGCAATGTGCTAAGAAACAGGAAAAATGACATACAGAAAGAATCGTGTAACTCTTCTTTTGGATAGTTAATATGAATGCTATATTTACGTGTGCTTTAACAGATATGATACATTATTATGAATAATATTATCATTTTATATTGTATCCTACTACTAATCGATTAGATTTTTTAAATAATTTTTTAAGAGCTGGTAGTCTTTTAGTGACTGAATTATCTTTGGAGTTGTAGGGGCCTCGGCTCTGTTTACCAACTTGCTCTTGTTCGAAACACAACCAAAGTTTCCACAATTTCAATGACTTAATCCCACTACAAGAGCTCACAGTCCCAGTATACTTTCACTTTCAGAGTCTACCTAAATAGCCATGGAATCTGAGCCTACATCAAGACGTGTTTCCCTGTGGAATGGACGCAAAAATGAGGAGCCTGAACTCCCATAAACAGGCTTCTACATAGCATTTATACACAGTACCATATTAGTTTTTGCTATCGACTTCAGGAGAAAGGGACAATTATCTTGGATCGAATATCTGCGAGGATTGATAATAATTTCACTGAATTTTTCTCGGTTAACTTCATCCTCAATCATAAAGAGTGGTACGTTCAATCGAAAAAGAATTGAAGAAGAAAGCGGATATTGAAGAGACTTCTCCATCGCTTATGAAATAGTTCCAATCATTGAAGAAGCCACCCGCGTTTCTGACGCAACAGGACACCAGGCAAACTCGCTTGATCTCTTCCTCACATTCTGCCCTGAATATTGCTTCGCAAAAGATTTAACACATGGGGTACATCAAACTATTCCTTAGTCAATGTGAAAAATGATGCCAATCTAATTACATCCCCTAATTTAAGGTTCCATAAAACGATTTGACGCAACAAGAAAACATGTTGGAACGGTTTAAGATATTATATGGCGGGAATTCCACTTTTTACAAATATGCTTCCTCTAAAAGTGATGCTTTCCAATCTTTTCTGAAATGGAGAGTTTTATATCCATCAAAACGTTTTGTAAAAACCAAACAGACAGCTTAGTTCAGTAATAATATATACTACAGTCATAGCTCACTGTAACAACTCTTTCAATATATGTCTTAAAGGGCTGTGTAGTTTGACGCTTAAAGCTCTGAATAGTTGCAATAAATTTCTCGAAAATTATATGAATGCATTGGTTTTAATATACGTTAATGCTTTTTATATGTCAGTATTATTTGATCTGAGAATCCTGTTATTCGTACTCTTCTAAGGCACCGTGATTAATGAAAAGAAAACCAACAATGGGAGACGTGACATTTTCAATCTACAAATAAAAACTGTAATTCTAATCAAAGATGGAACAGGAAACATTCTTAATAATGTCAAAACAGAAAAATTGATGCAAATCAGGCTTATAAATCTGCTGCTCTTAACGTTGCTTCTCCTTGTAGGGCGAACTAATTTTTTTCTCGTCTGAATCTATTTTACACATATAAAAATCTATCATCCGTCCGTGCATTGAATACTGCTGTCACATCTGGTCAGGTACCCCTGCTATTCATCTTGAGCTTCTTTTGAAAAATCTGTAATGCAATTGATCCCGACTTGTTAGCGCAGCTTCAGTCAATTTCCCACCAACGTAATATGGTCTTCCTCTGTCTCTTTTACAAATACTTTCACGGCTGCTGTTTTGATGAGATTAGTTCCCAAGTTCTCCCACTGCATAAATTTACTCGACTTACTAGAATAGCGGCTAGGACCCACCCTTTAACAATGAAACCAATCAAATGTAACAGCAACTTTTACTATAGCAGTTTCTTTGCTCTTATTTCTCGCTGTGGAATTTTTTGCGTGTATTTGCTTCCTTGAAAGCTACAATCTCCAAGAATTTAAAGGCAAAGCCAATTGCCATCTATTATCTTCTTGATTCACATCCTTTTTCTGACAAGCCTTTTATCATATTCTTCCTTTCCATTCCATTTTTATACGGCTCTCTTCATGCCTGTATTCTCATTCTTTTCTTACTCATTCTCTGACTGCTCTGTAACTGGTTCCTTTTTCGTATCGCTCAACTCTTCTGTAACCCCCTGCACATCAGTGGCATTTCTGCCTTGCTTGCGAGTGAAATGATTTAAAAAAATCTTTTTATCTATTTCTCTTCATTCAGATTTATTACTAAATATATTTTTTATAATTATTAGCATCATTGTCATTTTCATTATTATTATTATCGCTGATGTCTTTTTTGGAGGTTGATGTGTTGTTGTTTTTTGTTTTTTTTTTGTAAATCTTTTTCTATGTGCCCTGTCTTTTCAGGACGTAGGCGATCATGGCTCTCCACGTTTTCCTATCCCTGGTGGCTCTGAGCACGCCTTTCCCTGTTACACCATGCAATCCTCGTTCCGTCATCCACCTGATTAGGTCATTCGAATATATTATCCATCACTTTCCCCTGTCTCTTTTTCCCTCTATTTGGGCTGTTAGAATCAGGTTCTCCAAGGCCTCCTTCCACATTTTATGTCCCAGGATCTTCAGCCGTCTCTTCCTGATGCTCAGTATTAATTTCCTTTTTGTTTCCATTATCTACTCGTAACTATTCCAATTTTTATGAGTAATTGCCAATTTATAGCATGCTTGATTACCCTTCAAATGAACAGCAATCTAAATGTTGAATGCTCTATCGGAATTTTTTTACATTTATTTATAATATATATAAGCTAGTGTGCAAATAATTAAACAGTAGTGCATCATAATTAGCATTAAATAATTATATATCTCTCTCTCTTTGCGAATAAAAATATTTTATCGTTTTAAAGCAAATTTGAACATAGCAGTATCATAATTTACTTGCGATATATACTAAAATTATTTAGTTTTGCGAGATATCCTATATGACTTGGAGCTTAATTCAATATATCTGGATAGGGTGAACAATTTCTTGTACATTTTTTTTCATTTTGATTTTTAAAGTGTGTACGTTGACAAGCGATGTCTTTACATAAATTTCCATTTTGAGAATTGGAAACATGATTATTTGAACTACATAGTATTCTAATAAAAAAAGCAATTTTTCTGTTTTGGTATTTTTTTTCATTCGCACTTACACCCAGAAGGATTCTATGGGGTGCCGACATACCGAACTGTCCTCTATTCTACTACATCTATCGCCGTCATGTACCAGATCCTGGGTCTCGCCAGATTGTTTCTTGGTGTATTCATCATATGGCGCGTCTTAGGTGCTTCCACTTTGCAAAATCAAGCTCTAATTTAATAAAACCTTACTATATAAGACAGGCCTAAGATTTTTGTCTTTTTTGTTGTTGTTTAAAGAAAGATTAAAAAAAACAGAATTGACGCTTTGATTCGACGCAATGAAAGTATGATAATGACATTCAAATATAAACCATCCGTACATTTGGCTTAATGTCTCATCATCGCTGCGATAAGAAAATATACCTGAGGGCATCTCGAGGCTATGTATTGGTTCGCTACCTTGTCTTGCTAGAACAATTACGTCTGAGTAATGTGTTCGATCCTCATTGTCGCCTCATACATTCGGCCTTGTACAATATCTAAGCTCTGCTTAGAAAATCGCCACTTGTAGCGCAACTTAAGTATATTTGTCTTCAATGCTCTAGTTCTGAAAACATGCTGTTTAAATACGCAAAATCAATCTTCTAGCCATATAGAAATCTTCACGATAACGCGTAATTAGTCACATTTGAAAATATTTCGCAGCAAGGACTTCACTTAATGAACAGCTAAAAACTATAGAATGTTATTAACAGTAGAAGTAAAACGAATTAAAACAATTATGTCAGTAAGAAAAGATTTCCACACACTAATTGTACAGTAGAAACGATTTGAGGAGCCAAATCACATGATCCGGTACATTTTAGAATCTGACATCATTATTTTATTGAGCGGTTACGAGGTCAACACTACACATTGTTTGTAGTTTTTCGTAGCAGCCAACAACAGCAGAGTGTTTTGGTGACCCGGTCTTTTTCATTTCCCATAGATTGCAAATATTAACCATTCGGGATAGTAAATATATATTACTCTTTTGGTTTCAGGTTTTTCTCTAGACTTTTTATTTCAAAATAAACACCTTCATTTCGTGGCACAAATCATTTTTATTTCCTGCATTAAGCTTTCATCTACCTTTGTGATGACACATCGATACATATGTAGAAGAGATAACAAAACTATACTGACATCAAATTTTTCTTAGGGTAATTTTTTTCATGTGACACTGCCTGTGACTAAGGGCTAAGGATTCTTTTTCTTGCTTATGGGCCATTTCTCTTCAGGACGTCGGCGATCATGGAACTTTACTTGCTCTCATCCCTATGTCGCGCGCAACATTTTCCTCTTTGTATCTCTCTCAAACTCTGCTCCACTAAACATTTGCATAAGCCCATTAAGTACAACTCGCGTTTCTTTCCTCTGTCTCTTTCAACCGCTATCCTTCTTGTGAGTATTTTATTCTCCAATCCCAAATTCCTCGTTATGTGTCCCAGAAAGTTCAGCTATTTCTTCTTAATTCTAATTATGTTTTATTTTCGTTTGCAACATCTCCAAAACATTGTCGTTGCTCACATCTTCGGTCCCTGGTATTCTCAGCATCCTTATGTAGAACTACATTTCTGTTGCTTCTTGTATTTACTTAATTTTTGATGTGATTGTCCATCATTCGCTGCAATATAAGAAAACATATATCACATAACAGTCCAGTACTCATTTCTTTGTTTCTAACGAAAACTTCTTGTATCCCAATACTCTGTTTAGCTTTTGAAAAGCGTCAGTGGCCTTACTAATCCGTCATCGTATATCTGTGTCGCATTTTCCGTCCTCTGCCAGAAAACCTCTCAAGTATTTAAATTTCTAAAACTGTTTGATTTTAGTAACCCTGAACTGTAGTTGGCATTTCGCGGTCATATTTTTGCTGATGATCCTGCATTCAGGGTTTGTTTTTAGTTTATGTTTAGTCCTTTCTTTTTGCTTTCCTTAGTAACCCTCCTTTAGAAGTCCTTTATTTTCCTTTTCTTGTCTGCTCTCAGCACGGTGATCTGTGTATCTTATATCGTTTAAACTGTAGCAACCAAAGACAAATCCTGGAAATTCTCCCAGAGATGTTTCGCTGTAGAGGTTGAATGGATGCGGTGAGATGTCACATGCTTGTCTTACACTTATTTTAATGATACTGGATCAAAGATGTAGTTGTAGTTGATGAAACTTTTTTCATTTATTTTCATATTTTCTCCAGCTATCGAACGAAATCCTCGCTGAATATCTAGAGCAATATTTTTTTCTATCGAACAACTGTAAGGCTGTAAAATCGTATCTGTAATTGCAACGATTGAACTTTAGTTTGTTTGACAGTTTAAAGTCTGGAACTTAAATTAGAGAAGATTTTAAAGCTGCCACTGGCTGATATTTTATTTGTTTGTTTTACACTCCAAGAAGCATGTCTATGAGCTCATAACTTTTTTTATCATGCACAAGAATCGGATTTAGTGACCTCTTTTGAGACGGTTGCCTTTTGATCTGATTGATATTTATATTATGGGCTATCAAGTGAAGGTTATTTAAAGTCAAACATATTTATTAGACAAATATATTTTTCAAATAATATTGGTTTAGGTATACAAGTCTGGATGTGCGTTGTGGTACAGTCTATTCATTTGAACTTTTAGAGATTGTAGCTATAAGGGAAGCAAGATAACGTCAACTGTTTAATATTTAGCACGAGATTGTTTGTATTTAAGCTTCTTTTTACTTTATCTAAATGTTATTATTCGATTTGTTTATCAATTCCTAGCATCTTTCTTTTCTTTTCTCTTGTCTGGTCACCGTCTTATCATTTCATCTGCTACTACTTGTCAACCAATGCTTTTTGATCTTGTTATTATAATCTGATTTGATATAATTTTATAATCATATCACCCCAAGCAAGGCAGTTTACTGCCACTGGTGCGCAAGGGGTTACATAGGTGGAAATTATGAGAAAAAGTGACTGCTTATAGGAAGTGGTTAAGAGAAGGATAAGAATACTGATGAGAATGGAGTGAATAGAGAAAAGGGAATGAGAGTGAAAGAGGATGCAATTTAGTGGAATAAGAGATCACTAATTACTTTACATTTAAATTTATTGAGATTATAGTTGTCGGAGAAGCAAGTAAACGGAAGGTATTTCCACAGGCGGGAACTGCGAGAAAAGAAGCTGCTGGAATAGAATTTGCGTTTACATTTTATTGGTTTAAAAATAAAAGAGGGGGACATAGTTGCTAATCTAGTCGCTCGAGTAAATTCATATATAGGAGGCACCTGTGAACTAAGTTCGTCGGCCAAAACCTCGTAAAAGGTTATCCCACTTATCGATTCTTTGAATGAATGTTTAAATTCTCACCATTACACTTGTACATAACATAGATATATAGCACTTACAAGCTGATTCAACCAGCGCTGTCACCTACCCACTCCCAAATATATCTACTAGGCATCCTATTCATGGAAATTGCCCAACATACTCTAAACACACAAAAATAAAAGTACGTCAACAAATAGAAAAATGACTGAATGGAACAAATATGCAGAAAGAAATAGCGAAAGTAAGAATGACTGACAGAAAAAGAGATGCAGAAAAGGTCAAAGTAAAATTATGAAAGCAGATTTATGTAGAAAAGATGAAAAAGAAAGCAAAACAAAAGAACGAAATAATTCATGGAAATAGTCCAACATACTCTAAACACACAAAAATAAAAGTATGTCAACAAAAAGACAAATGACTGAAAGGAACAAATATGTAGAAAGAAACAACGAAAGTAAGATTGAATGATAGAAAAAGAGATGCCAAACAAGGTCAAAGTAAAATGATGAAAGCAGTTTTTTGTAGAAAAGATGAAAAAGAAAGGAAAAAAAAGAACAAAATAATGAATGATTGAAAGAAAGCAAAAACCGAAATCAATATAAAGAATGTCAAAGAAAAGTGAAAATCGACAAAAGGAAGAAATATGTAGAAAGAAAAAACCAAAGAAAGAATAAATTATAGAAAAAAGATGCAAAAAGGTCGAAGTGAAAGGAAAATAGATGAAAGCAGAAATATGTAGAAAGAAAGAACGAAAAAAAGAATGAATGATAAAAAAGATGTAAAAAGGGAAATAGATAAATGCAGAAATATGTAGAAAGAAAGAACATAAGAAAGAATGAAAAACGAGATTCAAATAAAAGAATATGTATAATGAAGAAATAATGAAAGAAGGAAAAATTTCCTGAAAAAATACAAGAAAACAAAAAGTTGATGAAAGAAAAATAGATAAAGAAAGAATGAAAGAATGAAAGAACGAAAATACGAAAGAAGAAAATAAAGAAAGAAGTAAAGAAAAAAAGAGGATATGAATTAAAGTGTGCATCTGCTCAGATTGAAGGCAATCGGAGTTATTGAATCGGGTTTTTGTGAATCTTAAAAATCGCATCAACTTTTACATCATAAATGATTGAACTCATAGAAAATATTTTATCTGTTAGTTTTGGAGTTTAATAAAATGTTGTTAAAAATATCATTTGTTGAAAATACGCATTTTCTCCTTTGTCTAGATTTAAAAGATACCCTGTATATTTAAACTTTCAGATATTTGTTGTCATGTACAAATTAACTAAACCGTACAGCTTGGAGTGAATATATTTTCTAACCGTAGGAACTGATATTTTCATTTTAACACATTCAAATCATTTAGCGTAGTTTTGTCGTCTTCTAGAAATGTGCAAATATGTGCAATTTTCTTAGGTCCCATATTACATTTTAAAGAATTACATGCGATAATTTCTCTACACAAACATAAATATTTTCATAAGCCTAATTATTGTTGTTGTTATTATTATTATTTATACTCTGTGAATCATTAGGTTGGTGATTATTGGTGATCGAACTTAATAATTTAATCAATAATCTCGAGGACTAAATGATCAGTGTGTCGATCAAATACAATTACAGAAAACATGAGAAATTAAGTTCTATGCAAGTGGCTTAATTAACGATGAATTTGGAAAGTGAAATATTTAGCGGTTTCAAAAAATGGGATGGTTGGATAATATTTATCTATTTCCAAGCATAATAATGTCTCGAAACAATAAAATTAAAAGAAAATATTCAGCAATATCTTTAAGCAAGAAGACAGAAAAAAATTTAAAAATAACTCGATGAAACCTTGCAAATGTTCTTTTTTTTTTTAATCATTTCACCCCGAGCAAGGCAGAAACGCCACTGATGTGCAGGGGGTTACATAAATGTAAAAAGATTAATTAGAAAAGAGTGAGGAGTACAAGCTAGTTAGAAAGGAACAACAAAAAGCTGAGAAAGCAGGTGCGATGACAGATACATAGGTGGAGAGAAAGGGAAGGATATACGGGGGTGGGGAGAGAGCTAGAGTCCAGTGGTTAGTAGATGAGTATTAACTTTGCATTTAAATTTCTTACGCTAAAAATAAATATTCATCAATAACAACCACATAATTAAATATAATAGAGTTATAACGCTCGTATCAACACGTTCTTCTGAGTAATATTCCAATGAAAAACATTATAACACAAGATTAGTGATAGAATTATTAATCGCATGGATTAGTAATCCAGTACTAACGAATATCGTAGTTAGTGTGACACCCGGTGTGACTACTTTGGTCGGCGATTGCAACTACTGTCATTGTCAAAAGAGTCCATGTTCAAACACTTTATAATTTGTAAAGTCGGTCGTCTTTCTGCCCTCGAAATATATTAAAAGGTGGAATCGAAAGTATTTCCATAATGTTAATTTCCCAGGACATGTTGATTAATATTCTTTATAAACCTGACACCATGAATTGATATGCGGCGGTGATAGGACTGGGTTTAAATATTAACAATCTCGTGTAGAGAAGTTCGGGTGGGTAGCAAAATGTACTAAACTGTCATCGTCACTGTTCAATCGTATTGTAAATGATTACCAATTCTTCCCGGTATACTAAGTCTTCTAGTGATTTTACAAGAATGTTCAAAACTATTCTATAAGTCAGTCAGTGAAGTGCCATTTGTGATACACGCTTGAGCGATCGTGTCTCTTTCGAGACATGACTGAATGGGCAGAAGATTATACTGCAGTAGGTTGCCATTACTTCTAGCAATAGACTGGTTGCCAGCCAAGGCTATAGAACCCACTCTGTCTTTTTATTTAACTCATAACTGTAGGGAAAAGTTGGGTTATGACCTTTGACAAAGGGATTTGCGCGTACATAAATGCAAGGAATTCAAGTGGAATTCGATTCTATGATTACCGAACGTATTATTCAATATTTTTCATAATCTAAAAAGGTCTCGACATTTCATTTTATTTCATTTTTATTCTGATATCTTCTGAAATAGCGAAGTTTTAGATTGGATTTATTATTTGTTTACGATAACGACATATGATCTCTTGGCCTGTTTTGATTTGAATACGCAAGATTTAATATTTACCGGTTTGCAACATATTCGGCTACATAAGAAGACAAAAGCAGTGCAGGGATGGTAGTATTCGTATCAACAAATGCCAACACGAAAGATATATATATATATATATATACGAGTGAAACCGAAAGAAAACATCTATTTCAATTTTTTTCTCTGCAATAGGCGTATGGCAACGAATATTAACAAAAAGAAGCTAATCAAATTTTGAATGTTATACCTTTTCTTGTGCTTCACTTTCTCCACCCATCATTTCAAATATTGTGATTTAGATAACATTCTCTACTACATAAGAAAAAAAGCATATTGAAAATGCTTTATTTTAATGCGGCAAACATACTTCTGAATAAATAAAATCCCAGCACATAACATCAGGTATATGCTACGTGCTACACTAGTGTTAGTATCAGGTGTTCATCCTTGATTTTATCATAATAAATACTAAAATGTTTACTAACATTTTGAACGCTAAAAGGAACACCAAAGACAAAGCAAACGAGTATCTCAACACATGATTAAGCACAGAATAATATATTTTTTATATATCGACAAAATATGTATTATATATATATATATATATATTAGTCACCCATCCATCTATATATATATATATATATATATATATATATATATATATATATAAATGTTACAATAATTAGAGATATAAATTACAATAATAACCCTATTCCCCCAGTTAGACCCGATAAAAAAATTTCCAAAACTTTTTAAAAGTTGAAGTGGAGTTACTTCCACACCACATACCTTGCTAACCTTACGGTCAGGCGTCATACCTCCCACTACTAGAAAGAATTACTACTGGCCTCGTCCCCCTCCCCATTCCAAAGAAAAACCAATACATCCCAATCCCTTCCTGGACCTAAACTAAGCTCTGGGCTTAGAATTTTCTTCATTCTCTGTTTAGAAGGGTTGAAAGAATGCATGTCTTTATGTGTCATTTCCCCACTAAGTTTTATTTGAATATATATATATATATATATATATATATATATATATATATTAATGCAGGTTTCATTGAATAATATAGACAAGTTTTGTCTATTAATTTTGTGGAGGATTTGTTCGTATCGTCTGATATACTTGATGATGATATCTTTGAAAGACAACAAAAAGTCACGGTAATTGTTGATTTTTTTTATCGGGTCTAAGCTTTTGGCTCACATAAGCCATTATCAAAGAATAGATATTAACACACAGTAAACATTGAACATTTAAGTTATTAACAATAAAGAGAATTAAATTGAAAATATAAGTTCATCCCTACCGTGGCGGATGGTCGAAGACAGTGACAAAATAGTGGCGTTGTGGTCCCTGATCTGATTACAGGCATTTGAGTACGTTATTGGAAATATCAAAATTGAATGTATTCAAACCAGGTTTAAATTGTTTAATGTAGATTGCTTCCAGGATTTTTAGTTTCTGTTTATTATTTTTTTGTTTAAGTATGTACGTGTTATCAACGAGCGTTTTTCTCACAAGTGTGCGTTGATAACCGTGAGAAAAACGCTCGTTGAGAACACGTACATACTTAAACAAAAAAATAATAAACAGAAACTAAAAGAAAAAAGACAGAGGAAAACAGCGGATAACATATCTGAAGAACCTGATTAGGTGGATGACGAAACGAAGGTTGCATGGTGCAACAGGAGAAAGCGTGCTAAGCGCTACCAGGGACAGGAAGATGTGGAAAGACATGATCGCCTAGGTCCTGAAAGGACATAGCCCCTAAAAGAAGAAGAATAATGCATATTTCAAAACATTCTATGAGCGACGAAGTTCCCTTATCCGTTTTATGTGACTGTGTCGACTATTATGTTCATTAACACGATAACGCCCAGTCTCTTCGGCTCAAATTATTACAACAACATTATTAAACTTAGGTGCATAATATTGCAAAGAATGCTCTCCAGAGAGTTTTGTATTTCTGAATCTATCTTGGCTATCAAATCAGGAGATAGACCTGCACTAAAACCATATTTTTAACCTTGCATAAAACAATTCTTTCCATATAGTATTTGTTCTAGATTCTAGATAATACTAATGTCTATGCACTTGTTTGCTTAAACCTTTGATCAACCTTGTGTCACTTGTACTTTGTATGTGTAAACACTAAGGTCCTTCATTTTGGAGTGCTACAATTATGTGATAAAATAATCCATGCGCTTAAAAATTGGGCATAATTCTCCCCAGCGAATGAACTTAGAACCGAAGTAATTCATACGTAATGCATTGTTATATTTCCAGATATTTCAGATATACACTACAAGGAGAACAATGTTTGGTCATGCCCACAGTTTACTTTGGTTGAGGGAGAAAATTCAATCCAATAAAATTGATAACGTAAGTTCTGCTGAATTATCAAATCAAAATCATGACGAATCCATCTATTAAATGTTGAAACCACATATGTAAAAGGGTACATAATTCGTGTAGTTCAATGAATACAAATTCTCAAAAAATGAAAGTCAACGTATATATCAAGAGATATTCCAGAGACTTCTAGCAAGAGAGACAGGTGAAGATGAATATTCAACACACAAAGTGCCCGAAGATGTTTGATTTCAAGCAATAGATTTTAACAAGCATGAAGTTGATAGTAGGTGGATTGTCTTTACTATTTTTTCTTCTGAAATATTTGATTCGGACTAAAAGTTGATTTTAGTAATTCTGTCAAAGCCATCAAGTACGTATGCACAGAGGAAAACAGAGCATCAGATGTCGCTATGTTTTTCCCAACACTAAAATAATGAATAAGAAATCAGTAATTAACAACAAGTTAGATGCATCAGACGCAATGAATGTTCTTGAAGGATATTCAGTTTCTCCAAAGATGATAAATATTCAGAGGTTTAGCAATTACCTGAACACCTGTATTGGCTGCAGTACAGACAAGAATCCAAGATAAGCAACTTCAACATTTTTTTCAAACACTATACAACAAGTATCATTTTCACAAACATTATCTTAACACTACGTCTGATCGTATTGTACTTATAATAAATAAAGAAACCTTTGGACAAGAAGATTAAAAGGATATCCAGATGGAAGTATTTTGGATATATTTCGTAGCACATTTGGTCTTGTATAAAATATATATTGAAATCAACAGAAACGTATTCTATTTTTCAGAAAATAATACTACCAGTTTACATCATATTACTCGTGGCGAAAATCAAATAAAAATTTGAACATAAAATATATGGTATCATACTAAAGGCTATTCCAATATCAAATATCATAGTACACGTGGTGATATATATATATATATATATATATATATATATATATATATATGTGTGTGTGTTTACGCACTCACACCATGATTGAGCACTCTGGAAGAATGGTAGACTTTGAAAAACAGTAGCTACTCTGGCATCTACGCATCGTTCATTCAACAATGAATTAGAACACTCTCAGCTATTGAGTGTGTATAATGATAATATACACGCGAAAAAGTGCGCCTTCTTCTACCGAGCGCCCATAGGTCAGAGGTAGAATCGCCGACTGACGGTAGTTCTGTCGGGTTTCAATCCTGGTTTAAAAGCAATCGAAGTCTAACCATACTGATGAGCCGTGATTCCGCGAAACAGATCTGTCTGGGGATGACTATATATAAATATATGCACATATATGCACATTCAAATCATAAACAAAGGTATCCATTTGATGAACATTACATTAGCAGAAGGTCGAAATAAATTGTACGTGAAATATATCAAGGATTGAGCAAGTAATAGGAAAGGATATCCAGCTAAAGGCAATTAGGATATTGGATTTTATGCCACGCACGGCCATGAATATACAGTGCATGTAAATCAGCAGCAAAAGTATATTTTTGCCAGGACCTTGTATTACCACCTGTTTTTATAATGTTGTACGTGCAATAAATCAAAGAAGAGTTTCACTACTAGAGAAAATATTCAAATGAAAGCAATTCGGAAATCAAATTTGATTGTAAAGCTGTTCGTGTGTATACATTGCGCCCAAATCAAAAGGAATATCATCCATTTGCAAAGATCATTCATGTTACCACCAGGTTTATTCCATATTACACGTGGAATGAATCAAATATTAATTAGAGTAGGAGAAAAATAGGATTTCCAGGTGAACGAAATTCAGATATAAAATTTGGTACAAACTTGGATGGATACATACTGTGCACCAGAATCAAAGGAAAATTAGCCATTAACCAGATCATTATAATATCAACAGGGATCATCATAACACGTGAATAAATCAAGTAATATTTGAACCATGTGATAAAGAGGAACTCCTTTGAAAGCAATACAATTATCAGATTATAGAACATATGGTCATGTATATAGCAAGCAAAATCGAAAAGAAAATACATTATTAGTCAGAAAATTATATTAGGACCTAGTAAAATCATATTACACATGGAAAATATTAAGAACAAAGCAAGCTAGAAGAGAAAAATGTTATCCTTTTGAAGGCAATTTGGATATCTGGTTTGAGAGAACATTTAGTCATGTATATGTAGTGTATCTAAATAAAACAAAAATGATCTATCGGTCAGAACATTATATTTCCAAATATCCCCATCTTATTACACGCAATATAATGCAAATAAGAAATTGGTTATAATAGGCAGAGCATCTCCAGTTGAAGGCAATTTAGATATATGATTTCCTAACACACTTAGTCCAGTATATACAGGGCATCCTAATAAACAAGAAATATATCTACTTATTAGAACATTATATTACTAGGTGTTTTTATCATATTACACGTTGTATAACTCACGTAAGAATAAAACCAGATGATGTAAAGTATTTCTATTGAAGGTAATTCGGATAAAGAATTTAATAGAGAACGTGGTCCTGTATATACAGGGTGTAAACGATAAATTGGCAGTTTGAGATCTCAGACTTTAAACCTTGATAAAGAAGGGACATTTAAAGACATTTAAGATTTGCGTATGTTTATTTAACTGTTTTATTAAATAAAAACATTTTATTCTATACGTCCACCTTCTGCGTCCACAACTTGCTGAATGCGAGCCCTAAAAGCACGACAGGCCTTGACAGCTAACTCTTTCTTGATATCGCGGAATGCTCGCCTTACGGAGGTCTTCAGTGAGGCCACACTGTTATGGGGGCGAGCATTAGAGACTTTCTCAACATCGCCCCATAACCAATAGTCGCAGGGGTTCAAATCTGGCGAACTAGAGGGCCAGATATTTGAGGGCACAAAAAACGGCAACTCTCTCTTCAAGAATGTCTGCACTTTTTTGACCCATGAGCAGGTGCAGAGTTCAGGATGAATATCATTTTGTTGGGATCATCGTTCTTCTTAATCCAGGGTAAGATAACTTCCTCCAGAATCTTCAGATATTCCGCCATATTGATCTTCAGGCCAACTTCAATGAAGTGACGGGGCATGACTTTTCCATCGCTGGCAATAGCTCCAAACACCATGACAGAGACAGGGTGTTTACTCTGCATGACTGGAGGAACACAAGAAGGGTCAATGGCGATAACTCTTTAGTTTCTGCAGTTGGCGACTTCGTCTACCACGAACTTTTTCTCTCCACAAAAATGCGAGCGGTACCACCATGGTGTTTCGGGTGATTGAGTAACAAGTGGCTTCTCTCTTTACGAATGGTCTTAGATTTCGCGGTAAGAATGTTACGATATCGTCTGCAATATGACTTCATCCCAAAATCTTTCCGTACTGCATTAGAAATGGTCATTTTGGCTACATTCCGCTTTTTCGCCTGGTCAACCATTGACTGTGATGGATTTGCTGCAATGGATCATTTCAAACCTTTTGGTGGGGATTTTATCACTTCTCGGGCTGTGAACCTTCCTTTGCATGTCTTTACCTTCCCTTAAGTTTGCTACAATACGATAAACAGTCCTAGGAGCATAGCCAGTGTCTCTGATAATGTCAGATGTCTTATGCCCGGCGCGGAACAATTCAGCAATAACCATTCTATGGTTAAATTCTACACTGGCACTCATTTTGTTAGTATTTTTAGGTGGCTAATCTGGACTTCAGACTCTAAAGAGTACAGAAACTAACATTTCAGACTGATAATGCCGCTTTAAAAAACCTAAATTGCGGATTGAAATTACTGCCAATTTATCGTTTACACCCTGTAGAGTGCATCCAAATAAAAAGGAAAAATAAACCATTTGCCAGAATATCACATGAGTGAGTACAAATAATCCCGAAAACAACCGTTGATCAGATTAATATAATACTAAATTTAGCGATCATATTACATGTTATATAAAGCAATTAAGGATTTCACAAGAAGAGTATATCCAGTTGAAGTTAATTTGGATATCAGATTTGATAGTATACATGTTCGTATATATATAGCGAATACAAACGAAAATTATTTACTGTTCAGAACATTTCATCATATTACACGTTGTATAATTTAAGTAACAACTGAACCAGAAGCAAAAGGATATACTCAGCTGTAGGCTTTTTGGATATCAGTTTTACTAGGACACTCATATATAACATATGTATACAGTGAATATCATTAAACACAGAAATGATACAATGGTCAGAACATTATTTACTACAATTTCCCTTAAATTACACATAAGATAAGTGAATTAATAATATGTCAGATGAAAAAGAGGATATCCAAGTTGAAGTTAATTTGCATATCAGATTTTATGGTATATTTGGTCTTCTATAAAGAGTGCATTGCAATGAAGAGCAACAGGATCTATTTGCTAAAACAAAATTATACCACTAAGTCACATCATATATGTAGAAAAATTAAATAATATTTTGAACAGAATTAAAAAGGGATATCTAATTCAAGTCAATTCATATAGTAGATTTCATAGCAGGCATGGCCATGTATATAGGGTGCATTCAAGTCCTACAAATATTATCTCTTTGCTAAACATTGCATTACCACTTGGTACTGTCATATTGTTTGTATGTATGTCGCATTCACCCTAGTCGGGTTGAGCGGGCTTCCTCCCTGACGGAGCAAGTCTCATTGGGATTTGTTTAAGGGCAGGGTCCCAAGTCCTACCCTGTTATTTAACCCATAACTGGAGGGAACGGACGGATTAATACCTTTCCCAAGGGTACTAGTGCGCAAGTGAGTGCAGTGTGCTCGACTGAAATTGGAACTCGGCTCACCGATTTCCCCCTCCAAGCCGACATCCACCGCACCACAACGCACATCCGTGAACGCTAACAGCACCTGGTATTCCCAAGTGGTCACCCACGTAAGTACTGACCAGGCTCAACGTTGCTTAACTTCGGTGATCGAGCGGGAACCGGTGTATTCAACGTGACATGACCGTTAGTCTGTCATATTGTACGTGAAATACATTAAGAATTAGACCAGAAGTAGAAGAGAATATCCAATGGAAAGCAATTCGGATATTAGATTTTAAAGCACGTATTATTCTTGTGAAATTGATCGTGTATATACATTACATACAAATAAAAAGGAACATGATCCATTGCAAACACATTTATATTACCGCCAGAGTCAATCATCGTCGAATAAATCAAGTAAGAATGAGACCAGGCGAAAAAGAGAACTTCACGTGAATGAAATTCCGATATAAAATTTGATACAGACAGATATATACACTGCAACCAAATTAAAACAAAAATTAATCATTTATCGGAGCATTATATTATCAACAGGTCCAATTAAATCACATCGAATGAATCAAGTAAGTATTGAACCAGAAAATAAAAGCTGTTTACTAGTTGGAGAAAATCGGGGCATCGGATTTTATAGTCATATATATGGAGTGTTTCAAAATGAACAGGAAATTGAATGATTTGCAAGACCATTATATCAAAACATAGCAAAATTACATTAAATATGGAATGAATCAAATAAGATACAGACCAGAGGAATAAGAGGATATCCAGCTTCAGATATCATATTTGATAGCACACTTGTGCGTATATAGAGAGTGAATACAAATAAACACGAAAGCAATCCATTTGTAAGAACAATATATTATCACATTTTCCCATCATATTACACGTGAAATATATCAAGTAATATTTTGACGAAGACTTGTTCTTGTGTACACAGTGAAAACAAAAAACAAAAAAAAAACGAGAATCATCCATTGATCAGCACATTCTATTACAACAAATCCACATCATATTACATGTAATAATAATCTAGTAAGAAATAAAAAAGATGAAAGGGAGGATATATAACTGATAGTATTTCAAATAGCAAATTTTAATCACAATTGCTCGTATATATACAGTGAATAATATTCACATGGTAATGATTCATTTTTTTAGAACGGTAAGTTATCAGTTGATCCCATCATAAAGGCGTGGTATAAAACAATTATGAATTTGAACAAAAGAAAAACAGGATATCTTGTTAAATGTAATTCGGATATCAGATTTGATAGTAAACTTGGTATTGTATAAACGGTGCATCCTAACCAAAATTAAATGTTTTCCAGCACATTATCAGGTACCATTATATTACATGTGTAATAAATCAGGTAAGAATTGGGCCAGAATTAAAAGAAGTTATCCACTTAGTGTCAATTTGGATATCTAATTGTATTGCAAATTTGTTCGTGTATAAAAATGCATACAAGTTAGCAGGGAAATTATTCCTTTGTCAGAAGATTATATTACGACAAAACTCTATCATGTTTCACTTGCTATAAATCAAGTATGAATTATACCAGAAGAAAGAGGATATCCAGTTGAAGTCAATGTGGTAGAGAGATTTGATAGCACACTTTGTCATGTATATGCATTAAAGTCAAATCAATAGGTATGTATTTATATCAGAACTTTGATGGGTGAATTTCAAGATAGCGTATCTTAAATAACTTCGTAGAGTTGTTGGAATTGTTGAAGTGAATTACATATGCAATAATATAAGGCTGCTTCAGAATGTAGTGGGTTGATTGCAAAATATTTAGAGGCTTCAGTCTCCCATACTAAAAAAATATTAGATCTCTTTTGCTTATTCTTGTAAAGTCTGCTGAATCAGCAACCAAGCACGTTAAATTGAAGGAAGATATTATTGAGGACTTTATGCATCATGAACATATCATATATCTTGATATTGTAAGTAATTACTGTCAAAAATGTATAATTCTTAATTAATTGATATTGAAAATCGAATATCTACCTTGGAGTCTGTCAGACATGTATGCAACCGTTTACAAAAAGAATGGATAAAAGAAATCTCATATAATCCACAACAATTAGATGATTATGTTGCAAATCTTATGGAAATGCTCAGTGATTACTTAATCAGTGAAAGGTTCTGCTACAAGAAAGGAGGTATTTCTTCCTAGACGCGCCTGGTTGAATTTTTGTAACAACTTTGAAACTAACCTAAAAAGAATGAAAAATTGCTTTTGTAATTTCTTCCACATTACTACGGGTGGTTAGAACTGCTTATGCTTCTCCCAAGTTTCCACTGGACTTTATACAAATACAATGTCAGTCTGTAATAATAGAAAAACGTCTAGGGTGGTAGATGTCATAAAACAATGTCACTTGATAGGGTTTGATGGCTGCAATATGATGCCTGAGAGAGTCCAGGAATTGAAGGTGTAGAGATATAAGCAACAGTAAGTCCTTGATCTTTCATGGTGAAACCACCTAACTCTTGAAATGATATATGAAGACCTACCAAGAGTATCAACCTTAGTTCAAAAGAGACGTGTCCAGTTTTCTAGGCATTGTGCACGCGCCACAGATGAACATGTTTCATCGTTTGTATGATGGAGGCCCCCATCCTCTCGCAATCGACCTCGTAAGTTAACATTTCCAGACAGGATACATAGAGATACATCTATCGCCAAAGAGGACCTTATAGGAGCTATGACAGTTAGTGAATACTGTAAGGGTGTAGTGAATTCTATCTCAACGGAGGCCGCAGGATGATGATGATGAAGTCCTTGATGGAGCATTACACTGTCGTCTTATCCAGAGATTTCAGGCAACTATTTCTACTCGTACAAAAAAGAACAAATGTCGGTTTATATTCGGTCAGTCTCGAAGTGTTAAAAATTTTGTCAACATGTCAAAACCATAAAACGAAACAAATATGAAAGCTGTTCTGTTTAATTATCAAATTTCTGTAGAATTTCCCGAAATATCACTATTGTGTAGAGAAGTTGGTCTTCTGTAAAAAATAAGAGCTGATTAAATTTGTCACCATTAAGCACACTGCTAACCTCTGTCAAAGAATTAATACCCAAGGTCTTCCGAAACATCAATGAAAACTATAAGTATCAAATGTGGTTAAGTGAGAGAGAAATTTTGATTCTGTAAAATGTTACACTATTAATTTGGCAATTGTGAAAGTCCCTTCAAGAGACTATCACTCTTATGATTCCATTAATACAGTTGTAGATTCTTCAGACGCGGTGAAAAATCTAGTTAAGTTTTTGTACATACAAGGTCCATCTGAATAACAACGCAAGAATTAGATTTCAAAGATGGTGCTCAAATTATAAAATTGGGAAATATAGACAACAAAGATTCTGTAATGAACTCAGATAAATAGTTAAGAAAATATGTCACATTATCACATTACTGAAACAACCATTCTTCCACGATGTGGATAAAGATATAACTTTTCCATCCCAAGAATATCCTAACTAATGTAACAATTTTAATTAAGCTATTGCAGTTTCTAATGAAATTAAAATTTACAATGATATTAAACAAATACGAAAGACAGACCGTATAAGTTGTTAGCATACAACTTTAATATTTATGCCTTTTCCCGGGTCAGCATTAGGTTACATATTCAAGTGTTAGAATTCTTTTCTTCTATCAAGACAAAACAAAAAGAAAACAATATTTATAAAGAAGTTTTTTCCATCATAATATTAAAATATTTTCCCAATTTTGCTGACCATTTGTTCTGTTCTATTATTATAGACTTTTTCAAAAATGAGTTGCTATATATACATCCTTTACTAAATTATTATGATTGTAGGTCAAAATTTTATTTTCAATTGATATATGTTAGCGTTTTCATGTTATTTTTTCTGTTTGACTTTTCGTCTGCCTTCTCAAAATTTAATTTGAAATTTTCTCTTTATATAATAAGATCAGAATATTTTAAGTTGATTTGAATATTGTATTTCAACTGTTATGCTTTCATTAGTTAGCAAGTAATTTATACAGACCCTCAATTTGCTAATAATGGACATTCTCAAAAAGTATGTAATTGAATTGACGGAATTTAAAATAAATAAAACCATAGAATTGCTCAGTAGATGTGAATATTTCCACAGGTGGCTGATGTGAAATTTTGAGCTTAGATAAAAGACAGAGTTTCTTATAGTAATATACAATTTGCACAAAAAGTTAGTGAGGCATATTGACATCACGCTATTCCGATGTTTAGCATTCTTAATACTATCGTTCAACCAAAACGAAAAAATTTTACCGATAAAATGCAGCCGTAACTTCTACTCCAACAGTTTCTTTCCTCGCACTTCCCGACTGTGGAATTCTCTTCCAAACGATTGCTTCCCCGACGGCTACAATCTCCAGGAGTTTAAATGTAAGGTCAATAGACACCTTCTAACACACTAACCTGCTCCCATTCTATCAAGCACTCTTCCCATCTGCCCGACCCTCATCCTCGCTATCCTTACTCATCTGTCACCTTTCTCCTGACATTCCCTATGTCTATCCACTCCTTCTCTTTACTTTCCCCTATGTAGCCCCATGCGCAATAGTGGCAGTGGAATGCCTTGCTTGGGGTGAGATGATTAAAAAAAAAAACAAGGCTCAAATCATTCCAATGCATAGTTTTAGTGAATGAGATTGAACAAGTATGTTCAAAGAATGTTATATACGCATATTTTGAGTATATATGAGTGATAACGCTTGACCCTTATCTAGACAATTTTTAGTTTATAGTAATCGGGAAAGACTCCTCTCGGGAGTCTTTTCTAAAAAAAATTGAGCGTAAATGAAAGGTGAGTGTAACATCATTTTATCAAGTTAGTCAGTTAAGTGCCATACGTGATACACGCTTGGACGATCATGTCTCTGGGCAGAAGATTATCCCGCAGTAGGTTGCCATTGCTTTCTGCGGTAGACTGGTTGACGACCAAGGCTATAAAACCCAATCTGTTCTGTTAATTAACCCATAACTGGAAGGAATTGATGGATTAATCCCTTTCCCAAGGGTATTTGCGAAGTGAATGCAATGAATTCAGCTGGAATTCGAACTCGGCTCCCCGATTTCTCGTTCCGTGCTGATATCCCCTGCACCACAACGCACATCCCTTACCAAGGGAATGCGAAAAAAGTGAAGTAATCAACCTCGTCTCCATGACTTAAAAAATGCTGGCTTTGAAAATCTGAACTATGAAGAATATAACTCACCTGAACAATTTCCATGGCTATAGCGATGAAATAACAACAGTTTTCACTTGTGGGAAACGAGTTGTAGAGTGAAAAATAACTATTCACACACAATTAGTATTATGAAGCATCAAGGCTAGAATGTGAGAACATGGATGACAGCAATGCTCAATTTTCCTATTAATCTGTGCTTGTACCTTATCTAAATGTATATATCAAATATTAATTCAAGTAAACTTAATATACACAGTTCTATTAAGAGAAACTTAATGCTTTGAATATTCTCGAATTAATTCTTGTTTTATTAATATTTGAATATTAAGCTAGCGAGAATTGTAACGGCACCGAAAATGGAATAAAGAAAAGAGGTTTTGTGTTTAGAAAACTTTATACTTCGAGATAATGAGATAATATTTAGCCACAAGAAAAATATCTAATTACATTCTCAGAAATACATGACGGAAACCTAAACAAATCTGATATTAAATAAACAGAGACCAGAAGGATATGGGTGGAAGAAAAAAAATAAATAAAAGTCACATGCGAAGAAACAAACTCGATGAGATAGGAAATAAAAGGCGCGTATGAACGTAAAATTTTATTAAGAAAATAGGAGAGAAGAAAGTTAAGTGTGTACATGAGCAAGTTAGAGGAATATTTAAAAGGAAAAAATAGTGTAAAAAGTAGAAAGTTAGAAATTTTAAAAAATATGAAGAATTTCTTTAATTTTCAGCAGTTGAAAGTAATGGTGATAAGCGACAAATAGAACGCTGATGATCGTAATAAAGCAAAAGTATTAAACCAAGTGATTTTCGAAAATCGTCATTGTAATGTAAAAGATAATCTCTTAATACCAAAACAGAATTAATTACACAAATTAATGAAAGAATATTAAATCAAAATTGGTAAAAAAATGAAGAATCATCGTGGTATCCATTTTCTTAGCACAGCTCTAATGTGGCACAAGGACAATAATCTGAGGTACCCAGTGAGGTGAACTTACTATTTAGTTATAATGGTTCTAGCGAAACAAAATTGATAAATATTACACATCGACGAGGGCCCTTATGATGTGCTAAGCGTATCTCAGATGCGACACAAAGCCGAAAGTATAATGCACCCAAAGTGGATCTAACTCGCTAATCAGTCGTAATTATTATAGCGAGACAAGCTTGCTAATAATTACACCACTTTGAGGTACCCAAAAATGTTTTAAACATGGCTTAGATATGATACAAAGTTGATGAACTTATTCACTGTTCAGGCTTAATTAGTTAAATTAAAAGAGGCTTAACCATTACACCATGACCAGTTGCAGAGATGCTTCTTAATCTCATCAAAATGGTAATTTAGTAACAAGAACGACAAAGCCGAGCTATAATTAAAAAAGGAAAGATTTTATATAACGCTTAAAGAAATATTGCTAAAATAATTATTGCGAATGTCTCATTATTCTTAAATTTATTTCTATTTCACTTATTGCATTTATTTTAGAATTAACAATTCTTCTAATATTTCTCTGAGGATAATACTATAGTTATACAAGGAGACACTATATTAATATATCTTATAACAACCGCACATATATCAAACAAAAAAAAGTTTTTTTTTCCTTGCATTCACTTGAGTCTATTCTATATATGATATTTATTGATATACATATCACATTTATGCTGATATACACTTCATATATATATATATATATATATATATATATATATATATATACTTCAGTTCGTTTTATATACTGATTGCTTCTGCTGGGAGATCTAAAGACAGCAAAATATCTATTCTTTGCCACAACTGAAAATTTAATTTCTATATTCTTAATTAGATCTACATTCAGAAAAAAGGCGATTATAGGTCACCACACTTTTTGAAATATAAAAGAATTGTTTTGTGTTCACTTCTTCATAAGTCTTCTCCTTCGAATTAATTAGTTACTACCCAAGGTCCTACTTTATCTTCACTATAAAGTCATACGTGAGAGAAGAAGAGTTGGATTCGTACATTTAACAAAGTTATTATCGAAAGCTCAACGGGAACGTTTAAAAGAGAATCCAGTCTGAAAAAAAAGTGTAGCTTTTAATATGTTTTTTTCTTTTATTTTTGTTATATGTTATTATCTTTTGTTCTGTTATTTACAAAAGTTTATTAGTTAAGTTATTCACCGTTTTTTTTCTATTTCTCTTGCCTTTGATGAATCCTGAGTATATAAAATATAGTCCAGAATTTTACTACCACATTTCAATTGTTTCTTCTGCATCATATGCATTCACCGATATTACATAAGAGTCTAGTACCCGTTGTTTCTATGGACACTTTTCTAAATCTTAATGTCTTGCTTAACTTTTGGAGAGGAAATTTCACAAGTAAGTCCAAGGATTCTCTTTAACAACATTTTACAATTAGAGATCATTTTAGTGATGTTGTTGTCTACAAAATTCAAATATGGCTGATTTAATATTTTTGTACATTGTTAGAACAGACGTTTTTCGTTTTGTATATAACACACATTTAAATATCACGTTTGAGCTTAACATTCAACATTTTTTTTATTTCTATGTGTTTTTCAGGTTTTTAATTCTATTTCAGATTAATTCTGTCGTCGACTGGTTTGGGG
The DNA here is from genome assembly GCA_037127315.1 of Ascarosepion bandense. Taxonomy (NCBI): domain Eukaryota; kingdom Metazoa; phylum Mollusca; class Cephalopoda; order Sepiida; family Sepiidae; genus Ascarosepion; species Ascarosepion bandense. The sequence goes on from JBBBDQ010000755.1 coordinate 4,032,355, forward strand.
GATTCGAAAAATCAAATTTTCCGTTTTATTATCTGAATAATTATTTATTTTTAATGATGATATTTGTTTAAATATTGTTTCAAACATTAGATTTTGAACGTTTTTGATTAAATAATCGTTTCAACCCAGATATATCTGTATTATTTATATTTTAAACCAACCTAAATTTAATGATTTTTAGGTTATGCCTTCATATATCAGTCAGTTAAGTGCCATACGTGATACACGCTTTGGGTGATCATGTCTCGAAAGAGACATGACTGACTGGACAGAAGATTATCACTCAGTAGGTTGCTATTGCTTTTTGCGGTAAATCAAGGCTATAAAACCCAACTGGTCTTACTATTTAGCCCATAACTTGAGGGAAAGGACTTCTTAATACATTTCTATAATGTTATTTGTGCGTAAGTAAATGCAAGGAATTTAACTGGAATTCGATTCGGCATTCAGTTTTGTCGTTCCAAAGCGATATACACTTCATCACAACGCACATTCGCACCTTCATATATAACTCTTTTTAATCTGAAATTACGTTTTGTCTGCTCGTGTAAAGAGAGGCCTTGACGTTGATGCTTATTATAAAGCAGTTTCACGTCACCATTATTTACACCTTTTGTTTGGCTCTCTAGCCATGTTCTTATCATATTTTTTATTTAATTTTCTCGTTGAAAGGGATCTTCATTTTTCTCATTGATACCAATGAGGAATATTTCCGTTTCCCTTTACGAAAACCTTCGGCATCCATTGTTCCGAAATTGAAGCTCTAGTGTCGGATGTAATTTATCAATCTTATCTTATAAGAAGTTTTGTCAGAAAAAGAAATCACAATCCCCAAGTGTTATCGCACTTTCTAGTATTGATAAGTTTCACCCATTTGAAATTTAGTTTAATGTAGCCTGAAATATCAACGTTTTAATTATGTTCGTATTTTCCTTTCGAGTTAGATAAGCAATTTTAGTTTTTAGTGCCGTTGGCACTTTTCTAGTGATGTAGCTTCTGTATTTTCTTTATAATTCCTACGTGATTCTGTAGCTTCAATCTACATTTCATTGGTGATTAATACTCCATACGTCCAACAAGGTACAGTCAGTCGAACACAATGCAACTCATTAATGTGAGAAAACAGTCGTATTCAGCCGATTTGACAATGTAAATTAAAACGTCATTCGATAACCTAGTTTAATGTTTGGTCTTCATATCATCTTGTTTGTGTCAAACAAAAAAAAAACTGCTCAAAACACAGTTTAACCTGTCCCCAAATCCCTCCATCAATTTCTTATCATTTGACCAACCACAGATGGATTTTGACGTGTTAGTATTTACTAAATGTACATTCTAGTTTTGGTGGTGGATTCCTGGTATACCATGTCATTACATTCATTTCAATTTCGCGTTAGATATGCTATTTTAGTTTTTAGTTACGTTGTTATAATTTGTTATAAATCCTACGTGATTCTGTATCGTCAATCTACAACATTTCATTGATGATTAATCCTCTATACGCCCAACAAGGTACAGTCAGTCGAACACAATGTTGGTTAGTTGGTTGTTCTGTTTTTATGGCATATCAACCTCAGCTGGTCATTTCAATGCCAAGTAAATTTTATTTATTTCTTGCTGGTAACACCTTTTTCTTTCAATAATTTATTGTTGCTTTTATAAGTTTTGTGTCCCAGTAATACTTTTTTCTTTTCGACTATCAAGATTCATTGGGATTTGTTTTTAAGGGCAGGTTCCCCAAATCCTACCCTTGTTATTTAACACATAACTGGAGGGAAGGGACGGATTAATAGGCAGGGTCCAAAAGTCCTACCCTTGTTATTTAATCCATAACTGGAGGGAAGGGACGGATTAATACCTTTCCCAAGGGTACCAGTGCTTAAGTGAATGCAGGGTATTCAACTGGAATTCGAGCTCGGCTCACCGATTTCTTTTTCCGAGCCGATATCCACTGCACCACAACGCACATCCGTCACTAAAAGCTTACTGCACCTGGTATTCCCAAGCGGTTACTCATCCAAGTTCTGACCAGGCACAAGGTTGCTTAACTTCGGTGATCGAGCGAGAACCTGTGTATTCAATGTGATATGGCGGTAAACCGAACACAATGTAAAATTTACCCGAGAAAACAGTCGTATTCAGCCGATTTGACATGGTAATTTAAAACATAATTCATTAACTTAATTTAATGTTTGATCTTCATATCATCTTGTGGTGTCAAACAAAAAAAAACTGTTCAAAACACAGGGTATTCTCTCCCCAAATCCCTACATCAACTCCTTATCATTTGACCAACCACAGATGGATTTGACGTGTTAGTATTTACTAAATGTACATTCAAATTTTGGTGGTGGATTCCTGGTATACCATGTCATTCATTTCAATTTCGTATCATAATTTCTGATTTAGGAAATATTAGTCTTCTTTATTTATTAGAATATTCAGCACTAGATTATTTTTTCGTTTCTTCGTAGATTGTGTTCAGTGCCATATCAATCATTATGTGTCATATAATGTCAAATCTCGATCTTTTGAACACAACATTTGGCTTCAACTAAGTATATTTTAAACGCAAATGTATGCACTCAATTACAGAAAAACGACGGATCGAAAAACCTTCGTAAAACGTTCAACAAAAATCGGCAAACTCAGAAAGGATCTAATGACATTTTTCAAAGACTTCATTCTCATTAATTACATTATTCGAACTATTGTCGTCATAATTTTTGCCATTTCTACGACGTTTCGACTGTCATAAACTCCAGCCTTCTTCGGTTGCTAAGAATTTCTAAATCACTGGGGTATATCGACCTCATTTCTTTGTGTAGTAATGCCTCCATTGGAAATCATTAGATCTCCCTCTTACAGTGCAAGTTACTTGTTCACCACTGCTGTAGCCTGGTATTGAACTCACAACACTTTGCTCAAGTCAGAGAAACAAACCAACGTTTATCTCCTTAAGGACACATGGCCCAGTGGATTATGCTGTCTCCTTCACCTCTTTCTTCTCCCATTTTTTTCTTACTTTCTTCCCACCTCTATGCACTTTCTTACCTTCTTCCTCTTTGTTAAGCTCATATGCCATGTCACCAAAAGTTGTATGTGACGATACTTTATTTCCTATTTTAAACCTGGCGCCTCTCTTTGGATTTTTTTTAATCAAAACTGTTTGGTTCTTTCTTTTTCGTTTTCATCTTTTCGTTTTGTATTTCCTCTGTGTTCTTTTTATGATTCCCCATTCCATTTTTTTTTATTTTCCCTATCCTCATTACCTCTTACACACAATGTTTTTGTCAATAAAAGGGAGGAAATTTCCATCTTTTTTCAAAAATAACATTTACTAACTGATGAGACATTGTTCTCTCAATGTCGACACAAAATGTACACTTTTTGTAATAGATTGTATTTTTGACATGTTCTAAAATATAATTTATAATAAATATTCATAGCTCTATTTCTATATCGATCACTGTTTTAAATGAATAATTTGAACGTTGTAAATATTTTCTTCGTTCCTTATTCATTTGGATATATATATATATATATATATATATATATATATATATATATATGCATATATATATATGTGTGTGTGGGTGTGTGTGTATATATATATATATATATATATATATACGTTTGTGCCAATAAACAGAAACAAAATGAATGTTGTCTTTCTAGGGTCTTTCAAACTTTCCCTTATCAATTGTACCTAGATTCTTGGCGATGTTTTTCTCTTTCGACCAGTTTTTCTTCACGTTTTAGATTCATGGATCTAGTATGTTTCTTTAACTTGATGACACGATTGATAGTCGAAAAGCTGGTACTAGCAATATCCTCAATCTCATTGTAAGCCAGTATGTTCGTGCAGCGTTACAATCTTCGTAAACTTCATCGGTGTCAACTACATCGCAGACAATCCCAAAAGACAACTAATTGACATTCTAGATAAAAGTGTCTGGGGGCGATAAATATTTAATACAATCACGGAAAATGTGATATATTCCAAGGAAGACCTTAAATTTAGATTCATACCATTGAACACAACTACAAACAACCTAATCCAACAAATATATATATATATATATATATATATATATATATCGATTACACTCTGCACACCAGTGGGTATAAAATTGAATGTTTAGTGAAAGAATGGAAACTAATGCAGATATTACAATTAGTTTGCCAATATATATATATATATATATATATATATATATATATATATATATATATATGTATGTATTATTTTATGTCTGAGAGTTTAATAGATTGAATTTACGTTCACCGATGTTCATGGGAATTAAATCTTATAATGTTAAATTACGGTTTTTAATAACATGATTAAAATTTAAGCATTCTACTGGTATAATATGTGGACAGATATTGTAATTTAAATTTAAAAAATTAAAAAGAAAGACAATAAAATAAAAAATAAAATAAACTAATATATTTATGTATAAATATACATAATATATATTTATATACATTTACATTACAAACTCCTTTGTAATACAAGTATAATTGTAATATTCACATATACAATATATATATATATATATATATATATATATATATATATATATATTTATATTACAGTCAGATGAAGTCTAGCTAAATTGCAAAAAGCTTGACCTCTCAGATAAATGGTTTCTGAATATTTATTAATAAAGCTGACTTTTTTCTAAAATAATGTGTAATTTAAAATTTAATTGAGTTTTGAAATGTGAAATATTTCTGTCGTATTTCTACCCCGCTCTCGTGTTGGTACAGCATAGACAAACTGGAATTACGCAAAAGAGAAGCACGAAAAATTCAAGAAAAATTTAAATCCACTGTTTACGGGAAATGTTAATCTATATAACTATCAGGACGCTTAGCAACTGTAGACAACTAGAGAATGTCCAGTAGGAGATGGACAGACTGAAGATCAATATTCTGGGCATATGCGAAACAAGATGGCCTAACAATGGGGACCTCAGCAATGACGCCCACAGGATAATTTATGCAGGAAGCAAAAACAATGGAAAAGGAGTGGGTTAAATACTAGACAAAGAAATGAAGAAATGCGTTCTACGATACTACCAGCTTTAGGGGAGTCTTGGTTAAACTGCGAGGAAGACCCTTCAACATATCTATTATAGTAGTTTATGCACCAACAACTCATAGCACTGAGGAAGAAATAGAATCATGCTACTCCATACTGGACAATGCCAAGTCTCATTGGAAAAGCCAAGAAATAAGGATCATAATTGGTAACTTGAAGGCTAAGGTAGGTAAAGAGAGAGGAGACAAAACCGGCAACTTTGAACTAGGAGTTCGCAACGAGTGGGGAGAAAAATGGGCCCAATAGTGCACAACAAATGACCAGCTAATAAGTAACACCTAGTTTCAAGAACACCCACGAGTTCTATGTAAATGGAGAAGCCCAGGAGGTGAAACAAAGAACCAAATAGACTACATAACTATGAACATGAGTTTCAGGAACGCAGTGGTTCAATGCAAAACCTATCTAGGTGCTGACTGCGGAAGCGACCATGTCCCAGTCATCTATAAACTTAGGATAAAACTCTGGAAGAAAAAGAAGCCAAGCACGGCACCAAAACTGAAATACAACACGCTCGTGAATCACCTCAACCTGAAGAAAGAATACACTAACAGCTTGAGAAAAAAGACACTCGAAATAGGACTCAGTAAAGGAAGCGGTGGAATACAGGAGAGATACACAAGGAGATAAAGGACAAATGCAGACAGACTAAAGGTTAATGGCTCAACAACAAACGCGCAGGGTAGAGAGACAGAGCAGGACCAATAAAGCAGAAATGCATAAAGAGATAAGAGGACTGACAGGAGAAAAAACCTGCTTCTCCACAAGATGCATAAAATCCAAGGATGAAACGATAATATTGAAGAAAGAGTAAATACCCCAGCGATGGGAAATGTATATAAAGGATGATTTCCGCGACAGGAGAGAGCAACCGAGAATACACCAGGATGAGGACGGACCGGAAATATTAAAATCCGAAGTGGAAGGTGCAATGCCAAACTGAACAGAAACAAACACCTGGGCCAGACAGCATTGTAATAGAGCTACTGATAGCCCTGGAAGAATTTCGCATAGAGAAAATTACAGAAACAATAAACGACATTTATAACATTGGAATAATACAGGACGACCTATGGAAAGTCGATTTTTATAGCATTGCCGAAAAAGCCAGGTGCAAACGAGTGCGAACTACACACAACTATCAGCTAAATGAGTTACATTACGCAATTGATAGTCAGAATCCTGATGAATAGAGCGAGATGCAGAATCAGGCCAGAGATAGGACAAGGACAGTGCGGGCTAGTCAAAGACACTGGAACAAAGAACGGTATATATATGATTACAATGCTTTCCGAAAGAGGAATACAAATGGAGAAGGACTTGTGCCTATGTTTATCGATTATGCGAAGGCATTAGTCAAAATACGCCACAAAGAATTGATTGAGATTCTCAGCAACCACGATATGTTTTGGGAAAGACATCAGAGTAAGCAAAAATCTCTACTAGCAGCAACCTGCCTGCATACGGACAGGTAGCGATTTTAGCAGATTTACAAAGATAGAAAGAGGCGTAAGACAAGGATGAGTCTTTTCACAGGATCTGTTCAACTTGTACAGCGAGAATATTTTGAGGACCCAGGATGCTACGCCAAAATTTGTTATCGGAGGCCACAATTTGAACAACATAAGTTATGCAGATGATACTGTGCTGATTGCAGAAACGGAAAGAAAAGTACAAGACCTCCTATTGAAGTTAGGTGAGGAGAATGACGAAACAGGACTAAAAATAAACAGCAAAAAACTGAAAACATAGTAATAAGCAAAAAATCATGGTTTTACAGAAGGATGTTGCGGTATTCATGAACCAAACATGTGAACAATGATGAAGTTTTGGAAAGCATGGCAACGAAAAGAAAAATTAATAGTGAGCATCAGGAAGAGTCAACCTAAGTTCCTGGGACATGCAATGAGGAAGGTAGGCTTAGAGAACCTGATACTAACAGGCCAGATAAAAGGAAAAAAGAGACAGATGAAAGCAGCGGATAACATACATGAACAACCTGATCAGGTGGATGATAGAACGGGGGTTGCGTGGAATTACAGGAGAAAATATACTAAGAGTTACCAGGGATAAGGTGACGTGGAAAGCCATGATCGCCTACGTCCTGAAAGGATAGGGCGCATAGAAGGAGAAGACTTTATAAACTAGCCCTGACAGGGATAATTCACAGAATGAAGATATTTTCTTTTCGACGCAAAATACAAGAAATATAATTATTCTAGGTGTAAAACTGACCAGTACCTCGAAAAGACACAGAAAGACGATATGGACAACAAAGAACGATCGACAAAGAAGGCACCTGTTCCACTGTTCAATTCAGTACCTTTTCTTCGCCACATCTCAAATTAGATTTTCTCATAGAGGTGGGTTACTACTTCAGGACAAAATCTTGCTCAGTGCTAGAAATTGTTTTGGACTCACTCGTGGTTAACTATGCTAACGAAGTTTAATATTTAAGCTACGAGATTTCGATTGGAACAGGCATTACGCATTTTCAAAGAACATTCTGACTGGTCTAAGTTGCAGCTCAACACATATACTTACATACAATACTGAATAGGAAAAATACTGAAAATTAATATAAATTTGTAACTACACTTACCCATATATTAGCGAGATTTTCACAGAAAATATTTCATTATGAAAGCAATCAAATTACTGACTTAAGAAAAAGAGAATCAGTAATGTTATATGTACAAACTTCCCGGCTCGACTCCAGCCACTTTTTCACCGACCAGATGTGGCTTCTTTCTGTCTGATCTATAAATATTTACATGGCTGCTGCTCCGACGAACATACCTCACTGTTGGCCCTACCACAAGAGTTTACTAGTGCAACCAGGCTGGCAACTGGGTCCTACCAATTCAAAGTTAGATCAACTAAATGCAGCCGACAATTCTACTCCATAGGCTTCTTTTCTTGCACTTCCCGCCTGTGGAACTCTCTTCCATATTCTTGCTTTCCTGTCGGCTACACCCTCCAGGAATTTAAATGCAATATCAATACCCATATCTTCACCCCTTGACTCTAGTTCTTTTTACATCACCCTGAATATTTTTCCTTTCTCTCTACCTTTGCAACTGTCATCACACCTATATTCTCTTTTTTCTCTTGCTCCCTTTTCTGACAGCCTCTGTAACTGTACTCTCCTTCTATCTAATCTTTTTTTTCTTATGAAACCCCCTGCGCATCAGTGACGTTACTGCCTTGCTTGGAGTGAAACGTTTAAAAAAAAAACAAAAAAACAAATCAGGATATTAAAAATTATGAACAAAGGATAGATAACCTGTTCAAAACTAATAAGTATGAATGGATACATGGCGCAGTGCATATAGACGTTGGTTAGTTAAAGTGATTTGATCCAAAGTGTCGTGAGTTTTATAGTAATATATAGTAGTATTTAATTAAATAACTTTAATTTGAAGGGAGATAACTAAATGGCTACCAGAAACGGCATCGCGCATAAATGAGAATGATATACCCAATTGATCGTAATAAACGTTTCAGTTCGAAATTCCTAGCATCTGATAAAGCCGAAGCGTACAAAGACCGAAATGCCGTATATATGATAATAAAGATGAGACGAAAAATGTGAGAAATGTGAACAGTTTAAATACTATCTCATCTTAGAGATATAGACAAGCACTAATAAAATATCTTTCAAATCTAAACTTATTTATAAATGGAATTTTGTCTGTGTGTGCGTGTGTGTATGTGTGCGTGTGTGTGTGTATTCGTTAACTATAGACTCCGAAACGACTGAACCGATTTTATAGAAAATTTACACAGTTGTACTATAAGCGTCTGCAAGTGTTCTTAGCTAGGTTTTGTGTCGAGGTAACCCCGATAAATATCGATAATCGATAATCGAAAAAATTGGTTTATAGAAGAAGTGGTCAGATTTTAATCAAATTTGATACACTCATAGACAAAGACATAAGAAACGATATTTAGAAGTTTCAATGTTGCATTCTTAGAATACTGCAGAAAATCGATAATATATATATACAAATCCACAAATTTTGTCGGATTCTCACCAAACTCACCAGGCTGAGGCTGAGTCTGAGCTCCAGTACCATGGATTAATTTTAAAGCTTTTATTACACCCGAGCTACGCCATGCTATACTGCTAGTTTTCAATATAAACCTAATTTCAATATTACTCAAATCAAATCTTTATAAGAAGAAAAAATAAAATGTCTTCGGTTTTACTGTCTTCCTATAATCAGACAAAATACGAAAATGTTGTCTTACATTCTTTTCAGAAGCCTCTTGAACACACACATCCACATCCACATAAACACAAACACACACACACATATATCTATAGATAGATAGATGCATAGATAGACAGATACATCTGTCGATATATTTTAATCAACAGTCCTACAAATTGGCATGTATTCAAAAAATTCAAAGGTGTTCCTTTTAGGTGTGAAAGTCTAAATGTGGAGAAAAATTTTATCGTAATATTGGCATGCGAAACTGGACACTTTAAATAAATATGAAGAGAAATATAAAAAAAGCATAAATTTTTCCCTAAAACATCTTTGCTACGATATCGAGCCAAGATTTTTCTGTAATTTCTATGAAGCCCTTGTCACTCTGTCTCACTCCCTATAATTTTATCGATCAGTCTATATTTATACGATTCTCTGTTTCTGTATTTAGAAATAAAAAAACAACCCCGATTAGTAATTACTAGAATGTTCAAATGAAATACGATGAAGATTAAATGGAAGATTTCGTCCTATCAATCGCGAAGGTGTATATATATATATATATATATATATATATATATATATATATATATATATATAAAAGATGTTTGGAGAAGACTTTCATATGACTATTACATAAACACCATGAGAGGGTTTGAATTGATTCCCGATAGATCAGAAAACTTTATTCATTAAACAAAATCAAAAGAATAAAATATGTCTTTAAATAACATAAACGTAAGAACGATTACAGAGGAATGTAAATCTTCGGACTAAGATTGATGCATATAGTGAATGTTAAACAGTATCAAAGTAATATATAATTCAAAATGATAATTGGGCAGTTCAAGATTACGATTACTTTGTGAAAACTAATAAGTTATAGGTCAAAATATTTATGAAAAATTGTAAAAATAAAAAGGCTTTTTATAAGCGACGTTGTTCCTGGCATTCGTAGATTACTTTACATAAAATGAACGTTAAATTCAAAACAAATTTTGCTTAGAAATTTTTTTTCTGGTAAATGAACCGCATTTTCTGCGCCCAATTCTCATCCGTGTTGTTCAGATAGAAACATCGGGAAAAAAACTTTAAAAAAAATATTCCATTGAAAACATATTTTTTCACATATAAGCCGTACCAATTAATTTCAAGAGCTGTAATTCCACGAAATATATGATAAGCAATATTTCTTTAAATAATTAGCATTTTTAAATATTTCCATAAAGAAAAATATTTCATTGTTTTTACTGAATACATTTTACATTTTACTATAACTGAAAAAAGATATTGGAAGAAACGTTGGATCAACAAAATGCAAAAAAAGAATTGATTTTATTGCAATATATATTAAGAAATATTTTGAGCTAAATTCGGACATTTCAAACAATCGCACAATCTAGACTAGAATAAAGATTCAAAGAAAAGTCTAACTCCAAAACAATTAATTTTGTGCAATTTAAGCTAACAACTATACTTATTTGTAACAAATATTTGCTTGAGATGGCCAAGGAGATATTAAGGGATTTAGGAACAGAAAAAATTCCTGAATCAAAAAAAGGAGTACTGGATTATGATGTAAAGTTTATCCTTCTATATGACAGCAAATGATGGACAATCTCATCAAAGATGAACAAAAGACTTCAAGCAACAGAAATGTGATTCTACAATAGAATGCTGCGGATATTATGAACCAAAAATGTGAGAAGAAAAAGGTTTTGAGGAGGATACTAACGGAAATTAAGCTTATACTTAAAGTCAGGAAACAGGACAATTTCACAAAATTCCTTCAAAGAGGAGAGTACTGGATTGCTATGTGATGTCGGTTCTTCAATATCGCAGTGAATGTTGGACAATATCATCAAAGATGAGGAAAACGTGAAGCAGCTGAAATGTGGTTCTACATAAAGATGATGGATGTAAAGAGGGGGATCAGTTCCATATTACAGTCAACATATAAACGGACCCCTCACTTTGTGGCCTCAACGATTTCTATACATTTATATTTCTGAGATCCAAAAGCACAAGGATGCATTCCAGGAGCTCAGAAGAGTATGAAGAAACAGGACAATTTCGTTCGAAATAAAGAAGAGAGTACTGGATTGCTATGTGATGTCGGTTCTTCAATATGGCAGTGAATGTTGGACAATAGCTTCGAAGATAAAAGAAAAACTTGAAGCAGCATAAATGTGGCTCTACAGAAGGATGTTGCGGATATCATGGACTAAGCATGTGAGCAATGACGAGGTTTTGAAAAGGAGGAGACAAAAAGGAAATTAATACTGAGCATCAGGAAGAGACAACTAAAGTTCCTGGGACATGCAATGAGGAAGGAGGGCTTGGAGAACCTGTTACTAAAAGGCCAGATAAAGGGAAAGAGAGACAGGGGAAAGCAACGGATAAAATATTTGAAGGACCTGATCAGATGGATAACGGAACGGTGGTTGCATGGTGAGACAGGAGAAAGCGTACTAAGAGCCACCAGGGACAAAGAGATGTGGAAAACTATGATCGCCTACGTCCTGAAAGAACGTGGCCCATAGAAGAAGAAGAAGAAGAAGAAGAAGAAGAAGAAGAAGAAGAAGAAGAAGTGAGGAAAAAGGGCTTGGTGAATCTGATACGCGGCGGATAAAGGTAAAGAGTGAAAAGAAAAAACAACGCTTGACATACCTGACGGACTTGATCAAGTAGATGCCAGAGCAAAGTTTGCAAGACATACGTTGATAAAATCTGTCAATCGCTTTAAAAATATAGGGTGATGTCGAGCTTCATGATCCCTTCATCCTGTAAGGTTACGGCACATGAAAGAAGAAGGAACCTCAGTGGTTTTGTTTTAAAATTTGGTAACAGCGAATAGCTGAAGTGATATTGATCTGTGACACTTAAACCCGGCGTAAAATTAACGGAAATTCCGAAGCAAATCAACAAAAGTCGAAATTTGAATTAATAGATTTGAAATACTTCCAAACCGAGGTGATTTTAAGTTCTGCAATGATGGTTAGCGTCTGCGGTTTCACTGACTTTGTTTTTATTAAACTTTCAACGAAACCTAACTGGTAGGAACACCTAAGCACTTGAAGTACACTTCATATCATGCTCTTCCTCTTTCTACCGGAACTACTGATAATCGGTTTTAACATTGAGATTACAATTCAAGACAGAAGTTTCTGTATTAATGTACAGAAATAGAAAACTGTCAAAGATGAATGTTAATGTTATTTAAAATCTCTATATATAAAAGGTAATCTGTGAGTCTATGTGTGACTGTTTCATATGGACGCCTACATTTTTTAAGCTGCGCCATTCAAATTTTCTAGGGACACATATATACAGAAAAGCCAGGTCGACACATAGTTTTTGAGTTTAAATTCAGCAATTTTCCCTTTCGCACTTTTTGGTCAATGGAGCCAATTGTTTACATTTGCTCCGTAAAACATCTAAGATCTAAGATGCTCACTGAATTACGTACAGAAATCAGATCACACGTGTCAAACGCGACTAAAATATGTTTTATTAAAAAAAAAAATGAGCCATTATATTTAATTTTTATTCTGCCGTTTTAAAAATTCATTTAGAAAAAAAAATGTGAATATTTTTCCCTGTAATTTTAAAACAAAAGAAATATTTTTTAAAAAAACTGTTTTTTCAAACAAAAACAAAATATGTAAAATAAAAGTGCCAATGGTTAATTTAATTATTTTAATAAAGCTTATTTTAGGTAAATATTTCATGCAGGAAATCAACTGTCTGTAATTTGTGTAGCATTAATGTAACTTTTTTCTCTAAAATTAAATGTCTATTTTTTAAAATATTCGTCGAAAATTTTTGAAATTCATTTATTCAACTAAAATGTGAATATTTTCCCCCGTAATTTTGAAACAAAAACAAACGCAATGTTGTTTACAATATCACACAAAACATCAACTCACTTTTACGCAAAACAAAAGAAAATAAATTATTTTAATTGAATTTTTGAACAATTTTGAAACAACACTTTTTTGTAAATTATTTTTTTATATAACTGAGTTTTAAAGAAATTTATCTATTTAATATTATAAACAATATTGCATCACGAGATTTGATATTTGTGTGAGTATTGTAAACATTGCGTTTCAAGTAATTTATCACGTTATACTCCATTCTATTAATACAGCAACATGCATTCATTGCCTTCTTAATGCTGAAACTAACAGCCTCAGCTCTCCTTTCCAACTTTCAATAAAGGATTTCCATCTACTCTTCTCATTGGTATCTTATACTACTACCAAATTGTTCTGAGTTGCACGAGCAACGCCGGGCTATGATGCTAGTATATAATAAAAGCAAACAGGAAAATATAGAGATACCGTTTGCCAAATTGAATACGAATTTGGAATGTGGTACAGTAGATATTCACTCGAAATGAGAAATCGGAGAGCCAAGTTCGAATTCCAGTTGAATTCGTTGCATTCACTTACGCGCAAATAGTAAAGGGAAAGGTGTGAATCCATATTTCCTCAACCAGTTATTAGTAGAATAGTATGACAGGTTGATTTCTTTAGCCCTGGTTAGCAACTAGTTTACCACAGGAAGAAGCTGCAACTTACCACATGAAAACCTTCTGCCAAGTCAGTCATGGATCGAAAGAGATATGATCGCTCAAGCATGTATCACGTATGTCACTTAACTGCCTGAATATTAGTCAATGTAATATTAATCAATGTAATATCAAGTTTAGTACTGGGAATAATTTTGAATATTATGGCATGATATTAAAGTGAAGGCAGCGGTCACAACATTGAATACCATTGAATGGTACTCATGAATATTCAGAGGGGAATACAGGTGAGTAAATAAAAACTATTTGTACTATGATCATAATAAAAGTTAAGACATGACCGCGAAATAAATATTGAAAATAAATGTCTCCATTGAATCGTGATTTAGAGAATGGGTGGCAATTCTGCCCGGCGCATACTACAAACATGACTTGATTTGCTCAAAGAAAAACGGAATGCGGATTTAGTGAAATCTGACATGATGTCAGATACAAGAATCTAACATTAAAGGTGGTTCCATATTTTTTTTTACAAATGACTGTAATTTCTTTTGTCAAGGACCCCCAGGTGGATAGCAGGAGCACCCGACCAGATATGGCAGCAGTATTCAATGCACCGGCGGATGGTAGATTTTTATATGTGCAGTATTGTTTCAAACGGGAAAACTTCCTGACCCTGCACAGAGAACCGACCATCATAGCAGTGAATTTAGCTATAGATTCTATATAATCATTCGACTTGAGGTCTGTCGTGAGAGATTTTGCGACTTTTTGCTTCTCTGCCAATCCATTATTTAAAAAACTAAATGCAAGTCTAACTGTTGTCTTTTGCCATCCTGAAATCTGTTCTTTTTATTGTCCTTTCTCCTTATTAAGGTCTTCTCAGTATTTCTTCATTTAGTAACCACTTGCGCTTAGTAACAGAAGTTTATAATTGAATTCCAAAGACAATATGTCTCTATTTTTACATTGACTTGAGATATTTTGTTTTACTCTCTTTCGAAATATTTGCGGAATTACTACGATCCCATCTTTTTTAAGAGCCCGGGAAGTATTTAGCATCTTTCTAGGTTAAAAAAGATACAAATTAGTTTTTACAGGCTTCTAAAATACTTAATATTTCCTCATTAAGAGAATTTTGTAGATATCAAAAGAAGTGATAATTCTCAAATACAGGAACCTTAGAATCCGGCCGGAATACGCGGGCTTTCATTCTCTGCTGTGAGGATTGCCCCGTCTGAAAAGAGACTTGAGTTCGAGTTTTATTCTAATGGAAAACGTTAGCCTTCTGATGGGCTAAATTCTAGCACTTTGTGTTGGTTAACAATCCATCGATTAATAATTCTTTGGTTGGTCATCAATTAGTTACTAATCGGTACAACTAGGAAAAGTAACAAGACATAGTCTGTGCGTTGTGATGCATAAGATGCACATTCTGAAAACTATTCGGAATCTACAGGTGATAAGAATTAAAATTCAGTCCCATAAAGTTTATAGAAAGGTATTTGCTTATTTTTTAGTAACTAATTAGCAAGTAGAAAATTTCAAAATAAACAAAATTGCTATCATATTACGCATCCTTCAACAGCCTGCTTTCACGCTGGCATTGTTTTATTCGTATTGTCGACTTGATTACCAGTACATCCGTTTATTTTTTATAAATCAATCAACCCTTGTACAAAGATGTATTATTGTTCTAGATTTATAATTTTTTATACTTAAATATTACTTTTAAATATAAAGAAACAAGCATACTTTCAAAATATCAATATTGTCAAACCCTCTTTTTTCTGCTCTTTTTCTTTCTTAATTTGTGCAATTCTCTGTTGAAATAATGGAGGAGTTGCGTCAATCATTTTATTTACTAATGATACACACAATAAAAAGAATCACTAAACGGAATTTGTCAAGTGAAGAGTTATATATTGCTTCTGTCAGAAACGCTTCAGATCTAAACGTAATTATCACAAGTGGTGCACACGTGTGAAGGAGATAGGATAGACATCCACGAATAAATGACGAAAGAAAAACTAAATGAATTAATGAAGGAAACAACAATAATCGTCCCACACAGAAAGCTTTTTAGTAAATAAAGACCAATTAAATCATTACATCGAAACATGTTAGTTTACATTAAATGGCTATAAATACATGCGTGAACAACAGGGGGTCCTACTCGAGGAAAAGAACGGCTAACGAAAAAAACATCCAGGAAAAATGTTATATTATTTATTGAGTAAAATATATGGAAGAAAATTAATGCAACGCTATACAAGTAACATGGATAAATTACAAAATTATAAAACTTGGATAGAAGAATATATGGAAACTTTAAAAATTAAAATAAGTCGCGTCTCTGGAAATATCTATAGTACGATATACATAACCAATTCAAAATAATTAAAAAAAGATGCACTGTAAAAATTCTACCCCTTTAATTTGTCTATGATTTATATTTTTTTAACTACTGCCGGTAATATATCTTCCTTTATTTTGAAATAACATGTTGCCGATGATGCGTGAAATTTCTCTTAGGGATTTCATGTATAAATGGGCATACAACTGATTTGAAGATCGAACTTTATTTAATTTTATGATTGGCTCTGTAATTTAAATATTAATTACAATGAGCCCTTCACCTTGATCAATTTTTAATATTAATGTAATTAATATTAATTAGGATCGGTTCTTTGGGATTTACCTTCCTGCTTTTTCTTTTGGATTATATATATATATATTGTAGAGTCTAAGGTACCTCTTCGTAATTAAAAAAAACACCTCTGATTATACAGGGCCGATGAATCAATCCTCATACAAAATACAAGCCCACAATTAACCGGCCGACTAAGAAAATCGATGATCAAGTATTTTAAATATATCACACTCAAAACCGCTACCACCACTAAAGCTAAAGTAATCAAATCGTTAACTTAACTTTTGACCTCAATAATGGGAAATACAAATCATATACTTAAGATACATACAGCAAAATATATACTTGCACAAATAATCTTACCACTTCAATAGAATACTAGACAATATTCATAAATGTATTTAATTTAGATTATCTTCTAATTATAGTAATAATTCTATTTTTAGTGTCAGTAAAATCAAATATATCAAAGCCTTAGCTAAACGTAATAACAACATAAGTTTAGAATATTCTGGTAAAAGACAGACATATGCCGGAATCATGCAAATGTAACAGTATATGATTTAACCAAACTTTTAGAAATAACGTCAAAACTAACAACGTTAAAATGTTCCTAAATATAATCCACAAACATCTAAATTATTCTCATACCTTAAAAAAGTTTTTCTAATAAACAAAATGATTAGTTGTAGTTGCGTCAATAAATTTGATAAATACATCTTGTTACATAATAGTAAGATATTAAATATTATCTTATTTCACATGCAAAATAATAGTAACTCCACTGACATAAAAAGTAACAATACCAAAAATAATTTTAACTGACAAAACCTTGACTTGTCCACCTAATTGTAAGTGTAAGACTGAATGTATAGTTTAAAAAGGTAATATACATTCACACAGCGATAGTATGTTACATTTTGGGTTACCGGTTATTCAATGGAAATCAAGATTCAACAAACCTAAATTCACTTTTAATAATATTAAATATAAGACGATTAATGCTCTCTTCAAATATGTTCTTTTTAATTATTAGCAGAAACAAAACATGTATAACCTGAGAAATCACCGTTAATCCAGATCTTGAAATGAAGTAGGAAATTGATGTAATTGTGTCATTTATAAAAACTTATAATCTTCAGTCAGTCTGTTAAGTGGAATACGTGATACTGGCTTGGGTGAGCATGTCTCGATACAGACATAACTGACTGGGCATAAGATTATCCCACTGTAGGTTGCGATTACTTTCTACGGTAGACTGGTTGACAGCCAAGGTTATAGAACCCAATCTGTCCTGTTATTTCACTCATAGCTAGAAATAGAAGTGATTTACTATTTTATTAAGGAGTAATTAATGGGGGATCAGTTTATTACTTCATAATTTCGCCAACCCTCTGGAGAAAATGTTCTTCATCAGGGTGGTTAGGTTTAGAGGTAGATATGCGGAGAGATGGTGATTCATTACTGAGAAGAAATGGGTGGTGTCTTAGCCTTATCAGCGTAAGAATATACATTTTTCTGGGAGAAACTGAACGGATTCGAACATGGAACGTTTCATAACCATCTCAGCCTTATTTTTTCTTTAAAATAAATGATTTTTTTATTACTCCTCTACTCTTTCCCTTTTAAGTGAAGAAGATTTTGGCGGTGGAATATCTTTTCCCTCCAAACCTCAGACTGATAGTGCTGTGGTTGCTACAGTTGTTGATATTCTTGCAGTTGATGAGAGTGGTACTGATGATCTGTTGGTTGCTGCTTCTACTAGGGTTCCTATTGTCACTGCTTTGTTGTTGCTGCAGCTGTTCCTGTAGCCTCTGCAACTGTTGCTATTATTATTGTAGCTGCTGCTGTTGTTTGTGATGCTTGTTGTTGCTGCTTCGACTACTTATACTGTAGAACATGCTGCTCTGGGTGCTGTGACACATACTCTTGGTGCCTCCACATTGCATGTTGCCATTTATAAGGGATCATGGGGGCCCGGTTAGACTTGTCTGATCTCCACTAATTCGATGAAAGTTGTTGCTTACTGGAATAGTAGCTGAGGATTCAGCGCCGGTTTCCTGTGTGGGCAGGCCTTTGAAAAATGTCCAGGTAGTGCTACCAGACAAGCAGTTAAGTTGATATATTTTATGAGTAATAGAATGTTCCGGTCTAGGAAAATTAATATATCAGGAATGTCATTGAAATATTTGCTGGTTATTGTTACAAGCAAGAAGACATCTCCACTGGCAATTCGTGCTTTGCTCTTAGAAGAATTGTTTGTCCATAATGAACCAAAATGACACCAAATGGTGCACCAATGAACACTCCCGTGTGAAGTAAGTCTTGTGTTTCAGTTTTCTATATAATCAGTTTGCAATCTCACCGATTACGGGATGAGGATCATCCATGTTTGCCAGCAGGATGTCCTCCATAGTATTCCATTAACTTTGGAGCTACATTTAAATGCCTACGCCATTATTTCCCTGCTGACGCCTATCAATTTACTAGTTTTGGTATCCGTGATAAGCTGGGAAAATGTTCTTGCAGTTTCTGCTTCGAAGACGGAGTAAAATAGACGAACGTCCAAAATAATAAAACATAACGGACAAAAATTGTTGAAGTTTATCTACAGTTTTCAACATTTATTATAGAGAAAAAGAAAAATACTTTGTATTACACTTCAGATATTTTAAGCTCATATGAATTTGTTTTATATGCATAATAATTAAAGCCAGATTAAACAAATGGTGACGTGGACAAATTGTCATCTATATTAGTGAAAAATGGAAATAACACTGACATCACGTTTTAACAGATTTATTTGCAAAAAATTCATCAAATTATATTGAAATAATGAAAAGTTAATTCATTGTATAATATTGGCATTGGTTTCAACCAGGGCCCATAGACGACCTCGGTATCTCTTGTAACTCTTCTGTACGATGGCCATGAGCTTGTGACTTTTACCATAATCCTTGCCTTCATTTTAACTCTGGTGTAATTATGAGTTATTTTTGGTCTCTCGCTCAACTGTGCCCTTATTAATAATCAAAGGTATTGCATACTTGGAAATTCGGTGACCAGATGCAAAGGTAATGTACTCATACAAATTTTCTCTCTGCCATAACTAGGTTCTCCTGTTTTTGTGGTATGGCGCTGTGTTACTGCCAGAAATAGTGATTTCCAGTAGCCATCATCATAACACAGGACAGCACTACCCCCTCAAGTCACTTGATATAGGCCTCTGTGTTGAGTTTGCGACCATGTGGGTAGATAGATGGAGGTATAAAGTCGCAATTATTTTTGATCACTTCAAGCCCGTTTGTAATCAATATTAGACTCATCTAATCTTTTCTGAATCTACTGCACTCTCGACAAATTAACACCAAAAATATCTGTACTTGAACTTCCGGCGAAAATGCTTAGTAGTAGAGTGACGTTTCCAATTTTCTGCTAAGTAAATTACATCAGAGTGGTATTTTCTCACGGACTTGTCTAACAGAACATACTGTACCGGGGTGATGACAAATTAAAAAACAAACAGGCATGAGCAAAATTTAAAAAAAAATATATGATGGCGGTGATTTGGCCATCGAACTTTCTTCCTGTCTCTTTCTGTCTCTCTCTCTCTCTCTCTCTCTCTATATATATATATATATATATATATATATATATATATGAGAATTCTGCAGCAAAAGATGTAAATCGATAACAGTATTAGCATCAGGCCCTCTACCGGGAACATTTTAATATAAATGGGATTAATAATAATAGAATCTCTTTTCGGATTTTGCATACATGCTATTTTCGTTGTTATATATATATATATATGTATATATATATATGTCTAACAACAAAACACGTATCATTTACGTGCTACCCATATTTTGTCTAAATAATTCGATAGGTTTGAATAAATAGCAATTAAAGAGAGTAACTGAGTCCCATTTAATAACAATATAGGAAGGAATTTCATATAAAATTCACTTAATAGAAGACTAATAAGTTCCGACATGTTAATGCTATATTAAATGGTGCCTGTTGTATTAAGAGAGGTAAAATGATGTAAACTTTTCCAGGATGGGGAGAATAGTTAGCGATTTATCGCCGAGTTGAAGAGGTTCAAATTCTAGACGGAATAATTTTTCCGGGACTTTGTTCTATAAAGTAAAATTACACGAGAAAAAATTAATTGAAACTTTATTGATGTAGGTGATTCGATGAAGCTGATTTGTCTCTGTGGTTATAGCATGGCGACTAGTATCGAAAAATGTCTAAACGTTCTTATAAAAAAGAATGTATAGGATACGTATAAAGACTGGACTGCTAAACATATATATTTAATAAGTTCACCCAAAGCAAGTGTATAAAATCAGTGAGACACAATGGTTTATAAAGTATTAAAAAAGCTCCATTAAAAATTGAAAGCATTAAAAGAACAAAATACAGAGCATTTAAGTACAAACTGAGGTTATATTTACATTTAAGACAATAGCAGTTTCTCTTGTAGTTACTCTTTCTTTTAAAATGTTTCCTTTAGTCGTGATCTCTCCATATATTCAGAATCCGTCAATCGAAATGACATGCTTAGAGGCTTTCTCAACTTTGAGGAGGTCGTCTAGAATTTAAAGCTGTAGAGTAGATTGGATTTTGCATGAACTTCCAGCAATGTTTCGCGATAGGGCTTTGGTGCCACGGATAGCGTCTTGGAATGAGAAATCGGAGACGCAAATTTGAATTTCAATCAGTTTCGTTAGATTCACTTACGTGCAAATAAACATGTTCAAGATAAGAACACGGGTATTCAAATTACATGAGCTAAAAAGTAGGTCTTCCAACTGTAAAAAAAAATCGTTGTTACTCAAGAGATGAACGAATGTTACAGTTATATTTTCTTGGAAAAGATAATTGTTCTCAAAAATATAAGACATACTACAAATAAACTCCAAGTAAAACGAACGCATGGTCATCAGCAAAAAAACAGCCCATTGTGCAAATCTCCATCCTAAACATGTTGCATGCAGTGACCGACTGATACTCCTTTAGACCTCTCTCTCTAAATAAATCACTATGAATACGCCCAAACAAAATAGCAAAACTATAGCAGCTAGTCAGAAAACGCCCAAACCTGTCTGCGTCTCCTTCGCATAAATACAATGTATTCGCACTAACTTGTACAGCATAGAATCATTCCTTCAAACTAACTCACCTGACATCTTAGCTCTCCGTGAAACTAACCTTGACCCTTCTATCCTCTCCTCTGAGTCTTACGTACCTGGTTACCCCCTTCTCTTCAGGAAGGACTTCAATGTCCATATGCATGGGCTTAGTGTTAAATGTCAGCGAACACCTCCCTCTAGTAATGGTGACCTTTCTTGAATACCTGGATCATTCTTTCATGCGCTTCCGTCCTTCACTTCTAAGCTCGTTTAGCTATATTTTTCTTTCTGGAATCACTTCTTCCGTCTTTATTAAAGCTACTCGTCGGACAAAAACAGGCGCCTAATAAGTGTAAAAAAATACTTAATCAAGCGACGCATAGCATTCTGTAAGTTCGGCGCCAAATATTACTGGCGACTCTGTAAAAGCGTGCTTAACAAGAGTAAAACCTCAATAACCCCTCTAATCAATGAATTTGAGGTCCTCGAACAGTTGCCTTGGATATTTCCAAAGCGTTCAACAGGGTCTGATATGCTGGCCTTTTACGCAAACTGCGGAGCTATGGTATAACTGGACATTTGTTTGACCTAATCCATTCATTCTTCTCTTATAGCAGATTGAATTAATATTAAACGGACATGACTCCCAAAACTACCATACGAACGCGGGTGTCACTCAAGGCTCCATCGTACGTCCTATGCTCTTTCTGATCTACATTAACGACCTCCCCGATGCTATAAGATCCCAAGTAAGCATGCATCACAGTTTACTCTCGCCTCGATCAAAAATCTGGTGTGGGCGACAAAGCGAACCTCGCTGCCGAGCTTGAGAAGGACCTCTAATCCGTGGTGGACTGGGGTAACAAAATGGCTCGCTGTCAATTAACCATCACAGACAATCTCTCCTACCTCACATTCGCATAGAACAGGCTAACCTCCCTGAGAGTAAAACACTACGCCTCCTTGGCCACACACTCTCAGCGGACCGCAAGTGGAATAACTATATCGAATCCATTGCTAAATCCGCTGCTACGAAAGTTGGTTCTCTATGCACGCCCCGGAAGATTTTCCCGTTTGAGTCCATCCTGCTCATACTACCATCCGCCCGTGTGTTGAATCCTGCTGCCACGTCTGGTCGGATGCCCCTGTTATTCTCCTCGGGGTTCTTGACAAAATACAACAGAGAATCTCTAATGTGTTTGATACCGACTTGGCAGCCTGGCTGCAGTCACTCTCTCACCGGCGTGATGTGGCTTCCCTGTGCTTCTTCACGGCTTCTGCTTCGATGATCACGGGTGCCCGCTAGGTATGGATTTGCACGAGATACTAGATTAGCAAATACATCCCACTTTTTACAGTGAAACAAATAAAATGTAACCACATTTTTTATTCTAATAACTTCTTTTCTCACACTCCCCGCCTGTGGAATTCCCTTCCATATACTTGCTTCTCGGACAGCTACAATTTCCCGGAATTTAAATGTAAGATCAACAGACACCTCTTATCGCACTAACTCGCATCCATTCTCTCAAACACTCTTCCTATCTACCCCACCCCCATCCTCGATATCCTCATCCGTCTATGACATTTCGACATTTCCTATAACTAACCACTCTTTCTCATAACTTTCCCCTATGTAACCCCCTGCGCAATAGTGACAGTGGAATGCCTTGCTTTGGGTGAAATAATTAAAAAACTAATGACAAATACAGGTGGAGGATATTAAATTCAAGCAGGTACAGATATTTAAACACCTGGGAAGTGTCTAACAGAAGATGGAAGTGCTACACAGAGATAAGAAGGGGGATTGTCATAGTGAAGGACGCGTTCCAGAAGCTGAGGAGAGTATTAAGAGACAGGAAAATCTCGCTAGAAACAAAGAAG
The DNA here is from genome assembly GCA_037127315.1 of Ascarosepion bandense. NCBI lineage: Eukaryota > Metazoa > Mollusca > Cephalopoda > Sepiida > Sepiidae > Ascarosepion > Ascarosepion bandense. The sequence continues at coordinate 4,055,897 of JBBBDQ010000755.1, forward strand.
AGTGTACTGGATTGCTATGTGATGTCAGTTCTTCAGGATGGCTGTGAATGCTGAGCAATGTCATCAAAGTCGAAGAAAAAAACCTCGAAACAACTGAACTGTGGTTTTACAGAAGGATGTTGAGCAATGATGAGGAATGAGTAAGGAATGAAACGAAAAGGAAAAACATTACTGAGCACCAGGAAGAGATTGCTAAAGTACCTGAGGCAGGCAATGAGGAAGGAGAGCTTGGAGAACCTGATACTAACAGGCCAGACAGAGGGGAAAATAGACAAAGGAAAACATCGGATAATATAATTGAAGGGCCTCAGCGGGTGGATGACATAACGGTGTTTGCTTGGTGTAACAGGAGAAAGCTTGCTAAGAACCACCAGGTATTGGAAGACGTGGAAAGCCATGATCGACTACGTCCTGAAAGACACGGCACATAGAATTTGTAGACTATAAACAACCTAGAACAGGTTGGTAAAGCGTAAAAATTATGCAGTTGCACTGTTTTAAATATTTCTAACGAACTTTCTTTACTTTATATTTCGTATATTTTGCTTAGTGTTGTGGGACCTCCTTTATCTCTATGATAATGGATTCGACGTGAGTATTCATATACTCCTGCCATAGTGAGATACGTCAGAATCATAGAGATCCGTTAGAGATATCGAAGAGTACCGGAACTGATCCTTAATTTACTAAGATATACCAAAGTTACCCGGAGAATACCGCCTCAGAAGTCCGAATAACTCTGAGCTCCTCTCAGCTAGAATAATATTACACTGATATACTATTTCGAACAAGGATTCACTTTAAAGACTTGTGTATATTTATTTCATACTAATCTACCGGATTACTAACCTGCGTTCAAATTTGTATATTACTTTCAATATAACCTATTTTTCTATATCAAATATCTGTTTTTGTTGTTCGTTATTTCGTGTGGTTCTTTACCCGTATCCAAAACACTTAGTTTCCTTCCGTTCCGATTTTGACTTTCCGTTTCGGGATTTACCGTTGGAAATTTAAATACGTGCTTTTATGTTTCCCATACGCACCGCAACAATGTATTGTCGAGCATAATACCCGATGAAGAATCGAATTCAGCTGACATTTCAAAATGAGAAGCAATGTTTTTAGCCTACTGGAATATTACGAAAATATCTGTCACTTGTTCTCTAGGGACACACTACAAATTATGTGGACATCAATGATGCAACTGTAGCACCTGCAACCTTCCGCCTTGTCATGTTACTACAACTAGTACCTGTAGTAACAATAGTAGTAGTAGTAGTTGAACATTACTAAAATGGCATCATTGAATAATTGAATTTATCTGATGGCTGACAAACAAGTAATTGTCTTCTTTATTTTTTGCTATCAACAGCATCATCATCATCATCATCCTGCGGCCTCAGCCGAGATAGAAATCACTACACCGTTCCAGTATTCCCTATTTGTCATAGCTCCTGTAACGTCTTCCTTGGCGATAACTGTATCTCTTTTGTGTATCCTGTCTGGAAAAGTTAATTTACGAGATCGATTGTGGGATGATGGGTGCCTCCATAATACAAACAATGAATCTGTGGCATATGCGCAATGCCCAGCAAACTGGACACGTCTGTTTTGAACTAATCTTGATACTCTTGGTAGATTTCCATATATCATTTCTAGAGTTGAATGGTTTCGCCATGAAAGATCAAGTACTCTTCTGAAAAGACGAGTATAGCATCCATCTAAACAGCGCTGTTTGCCATATCCTACCGATGAGGAAGTGTTTTATGAATCACGCAAATTTCACAGAAACACGCCAGTGTAAAGTGTTTTACAATAGTTATTATGGACAGCGAATTGTATTTGGGTATTGTACCAATAGGCGCTATTCATGTATTCACTGGAGCCATGCCTATAATTGAGCAGGTTATAATACAACTAAAGGAATAAAACGTAAAATCGAATATTCTGTGTTGAAACTCTTCAAAAACTGCAGATATGGCAATACTAGCATTTCTGAGCGAAGAAACGAAAACCTAATATAGCTTGTAAAAACTTGTGGAAGAAACAGTCAGTACTCAACTAGAATAGAAGTTGAATCTGACTGATCACAAAACCACCAGGGCAAATTGGTAGGTGGTTTAATTAATAACCAGGAAGATTCCATTCTGTTACAGCCAAATCTATTCCGTAAGCAGTGATTGGCTGATAATTTAAGTGTGTACATTGAGCTCCATAAATATTCAGCACAATATCCACCATTTGTCTTTGGGCCACATAGGGAAATGTATTCAGTTGCAACCCTGTTTATTTTTGTATGCCATCTGGACGCTAGTTGGGAATATCAGGAAGGTGAGTCTCACACTCTTGAATATTCACCTTCCTACGGGGAGACAAAAAGAGACAGCCATGTTGAAAGGTAAGTTATTTGTCTTCAACATAGCTGTCAAGGAAAGTACTTCCGGATTATAGAGTGTATTTGAATACTGGATGCCAGAGTACAAATTGCCCTATTGGAAGTATTAAGCAGATCATAGGAGATAGTTTACTTTACAAAGAATCGAAACTGAACACTTTTCTCGACATTGAGAGGTAACCTAATGACTGAAATTTGACAGTTTATTTTTTCCGATCATTATTGGAGCACTCGAACTTGTCTCTAGAAATATTGAAAAGTGCTTGAAAAAATTTGCAAATAAACATTCCTACAAAAATTTCGAAGCCATATAGACGACAATATTCTTAACATCTGTTCAAATACCGACTAGAATACAAGAGTATTAAGCAGGCCTTCTCTCAATTGATTTCTTGCAAATATCGACATTGTTGGTGTGCAGGAATTAATAAATTGTAAATTTTTTAGCGGAAATATGCCTATATTCATATATCAACCTCTTTTTTTTATTTTAGATGCTTGTCTTCGTTTGTCTGTGTGTGCTTGCTTACATGCACGTAAGTGTGTGGCATACGTTATCGCATAAAAGAAACATTTGCGTGTCAATGTATGCAAACAAACTTGATGGGATTTGCATGTCGTCTGTCTTGGTCTCATCAATGAAGCAAAATTCCTTTACTGCTTGCAAAGTGACGAACAGGCACAAGTGAAATGGTTCCTGTTGAATTTCTGATTGACTTCGACAGTGGAATATCTTTGGGCAAATTATTCCTTCCCCAGACCAATCAATCTCCGAGGCTGCGGTATTCTAACCTCTTTCCTTCCCACAAAACTTTTATCATACATGAATTTATTTTACCTACAATTTTTCGTAATTTTACTCACCCAGGTTGATCTGTCGCTCTATCAAATTCTATTTACCTGTTTAATATTCTAACAGCTTCTTTATTTTCTCCTCTTCCTGATTTCATTCTATCATGAAAATTTCATTCTTTCGTTATTCTTCGGTTTATTTTCTTTTTCTTCCTATTTTTGTCTCTACATTCAATACCTACTTATTTCTATTCTAATATACAGTTTTTATTCACTATTTTCGTCTTTGTTCCCTGTCATTTATCTTTTTTTCTCTCTTTTTTCTCTCTATTTTTACTCTTTATTTAGTTAATTTTGTTAAGTAGTTTTCATTCTTTCATTATTTATTTTTCTGCATTTTTCGTTTTCATTCTAATTTTTCTTTTTTTATTCTGATTTTCTTTCTTATTACATTGTGTTATTTAGTTATCTTTTTTCACTATTTTTATTCATCATTTCTTCTTTTCTCGTCCTATTTTTCTTTTTTATCAATCTTTCTTTATTACATTATATAATTAATATTCATTCTTTTGTAATTTTTATTTTATTTTTCTTTTGGTTTTTCTCCTTTTTTCTTTGTTTCTTTCTCGTTTTTATATTCATCTTTTGGTTATTTTATTATAAGGTTCTTATTTATTTTTTTTATCTTTTTCTTTATTACCATTCCTTCATTTTATTCTATTATTTTGTTTTCATTCTTGCATTTATTTACTTCTATTTTCTTTCATTTTCTTAGTTACTCGTTCATTTTTTTCTCTCTATTCTCGATCCTTCCTTATTTCATTATATTATGCAGTTATCCTTTTACGCTTATTTTATTTCTGTTTTCTTATATTCATCCTATCTTCATCGCGATTCTCAGTACTTTTGCATTTTATTCTATTATTTAATTATTCTTCATTCATTATGTTTCATTTCTCTATACTTTTTTTCTCATTTTTCTATCTTTGTTGTATTTGCTCCTCGTTTAAGATTGGATATATTTTGTATATTTGTTTAATTTTATTTGCTTTATTATTTCTTTTATCTTTGTTTTTTTTAATCTTTTTATCTATTATCATTACTTTTTTAATTCAATCTATTAGTTAGCTTTCCTTCCTTTACTATTTCATTCCTGTTTTTTCTTTCTCTTTTATTTTACTTTTTATGTTGTAATATTAGATTTCTTTCGATTTTTCATTTGATTTTGATAACGTGTTTCCATTTCAATTTATTTTTTTAGTTTTCCTTCGTTTTTTTTTTCATCATTTTTGTATAATGTATCATTAGTTTTAAGTTTTCTATAAATTTTATTTTAATTTAGCTTGTCACTTCTGATTATTGTTTTGCCTTATTATTCGTTTTTAATTAAATTTGTCTGTGTGAAATTTTCATTCTTCCTTTTCTTTCCTAATCGTTCTATTTTTGCTCTTCTTTCTTTACAAACCATTTTCTTTCAACCTTTTGTTTTATAGACTGTTTTCAGTCTCTCTCTCTCTCTCTCTCTCTCTCTCTCTCTCTCTCTCTCTCTCTCTCTCTCTCTCAATATCTTTTATACCACATTTCTGTGTCTTTACGATTTCCCTGCTTTTGTTTTTTCCTGACTGTGTATTTCATTCTATTTTTCTAATGTTGGTATTGTTTCTCTTTCTTTAAAACTTATCTCACTGGCTCTCACATTTACTTTCATTTTTGTCTCATATCTTTTACTTTGATTCTTTAAACGAATTGCTAAGCTTTATATAGTCTGAAACTAAGCTTTATATAGTCTGGAAGGAAATCGACTTGAGAGACGAATGATAGAAATGGTGTTGGGCTAATATCCCAATAAGCGACTGGCAACTTATTTTGAAAATAGGCATTTGAAACTTTACACTGGTGCCATCGGGGATTACACAGTTAATTCAGCCACTAGACATGGTCATTAGTCTCTTTCTGATTGTCCTGTTCTTTTTTTTAACTTCCATGTGTCTTTTATTTTTCTTTGCAATATCTTCTATATTCATTATTACCCTTTTCGTTATTCTTTTGGGAAATTCTTCATTCTTCTTCGTTCTTTTTTTTTTCCTTCTCTAACAAGTTTCTTTTAATTTTGCTATCATCTTTTTTTTTTTCATTTCGCCGAATCTTATTTTAAATGTTGTTTTTTTTTTTTGTTTTTCTTCTTTGTTTTTCTTCTTCGTTCTTTCATTCTTCGTTTTTCATTTCTTTCACGATTTATTTGTTTGATATCCTGCCTTGTTTGCTTCTTTTTTATATTTTATTCATTTATCTTTCGATTCAACTCTATCCTTCATTTCTTCTTCTTAGATTTTCTGTTTTTCTTTCTTTTTCACCTTACTAACTTTATTATTTCGTTCCTTTGCATTTTGATTTTATTCAATTCTGTTAGATATCAAATATTTTCCTTCTTCTTTTTTCTGTATTGGTTTATTGTTTGCTTTTAACATTTCCATTCGTGCTCATCATTTTCGATTCACATATTATATTTTAATATTTACAGATGCAATTACTCTCAAGCTCTTTTTTTCTTTCTATTTCATTTATTTTATTTTTCAATAGACGGTATTGCTGTTTGCTTTCTCTTCTTAACCCATAATTTCTTTCTTTGGCTTTCCAATTGTGTAAGCTTTGCCATTGTCTTTCCTTGTAGAGATTATTTATTTTCATTTAAGTTACTCGATTATTTTCTTCTCTTCTTTGCTTTCCCCTTTCTTGTATTTTACTCTTTTTTTAATTTACTCTCGATCCTCAATGTAACTTTCTTTTCACTATTTTAAACCTGCAGCGCAATATATTTCCCTTTCATTACTTTTCTTACGCCAGATTCTCCTCCTTTTTCTCTTCATCAACTTCCCTCCTCCTACTTGAGATCGCTTATGTATTCCATTCCTTGCTTTTCTTTTTCATATTTAATTGGGCTGCTGCGTTCAAGATAAGGCCCAACGACGGATCCACAATGTCTGATTTGATTGGTGTTCAGTACACCGAAGACATTCGCCGAACGCTGGACGCATAAATAAATCTGTAATGGAGAAAATCGCGATTGGCGATTTTCTGAAGCTGTTTAAACATGGATGACGCTAAATAGATTTTCATCGTGGATTCCTCTTCGAAAAGAGAGGCGGTAAATATCTAGACAACAAGGAGACCGGAAATAGCAACACAGCGCGTTTTCTGAAAAGTTCTGAAAACAAAAAGACAGCTACAATGTTTCTTGCTTACAGCCTTGTGAAAATATCATCGCTTTCTGATTGTCAAAAAGAAAAACTTCAAAATATAGGTATTGAGAGTATATACAATGCAGTGTAACAACGCTGAAGGAATACAATGTGGAAGAATTGATTCAGATAAGATTAGATCACAAATTAAACAATATAAAGTCATCACGGTATTTACAATACTTGCAGGTTCCTTGTCTTCCGCGGCGTATCCACTTTGTAATAAACCTATCTTCTTTCACCTATGCTCTTGTTGCTGTTGTTTTACCCGAGTACCACATTGTCTGTAGCCTCGTTAAAGGCTACAACACTAGCCACGAGAAATTCGATTCCAACTCACAGCGAGAAAGACCCCAACACATTGTAAAAGGTACAACAATAGTAATAACTGATTTGATCAACTTACGTTGACAATAATCAGTGAAATTACTCAACAAAAATAGAATCACAGACTGAATTGACTAAAGCATTACATGCTAGTTTGGAGTTACAACAGCATCAGCAACAAAAATTGCAGCGGCACTTGTTTCAGTAAAAAGAAAAATTTGAAAATTAAAATCTCAAAATATTTCAACATGCACTGATGCAATTAGAAAAAAAAACACCCGAAACCGTAATATCTAAAAGAACAAATGAACGAGGCTACTAATTTCTTCCTCTGAAAGAATATCGAATTCGTTATCAGAATTCAAGTATGACTCAGACAATGAAGTAATTTTCCTTGTCTATTTTCAAAGGTACAAAACGGTTTTTATCGAAAATGTGCAAACAATGATCTGAGTAGTAGAAAATTACGTTCTTAGATCAAACATTAATTACAAAGAAGGACAATAAATACAAATGCTTCTTTTACCTAAAAAGCAGGAGGAAATCTCGTTTGAGGAGAAAATAAATATTTTGTTCGTATTGTCTGACGAGAAAGACAGTTTATTGTACTCTCGATATAAGTGTTTAAACATTGTCTAACAAGAGAATGAAAACTTTGTGATTTATGAGGACAAAGAAAATTAATAATGCGATTTTTAAAAATTAGGCGACCTTTCAATCGACATGTATTCATCTAGAGATTTTCAGGGCGAAAAACAACGATATCAGATAAATTCTGAAATAAGACCGTCAAATTGTGCTACAGAAGGTGACTGAGAAATCCTAAAGGCAGATAAATGTAAAAATACACAACACGCTGAATCGACGAAAAGAATATTTCTCGAGTCCAAACGATAAAACATCCAAAATTTGCAAAATATAAGCCAAAAACACCCAAGTATAATTGCTGTGCGGGGTTACATTTAAAGAAGTACAGTTTTCTAAGGATACATTTTGCTTCGAATGTCGATATGGCGCTCACAAAAAGACCCCACTGTTTGTGTAAACAGGAAAGAAATATGCAAATATTTAAATAAAAAATAAATGCCTGTCTATATTTCTAAGATGTGGTAGTATTTACACTATTCAAATTATTTGAACTATTGTCGTCATCTTCCTTGCCACTTTTACGACGTTTCAGCCGTATTTGTCACTGAAGAAGGCAGGGGCGAACAAAGACCAAAACATCGCAAAAAATAGCAACAAAGATGGGGACACTATTCTGAATGAAGTAATTAATTTAAAAAATAAATGTTTATTTTTCTTATCCAAGAACGAATGTGAGAACGGTAAAAAAAACAAAATGCTTAAATACGAAAATAAATGATCATACGGTGAAGTTATTGTTGGATACTGGAAGCGACATTTCTATTGTGAATGAACAAACACGGAAGAAAATAGGTTGTCTATCAATGATTAGAACCAAACATGGATAAATGAGTGTTTTGGAAAAAGCTAAACCTCGATGGCGAATTTAGCTGCTACGTATCTTTTACGGAGAGTACTTTCAAATTCAAAGTTTATGTCCTTCCACGTATGAAGAATTTATTTGGTACGGATTGGATCGTTCATTTCGATTTATGGGAATTACATTTAATTTTATTTTTCAACAAAGTAGGAGGAACAATCTGAAGTGGTTTAATGGTTAGCAAGCTTGTCTCGTTGGAGACATAATCACTGATTGAGTTATATCAGTCATTCCTGCTTGCCTCATAATTTCGGCATTGTGCTCCATTTGAAAATCATTGTAATTGCAAATGCTTCTGTATGATAAAAAGAATGAAATATCTTTGCTAAATCCCAGACAAAATAAGACATTCTGATTTAAATTTATTGCAAATTTCGTTCCGAGAACCCAAGAGAACATACAAAAAATGTTAGTCGGTAAATTATGAATAAAACTAAAATAAATTATTAAAACAACTGCAAAGAATCTTTTAAGGATTATATTATCTATTTTCGTAGAATATTTGTTTATTCGGCACTACAAATTGGGATATATACCAAATACCGAGGTTATATATTTGTATTAACTGTTCAAAAATTTTCTGGATCAATTGTATTTTCGCTTTTGAGACAAAATGGTAAATATTAGGCCCTTCTTCTTATACCGGGCCGAAATTGAAATACGCTTAGTCGTTTTCAGTTTTAATCAACACTTCTACATGATATTTCTTTCTTTGTTATCAGCCTCAGTTATTTCTATATATATTTCGATGCAGTATTATTATTATTATTATTATTATTATATCATTTTTCATCAGAATTTTTATTTCTGCTATGGTCGCACTACATACCAAGTGTGGAAGAAGACATAAGGCAGGTTGTTATTATTGTTATGGCTCCATTTCATGATTTTTCTATCTATCCTAACATCCCTAGTGTTACATAGACAAAGTTGTCCTTAGTGTGTGGGTTGTACTTAACAAGACATTTTTGTATATCTCTTAAGCTGGGATGTCAATGTGTTTTGTTTTTTTTTTGTTCCGTTTTTTATCATTACAAGTGCACCCACTTTCACTGGTACGATTTTTGTTTTCAATTTCCCTATGTTTCTATTTCAATTTCCAGGACTTTATATTTTGACAGTTTTTCGAATTCCTTGCTTGCTATGCTACAATCCGCTAGACAAGCCATACCAATTAATTGGCAAGTTTTTTATTTATTTTTAACCATAATTTCCGGCCTATTTGCTTCAGTTGTCCTGTCTGTATAGACGGTGTAATCCCATAGAATGGGGACATCTTCTATTTCTGTAACCGGTGCTGGGTGATGTTCATACCATTTTTTGGTTACATATTTTCTACAGTGTTTGCACATTGTCCAGTGTAAATATTGCCCCAATCTATCGTGAGGATTTTTGTATACATTTGGGCCAAGTACGGAACATCCTGGGATTAGCTGACCTATTGTTTTGTAGTATTTATCACAAAACCTGCATTATTATGTAAAATATTTGCCTGAATGTTCCGAGTGAAAAAGACTTTGGTCTGGTGCTGCAAGAATAAAGCTTTCAGTTTCAGATTTTGATCCAGATGCACGTAAACATCGATGAGTATTAACTTTATCAACATTGGGTTTATTAGCACGTTCTGGATATTAGCCATGCAGAGGTTTGTTTTACTAACGTTGTTTTATCTGTTCAAGAGCTTTATCCTTGGCGTTCCTTTTCATATTTTTGCCGCAATAGTTGGTTCTTGGCTTCTGTTTTGATTTTCTACTTAATCTACTAAATGTAAATCTTGTTTGTAATTACTGCCTTGTTTCATTATTGAATATTTTTCTTTCTGTTTTCATGATATTTGAGTAAATGTATCATCCAGACCTTTGTCGTCTCTATGTATGTTAGTAAGCCAATAGTTATTATTATTATTATTATGTCATTTTTCATCATATTTCGATTTCTGCTTTGGTCTCACTACCAACCAAGTCTGCGGGGAGACCTAAGGCAGGTAGTGGCGTGTTGTTATGGCTCCATTTAATGTTTTTCTACCTTCCCTATCATCCCCAGCATTACATAGATAAAGTTTTCCTTAGTGTGTGGGCTGTACTTAATAAGACAATTTTTTGTATATCTCTTAAGCTGGGGTTTCCAGGGATTCTTTCAATGTGTTGTTTTGTTCCATTTTTTATCATTCCAAGTGCACCTACTATCACTGGCACAACTCTTGTTTTCAATTTCCACATTTTTTCTATTTCAATTTCCAGGTCTTTATATTTTGACAGTTTTTCAAATTCCTTGATTGCTATGTTACAATCCGCTGGACAAGCCATATCAATTAATAGACAAGTTTTCTCCTTCTGGTTTTTAACAATAATGTCTGGCCTGTTTGCTTCAATTTTTCTGTCTGTGTAGATGGTGTAATCCCATAGAATGGTTACATCTTCTATTTCTGTAACCGGTGCTGGGTGATGTTCATACCAGTGTTTGCCTACAGCTTTTCCATAATGTTTGCATATTGCCCAATGTAAATATTGCCCAACTCTATCGTGGCGATTTTTATATTCATTTGGGGCAAGCACAGAACAGCCTGAGATTAGGTGGTCTATTGTTTCTTGGTGTTTATCACGAAACCTGCATTTTGGATCCATATTATTATGCATAATATTTGCCTGAAAGTTTCTCGTGAAAAGACTTTGGTCTTGTGCTGCAAGAATAAAGCCTTCAGTCTCAGACTTTAATCCAGATGCACGTAACCATCGATGAGTATTAACTTTGTCAACATTGGATTTATTGGCACGTACTGGATATTGGCCATGCAGAGGTTTGTCTTGCCAGCGCTGTTTCATCTGTTCAAGAGCTTTATCTTTGGATTTCATTTTCATATTTTTTGCCGCAATAGTTGGTTCTTGGCTTCTGTCTTGCTTTTCTACAGAATCTACTAACTGTAAATCTTGTTTGTATTTACTGCCTTCTTTTATTATTGAATATTTTTTCTTTCTTTCTTCATGTTGCCTTACTAATTGTATCATCCAATCCTTTGTTGTTTCTATGTATGTTAGTAAGCCAATAGTTGTTGTCTTGTATGACAATTCCAGCTGAATAAGACCCCTTCCACCTTCTTTACGGGGTATGTATAGCCGGTCTACATCAGCCTTTGGATGATGCATCTTATGCTTAGAAAGAAGCTTTCTTGTTTTAGCATCCATTCGCCTGATGTCGTTTAGAGTCCAGTTTAAGATGTTGAAGCTATATTGGACAACTGGGATTGCAAGGCTATTAATGGCCATAACTCTGTTCTGTGAATTTAATTCAGTTTTTAATATCATTCGTAGCCTTCTATAGTACTCTTTACGCACTATTTCTTTCATTTTTATATGGTGAATGTTTTCGCTCTCATTTACACCTAGGTATTTATAAGCTTCTTCTGGTTTCAATTCTTTTATTGTTACAGCAGCGTCTAGGCTAATTGAGGATGTTTCTTGTATTGATCCACGTAAAACTTTAGCTTTAGCACATTTATTCAAATTGAATTTCATTCCAATGTCTTCGCTGAAGCATTTTACAGTTTGCAGAAGACCTTCCAGCTCATTATCATTCTTAGCATATAACTTTAAGTCATCCATGTAAAATAGATGGCTTATTTTCTTTTGGCCTATTTTATAACCACATTCTGTCTTATTAAGTTGACTGGTTATTGCTATTAATGATATGCAGAATAGTAAGGGAGATAAAGAATCACCTTAAAATATACCTCTTTTGATGTTTATTTCATCAGACTTATAGGTTCCATTTATATGATTGAGGTAAAGGGTTGTTTTCCATATAGACATGCACTGTTTGATGAAACTGATGATGACGGGCGATATCTTGTATATATTTAAAGTCTTTAAAATCCAGGAATGTGGCACACTATCGAATGCCTTTCGGTAGTCTATCCAGGCAGTACTAAGATTTTTCTTTGTACTGTAGCAGTTTTCCAGGATCATTTTGTTAATTAGCAATTGGTCTTTACAACCATAACAGCCACGTTTGCACCCTTTTTGTTCAAGCGGTATCATGTCATTTCTTTCTAAGAATAAATATGTCTGTTTTGTTAAAATAGATGTTAGTAGTTTATATGTTGTCGGAAGACATGTAATTGGTCTGTAGTTTTTCGGGTTGTTTGTGTCACCATTCTTGGGTAGAACAAATGTAATTCCTTTGGTCATCCATGCAGGAATTTTAGTGGGATCGTCAACCATTTCTTGGCGTTCTTTGGCTATTTTTTTATGTGCTGCATTTAAATAATATAGCCAAAAGTTAGGAATTTTATCTATACCTGGGAATTTCCAATTGTGTGCCTTTTTTTAGTGCAAATTTAACGTCATCTTCTGTAATTCCAGACCATGTCTGTTCGGGTTTATTTTTCATTCGTTCTATCTCCTGCGTAATCCAATGTACTTCCTTGCTAAGTTCTTTAGGGCAAGCCCATATCTTTTCCCAGAACTGTGTGACTTCTTCCATTCTGGGGGGTACTGTCACTTCAATTCTTTTTTTACCTATTTCTCTGTAAAATCTCTTTGTATCAGTCTGAAAGATCTTGTTTTGTCTGTAAAATCTTGCTCTTTTTTCATAGCGTCTTATTCTTTGAGCCTTCAGTTGGATTTTTTGCTTTATTTTTTCTTTATTTGATAAGACGTCATTTTCATTCATTTCATTATTATTATTATTATTATTATTATTATTATTATTATTGTGTATATTATAATTTTTCCAGGTATTTTAAGTGCCTAATTATTATGTAATTAAGTAATTAAATGCCTAATTAAGGTCTATGAGCAAATTACGCACTGTAGAAAATATATTTATACATATTAGGGATGTTTCGTTTTGATGGAGAGGCTTTTTCAAATTATATGTGCACTACAACAAAGAGTAATCTTTCATAAAATGCTTATTTTTTACAGGACTTTTACTCACATGATTTTCGATATATTTCTTCATCATACCAAAGCCTCTATCAAAAAGAGATAATTGTAGTTTTAATTTCCTAATCGTCATTATTATTATTATTATTATTATTATTATTATTATTATTATTATTATTATTATTATTATTATTGTAACGGGACGAAAGACATATTCTCTCATTAACATTTCTTACTCTATGGACATTGTCATATCCTTGTTTTAACAACACCAAAACTCACAAACAGAATGGAACGGAATAAAAGGAAAATGTATGACAAACATTGTTAGCTACTTGTTCTCAAAGAGATTTTATATATGACGAAGTTCACTATATATATATATATATATATAGCTTGTACTCCTAAAAGTTTATATATATCAGCTTGTACTCCTAAAAGTTTTCGTGATAGGTGTCGTCTGTGTTTATTGGAGAAGATTCTGATTTTGAAGTATCCTCATCAGGACTTACTTTTGAACTTTAGAAGGGAATTTATAAACAAGTGCCGCCTTAGGGCGGATTTTAAAATTTAACTTCTAATTTTTAATTTTTAAATTCTATATTTTTCTATAATTTTTTATTATTTTAAAAAAATTTTTTAATTTTAATTTTAATTTTTTTTTTTTTTTTTTTTTTTTTTTTTTTTTATGTGTATGTTTGTGTGTGGATGTGCATATTTGTATATATGTATTTATGTATGTGGGCTATATGTTATTTTGGAAAAAAATTTTTTTAGCTATGTAAATGCTCCTTTTCATAATATTCATTAATATGTATGTGTGAGTGCATAAAGAATATATATATATATATATATATATATATATATATATATGTGTGTGTGCGTGTGTGTGTATATGTGTGCATGTATGTGTACACATGTATATTATGTCTATGTGTGTGCGTGTGTGTGTATATGT